>CAUDMG010002675.1:0-48358 GCA_958450375.1 Homarus gammarus | reverse complement strand
TATATATATATAATCAACGACCTCACCAGCAAGGAATCGAACCCTCGACCTACTGGGTGGCCCTAGGGAGCGCTTACCGGCTAGCCCACGTGTTAAATGGACTAAAAATGAAGTATATATATATATATATATATATATATATATATATATATATATATATACATATATATATATATATATATATATATATATATATATATATATGCAAGTAAATCACTGTAGGTGCGCGTGATCTAGGTATATGCTGATAACCACAAGGAAAGAAGAAAACACGAAGTTCCCAAGCACTTTCGTGTAATTCACATCTTCAGGGGTGAGTACAGTCTGTACTCACCCCTGAAGATGTGAATTACACGAAAGCGCTTGGGAACTTCGTGTTTTCTTCTTTCCTTGTGGTTATCAGCATATATATATATATATATATATATACATATATATATATATAAATATATATATATATACATATATATATATATAATCAACGACCTCACCAGCAAGGAATCGAACCCTCGACCTACTGGGTGTGACTAGGGAGCGCTTACCGGCTAGGCCACAAAGACACTAAAAGCAGTTCTAGACTCTGTTATATTTCACACAAAGCCTGTTCATCGAGCTGATGGCGCCGTGAACCTCAATGGGACACTGCCCGTGCCTCGTATGTGGTGTCAGTAGCATTTTACCGAATCCAGCTGGTATGAAACGCGAGGTACATATATATACTTCATTTTTAGTCCATTTAACACGCGGACTTTGAACATACAATCAACGACCTCACCAGCAAGGAATCGAACCCTCGACCTACTGGGTGTGACTAGGGAGCGCTTACCGGCTAGGCCACAAGGACACTAAAAGCAGTTCTAGACTCTGTTATATTTCACACAAAGCCTGTTCATCGAGCTGATGGCGCCGTGAACCTCAATGGGAAACTGCCCGTGCCTCGTATGTGGTGTCAGTAGCATTTTACCGAATCCAGCTGGTATGAAACGCGAGGTACATATATATACTTCATTTTTAGTCCATTTAACACGCGGACTTTGAACATACAATCAACGACCTCACCAGCAAGGAATCGAACCCTCGACCTACTGGGTGTGACTAGGGAGCGCTTACCGGCTAGGCCACAAGGACACTAAAAGCAGTTCTAGACTCTGTTATATTTCACACAAAGCCTGTTCATCGAGCTGATGGCGCCGTGAACCTCAATGGGAAACTGCCCGTGCCTCGTATGTGGTGTCAGTAGCATTTTACCGAATCCAGCTGGTATGAAACGCGAGGTACATATATATACTTCATTTTTAGTCCATTTAACACGCGGACTTTGAACATACAATCAACGACCTCACCAGCAAGGAATCGAACCCTCGACCTACTGGGTGTGACTAGGGAGCGCTTACCGGCTAGGCCACAAGGACACTAAAAGCAGTTCTAGACTCTGTTATATTTCACACAAAGCCTGTTCATCGAGCTGATGGCGCCGTGAACCTCAATGGGAAACTGCCCGTGCCTCGTATGTGGTGTCAGTAGCATTTTACCGAATCCAGCTGGTATGAAACGCGAGGTATATATATATACTTCATTTTTAGTCCATTTAACACGCGGACTTTGAACATACAATCAACGACCTCACCAGCAAGGAATCGAACCCTCGACCTACTGGGTGTGACTAGGGAACGCTTACCGGCTAGGCCACAAGGACACTAAAAGCAGTGTTAAATGGACTAAAAATGAAGTATATATATGTACCTCGCGTTTCATACCAGCTGGATTCGGTAAAATGCTACTGACACCACATGCGAGGCACGGGCAGTTTCCCAATGAGGTTCACGGCGCCATCATCTCGATGAACAGGCTTTGTGTGAAATATAACAGAGTCTAGAACTGCTTTTAGTGTCCTTGTGGCCTAGCCGGTAAGCGTTCCCTAGTCACACCCAGTAGGTCGAGGGTTCGATTCCTTGCTGGTGAGGTCGTTGATTGTATGTTCAAAGTCCGCGTGTTAAATGGACTAAAAATGAAGTATATATTTTTATAAAATCATCACCTCAACCCACCAGGATTCGAACCCACGGCCCATGAGCCCATGACTGGCGAACGCTACCTCTGGCCCACCAGGATACTATCTATATATATATATATTTCATGTAGATCCACAATGAAAACGTGGATAAGATAAATCTTGAAAAATCACACGGAAAAGGGAAACAACGGAGCACCTTAGCTTTCGTCTTTACTCAAGACATCTTCAGATGTCTTGAATAAAGACGAAAGCTAAGGTGCTCCGTTGAGGTGTTGATTGTATGTAGAAGTCCGGGTGCTTTATTGGGCTAATGAAATATATATGGATCCTCGTGTTTCGAAGCCGGATCTGGTAAAACGTTACTTTGACCACCTACGTGATACGGGTAGTCCCCATTAGAGGTTCATGGCGCCATAAGCTCGTTGAACAGACTTTGTGTGAAATATAACAAAGTCTAGGACTGCTTTTAGTATCCTGGTGGTCCAGCGGTTAGCGTTCCCCGGTCACTGTCATGGGCTCGTGGGCCGTGGGTTCGAATCCTGTAGGTGCGCGTGATCCAAGTATATGCTGATATATAAGCTTGGCTTATATATAAATAAGTTAAGGGGTTAAGTTACAAACCCAAAATGGTCTTTTTCCACTTAATGATAAACTGAAAATGTCACAGGCTATTAGTGTAAGCACTGTAATTTACACTAAGCTGTGAGTGTTACTTGAGGACAGGGCTAAGCTGGGCTGAGTTAAATCACCCGTCCGAGTCTCGTGAAAGTCAAGTGTGAACTGAGGTCCTGAGGACTGGCGCCTGTGAAGGGAGGTGTTTCTGAGAAGAGGGGGGCCTCTGGAGGAGATGCTAGGTTAACCCTACAATCTCAATGTCAGCCTACTAAGGAATTTCCCCTCACGTGAACAGCACAAGGAACCTCACAGCTTATGGAAAATTACAGTAGGGTGATTGTATTATATAAACTAAATGTTTTAACCCAGATTTATATAATTGTTATTGCCATGAGACAAGGGCTAATACACTGATAACCACAAGGAAACAAGATAACTCGAAGTTTCCAAGTGCTTTCGTGTAATTCATATCTTCAGGGGTGATTACAGACTAAGGAGAAATACTGGACAAGGCTAATATATACAGTAGAGGAGAGTGGGATCAAGTCCCTAGGGGACAGCAGGTGTCCAAAATGTTCCTGTCATAAGGCAGTGACCCTTACTAATCTTCTTAATAAAAAAATAATTGACCATGCCATCTCTAAGCACAGCAGCTGTCCGTAGTCAGGTCATAGGGTAAGATGACCTGGTTACAAATCTTCTTAATAACAAAATTATCCAGTTTGTACATACCATTACTCAAATTCAAGTTGACAGATTCGATATGTTTAATGAGACTGGATTCTATAATTAGTGGGGCAGTTAAATGCAATTTTTCAAGAGAATCATGCAAATGGTGATACAAGCACCAAATTTGGCATGGTAACTATCTAATAGTTACTGAGAGTTACTAGTGTGCCCTGAAGAATGCAGTGATGGGTAGGGAAACACTGAGTAACACTGAGTCCGTTTATTATGGATGAGAGAAATACAAGTGGTGACTCGCGTGTGCCATGCACGGCTCACATAGTCAGACTAAGGCTGCCATGCCATATGGCAGCCTCGGGGCAATGTTGCCACATAACACGTGCAGTGTTGCCACGTGATTATATATATAAATGCTACTCGGCACAGTAGCTTATGTACAGGGTTGCTACTCGGCACAGTAGCTTAGATACATAACCTACATCTCCCTCCCCCCTCACGCTCATAGTCTTTGTCTTGAGCGGACTTCTTAGTCCTAAGTCGCTCCGAGCGTCGAGGTGCACTGTGGGGCGGATCCTCGTGAGGTGTAGGTGACTCGTCCTCGGTCAGGGGGCCAGCAGCAGGGGGTGGGACTGGCCGGAGGAAGCGGCGGTTCCTCCACCAGGCACGGCCGCTCGGCATCCTGACCTTGTAGTCCCGCGACCGGCCGACGCCCATCACTATGCCCACCTTGTCCCAACGTGTCGTCGTCGGGTCCTGGACGCAGACAAGGGCACCAATCTCCAGTGGCTGAAGAGGGCGGGCACGGTCGTCATACCGAGCCTTGGCGTCCTGGGCACGTGAAGCGGCGCGGCGTTCACAGCTCTCGGCTTTGGTCTGCCAGTCCTTCGCAAAGGCCTTGGTGTGTGTAGGAATGCATGAGCGGAGAGGGTGACCATACAGGATCTGGGCAGGGGTAGCCCTGGGGCGTGTGGTCGATTCCACCCTCCTGATGTGACTCCGCTGCTGCTTGGGGCTGCGTGGGCCATCTGGAGGGGGCTGCGTGCGAACCACCCCGAGGGAAGTGCGCTGCTGTCCTCCTCGTCTCGGGCTTTTGGGCTTGGGTTGGCGGCAGCACTTGTCGTAGTGTCCATAGCGACCACAGGCCTGACACTTGCGGCCTCGTGCAGGGCACCTGTCTGTGTTAGACCAGTGGCCCTTACGGTCACATCCACGACACAGTGCGTCGGCGGCCGGGCAAGTCTTGGGGCTGTGCTGCTTTCCACAGCTGCCACAGGAAGCACTAGGCGGAGGCGTGGAAGAACGTGTGGCAGCCTTCGCGTTGTTGGCCGCCTTCTTACCCTTCTTGTACTGAGAGATTGCTCTCACAGCAGGAGGGGCCCGTAAGGCAGAGGTGGCGGACTTGGTGGCCTCGTATGACCGACATTCAGTCACTACCACCTAGAGTGTGGAGGAAGCGTCCAGGGGGATGAGTCGCTGCATCAACTCTTCGTGCCTGACACCTGTCAAGATCCCATGCTTGATCCAGGCTTCCTCACATTCCCGGCTGTGCGCCTTGCAGACGTCGATCTCCTCTGACAAACTCTTCAAGCGTACAAAAAAGTCGTCAAAGGATTCGTTCTCCGCCTGCTTGCAGCTGGTGAAGGCACGGCGACGCAAAGCCTCGTTGTTCCGACCTTTAACGTGCTCCTGCAAAAGGTCGAGCACATCCTTCACTGAAGATGTAAAATCGGGAGGCACTTGCAGCGTGTGCTCCAAAACTCTCTGGGTCTCCAGCGACAAACACATCCGCAGTTGGATGAGCTGTTTGTTCGGAGGCATGCTGTCAAGGTCCACCATCGTGGAGTAATCTGTCCAGCGCCGCCTCCACTCACGAAAAAGCTGAAACGTGACGTCTGGTGAGAGGGCGGGTAGGGGTTGAACAGATGCCTTGGGAGCTGTTGGGGTAGCAAGAGTGCCTGCAGGACGCTGGTGTGGTGGAGGAGGGAGGGTACTGGCGCCTATATGCGCGCTACCTGCGAGTGAGGGAGGGTGGGTTAGCGCCAGGGTCGCCAATAGTGCCTCAAAACACAACTTTTCCTCCTCTCTTCGTGTCTCCTCCCTCTGAAGTTCCATTTCTCTACGTCGCTCGTCCCGGTCGTCCATACACCTCAGAATTGTGGCAATGTCCGTCACTGGAGGTGGAGGATGAGAGTCTGCGCCCGGTAGAGGAGAAGGTGGTGGGGAGTCATGTCTCGCATCTTGAAGTTGTCCCTTCTTACCTCCCATCTTAGTGTGTGCGTGGACTGCACTGTTTAGTATATAAAGTGGCGCCTCAACAGCTCGAACCACATATATATAACATAAACTGCGCAGAAATACGCATATAGTCCACTGTTCTGTCCGTGAGTGAGTGCGTGCGTGCGTGTGTCTGAGAGATCGCTTAGTGGTGGCCTTAATGCCGGTGGCTGGAGACGCGGCGGGAGTGAGACAGTCAGTATCACCCGGGATGTCACACGAGAAGGGTGTACGCCTGCGTGCTCCGTGGGTACCACAAAAAACAGGCCAATGCTCAACTCAGCTCTAGACACACACTAATACATTGACACTAACACTGCCACCGTCACTAAAACGCACTGTGACGGCCCAACACTGCACATCGCGGCGAAACACAGCGCAACACAACACAACACACTATGAGTCGACGCTCATGACGCGCATCACCGGCAGACGTAACTGTCTCGGCATAGTTCACACACTTTGTAAGTCCACAGATCCTACTCACTGCGCCATGATAGTTACTAGTGTGCCCTGAAGAATGCAGTGATGGGTAGGGAAACACTGAGTAACACTGAGTCCGTTTATTATGGATGAGAAAAATACAAGTGGTGACTCGCGTGTGCCATGCACGGCTCACACAGTCAGACTAAGGCTGCTTTGCCGTATGGCAGCCTCCGGGCAATGTTGCCACATAACACGTGCAGTGTTGCCACGTGATTATATATATAAATGCTACTCGGCACAGTAGCTTATGTACAGGGTTGCTACTCGGCACAGTAGCTTAGATACATAACCTACAGTTACTAGTTAAGTCTGCCTGATTGATCATTTGAAAATCCAAGATGGCCGCCATATTGACCTCCAAAAAATGATTTTTCTTATAGAAATTGATGTAGTTGGTCAATATGAGTGATCTTGGTGTCGATATGTATGCTTTCAAGCATGCTCAGATGATTTTTTATAGTTTTAAGTCCATTGTAACATTTTCATCCACATAAAATAACACTTTTAGTAAAAAATATAACAAAAAAGAACTTACTAAAAAAAGTACTCACTATTAGTACTGGTTCCTGTGACTTCTCCTGACAGAACATCTTTGTGCATTTACTGCTGTTCACATATGCAGCTGCAAAGTGCTGTGCTGGAAAGTCCAGAGCGAAAGCAATTGCATCTCTGGTTGCAGTCTTTCTTACAGGAACATTTGGTCAGCTCCTGACAGCATGTCGCAATCGGGGGAGGAGTCGTCCAACATATCTGCCATGCCTCTCCCTTCTGCGTCCATCCCCAGTTGACAGGACTGCTGGTTTCTGGATTGGAGATTGTTGCCTGGCCCCAGATGATACCAGCCTGGTAGGCAGCCCGCTTTGCATGTTCCTTGAGGGCTGCCTGGGTTGGTGGAATGGAGTCATATGGAGTCATATGGAATGGAGTGGCTGCAGTAGATATGTCGTACATGAGGACAACAAATCTTTCCAGCTTCTGCAGGTCAACATCAGCAACTGTTGTTGGACATTGGCTGAGTTTGGTGAATGTTTCTGAAATTTCATCACAGACATTCCATGTCTGCCATGCAGATTTCTTTCCTTTCCCACGGAAGCCAGACACAACGTCACAGCCAGTGAAAGCATGAACGTAAAGGATCCCACTAGCTTTCTTAGGCCCTATCGCAGAAACTACATCATGAACTGGAATCCATCGATGACTGGCTCCTTGGCCAAAAGCAATCCACATGTTATCAAGACCAAGCTCCTGTAGTGATGGCAGTACAGATACTGCTATGACGTCCACGTCAGTGTCATTTTCTTTGATGATGAGGGACTTGCTACCTTCCATTGCTGCATCTCGAGCATGCACAAATATTCGTGTGTCTGTTTCTTCATGACAGCATGGAGCCACAGCTTCTAGGGACTTCTCTGTGTTGCTAATGGCATCTTCTCCCTTTGTCACAACCACCATGTTTGTCGTCTGTGCTTCACACATTTTCTCCGCGAGAAAATGGAATAGTTCTGTCTTGTTTTTGTCATCTCGCAGAAGCTTCTCCAGTTTTTGGGAGTCTTACTGGTTCCTGTAACTCTTCTCCTGATCCCCTGTCCTCGTTTCGACGTGGCTTCAGACTTCAGACTTGACTTTTTGTAGACATCAAACACTACATCCACACTATTGTATTTGGCAGGATGTCTTCTCTGGCATAGGCATCAAAAGTCTTTGAAGTGCGTGGAGGTGGGCATTGATCAGTGTTGAACCATCTATGATGATAGCATCTCCATGTGGTTCTCTCTCTCTGTAGCATTCACTTGTGCTTGAAGAATTTCAGCCAGCTGTGACTTCTGACATGTATGAAGCATGCCATTGTCACTAAGGGAGGCAGGAGCTGACTGGTTCTCATGCTTGAAGAATTCTTGCAAGTCATACTGTCTGTTCTGACTGGAGATGAAGAGTCGCGAGAACAGCTGACAGTCATCTTTCAGTACCTTTTCTTTGGAACTTCTAACAACGTGTTCATGTTTGATGAAGGAGGATCTGTTTTTCTTGATTGGATGGTAGAACAGACATTTACCTTCGTTCTTTAGTCCCTCTAAGAATGACTGGAATTGCTCTTTTCCTCTGCCATGGTGTGTACCAACCATTTTAGCAATATCTGGATCTACAATATTCTTTGTGTCTAACACCAGAAGGTCAGATGACTCTTCTTGGAAAGGGTTGCCCATCTCCCGCAGCACCTTGGAATGTGCTTCCATCTTCTCAAAGAAATATTTCTGTGCACTCAGGGTCTGCTCATGATGTCGGCTGCTGGTGGTGGTTCCATCTTTTGCACCTGACGCAGCTTCATATCCAGCAACAAGACGACTCACTTCAGATCCAGCCACCATCCACCTACGAAGTGCTGCCGGGTCCTCAGTCAACCCAATTGCTCCTACATCGCCTTTAATCACTGCATTGTTTTGTTCATGGGCTTGATCAATACAATGGCAGAGAACTCTCTTCCTGACTTGTGGACAACAAAGTTCCCCTTGTAGAACTCCCTCGCTACCTCTTGATGTTGTTGCTTAAGACACATCATGCCTCGAAGGTGAATTGGAAGCCATCGGGTATAATTAACATTGTTGTTCGCACAGAAGAAGGGGATTAGCTCAGAGGTTACTTCAAGGTAGATTTTGAAATGGCCTCCCCTGAATGAGCGGATCAACATGAAGATGGTGAGCTCCATGTCCAACACCAGTCTTCAAAGCTCAAAGTTGACCTTTCAGACTCATCAGAGCACTAGTCCTGGTATGCCTCCTTCATCAGTTTGTACAAGCTGCATGCTGTGACTTGCTAGTCTTGTCTTAGTTACACTTGATACAGACAGAAAAGACACTGCTGTACCAGATGAAGCCACTCCTGCTTCAACAAAGGAACCGGTCCAACCACTGTCTTGTAGAGTGGCGTTCCTAGTGATCTCAGTGCAGCCATCTCTATGTGAAGTCACCCGAACATAATAACATACCTGTTTTCTCCATACTCAGGCCAATGCCACTGGATTTGTTTTGCTAGGGCATACAGTGGCTGGTCAGCAACTATGACTGGGATCTGACCTGGGCTCAGAAATGCCACTGTATCACGAACCTTTTACATGACATGATTGATGGTTGCCACAGAGTGTGCCTGATCTCGAAGCAGGGGAAGCAGAAAAAATGCTCACTTCAAATGGTTGACTCTTCTTCTGTGCTGCATGGTGAGCTGCCGATGTGATGCAGACTTCATCTGCCACATCCTCAGTGAGCAAGACCTCTTCCAGCCAAGCATACTCTTCCTGCAGGTGTGACTGGATTGACTCAGGTGCTGACAATGACTGAAGTGCTACCAAGGGAAGATTGGGATTCTTCATAATATAAGCTGGTCGGACATTGGTGAATGCCTCTGGAAGCTCAGGAACTTTCTTGACCATCGTATCTGCATTCTGTCTGAATGGCTCACGCTCCTCACCAGCCTGCTCAGGGCTTGGATGTTGGAAGATGGACACACTGGTCCCATGGGAGGACGTTTTGGCCTTAGTCGCAGTGGGGTTGTGGTCAATGTTTTCCACTGTTGAAGTCGTGAACAACTGCTTCCTCAAGATTGTTGGACACACCACTCCATCTTCCACGTACTGGCATACAACTGCTTCTCCTAGCTGGGCTGATAATTGTTGAACTCTGTCATATGAAATGCTGACCCCATTTTCATGCAGCATGTCGATGAGCTGCCTCTCTCTTGTCTTAGCAAACACAGACATACCGACGTAGATAGCAAAAGGTGTCTCATTGTCCTTGGAGTGTTTGTGGATTTGTGTTCCTATCTTGTAGTTGGCAAAGCAGTTGTACTGTAAGAGCTGTGACATGGCAAGGTCAGACTTCGATGCGCCATGCTGGAGTTGGGATTTGATATCTGCACCATGTTCGATCATACATACAAATTGAAGCAGTGATGGTGGAACAGCCTGTTCAATGCATCCTTCATGAAATGTACTGCTGAAGTGTGACTTGTGCTGAAGCATGTCCCGTCGTATCATCCCAGCAGGCTTGGCCAGATGGATCGCGTCACCGTATTTGCTTGCTTGTGCCATGATTGAGCCAGCATCCTTCTCAAAGGCCAGTAGGATATCTCTTTCTTGATGATGAGCTTGCAGCTGGGGGATGTGAAAAAGCAGCTGGTCCTTCAGTCGAGTAGCATGAACATCGGACGATCCAACACCCAGCTGCTCAAGTCTCTGTCTGTAGAGTGTGACTAGGTCAGCAAGTCTGAAAATGGGTGGTTCAGTCCCTTCACTAGAAGCGTTCATCTGAGTGATGTGAGTGACCAGTTCAGAGAAAGCAGTTGGGTATGCGTCCTTGTTCGGATGAAGCTCTTGTGCTTCTTGCTCATGAACATTTCGGTGTGTTCTTTCTCGGTTGTATAGGTCTGCCAGGCAGCGAGGGTGATACTTCAGTTCTTGTCCCACAACATCTCCTGCACTTAGTTTGGCAAGGAGTTTTCCATCGCTAAGTGTCTTCGCATAATCATTCAATCTTTTATTAAGTTTCATTGTCATTTCATGTCTTATGTCATCTCCCGAAGCTTCTTCCTCACATAGAAAGCATTCTGTTGCTTTGGGGTCTCTGACCATTCGTGGTATCTTGCTACTGCTGCTCTCCTCTGCAGCAACTGCAGAGGATCGCCTTTTCTGAGCTCTATTTAACTTTGTGTTGTTGAACAGAAGTCTGCAACTCTCATGATACTGTGCCTTGGTTCTACTCAAGGTCTCCTCTATCCCATCATCTTCAACAAATCTTGCAGAGTCAAGCTTGATTGGCAGTGCATTGATTGAATGAAATAGAGGAATATTCCTTGCCAAGCTCTTGTAACCGTCATCTCATTTTTTTTTTATTGGGCACACCCCTACATTCTGTGTAAGTAGAAGCGCAGAAGCGTTTACAGCGCCCAACAGGGAAGCATGCTAAGTTCATGCTTGCCTTTATGTCTCATGAGTTAAGGGCGTAGAAGCCTGAAGAGTCAATGGTTTTATGTCAAGTTATTGGAAGCTCCAACAACTTTCCCTGAATACGAATTCGCAACTTTCGATTTACAACAGGAACCTACATTACTGCTAGGTGATTTGGGACCAATGAGGGCTAGGAAGTATGTCCAAACAACTTTTCCACCGGCCCGGGAATCAAACCCGTGATATCTCGCTTGCGAGGTAAGAGCGGTACCGTTCTACCATCGGCACCCCCATCTCCTTTTTTTGGCAGGATTTGCATGTGGAGACTTAAGATCTTCCTTCTTATCCCGTTGACAAAGACAACACTTTGCCCAGTCAGTGAGGAATGATTTGTTGTGTAGATTTTGTGTCCATAACTATTTTTGATCTTCAGGGCCGAGGGTTTATCCTTTTACCACCCTGATGAGCACTTTCTTGTATGGGATACAACTAGGTTCATGCCTTTTGCCCTACACCTAGTCCGATCGTTCATCCAGTGTCATTAGTCTCGTGCGATCTGTACACCATCCAGATAACTAAAACCCCGTTATGCTTGGCTTCGATCTCACGCGCTGAAACATCCTGTCAACTCAGGTGCGGCTGCCTAACTGATTTGGGGTTGGTTAATCAACATTTGGGACACTAAGCTGTTGCAGTATGACATGCTTTATCTTAGCTGACACTGAACCCCATGCTGGGTTGCACAGCAGTGATGTCACCAGTGTGCCTGGTAGTGCCCAGCAATCACCCCCTCACATGCAGAGACCCTCTGCATGCTACCCTCACCGAGTTGGAAAAAACATAAAACCAGAACTTAAAACCAGTCATAAATAAGACAAATATATATCTGAGAGTATCAGAAATAGAAAAAAAAATCATCTGAGCCTGCTTGAAAACATACATATCGACACCAAGATCATTTAGATTGACCAACTACATAAATTTCTATATAAAAAAAATATCTTTCGAAGGTCAATTTGGCAGCCATCATGAAAAATGGCCGCCATCTTGGATTTCCAAATGGCCAAACAGGCAGATTTGAGGAGTAGCCCCTAGGGTATGATCATGCCAATTTCATGCTTGTATCACTATTTGCACGATTTTTCCTTTATCCACTCTACTAAATGTTCCTTCTGACAATTGAATTACAAGGTAATATTGAGGAGGCATTATCCTGGTCAATGCAATGCTTATTATCTCTCATATGAATGAACAGAGCATATATATATAAATATATATATATATATATATATATATATATATATATATATATATATATATATATATATATATATATATATATAAATATATATATATATATATATATATATATATATATATATATATATACAGTATATATATATATATATATAAATATATATATATATATATATATATATATATATATATATAATATATATATATATATATATATATATATATATATATATATGCTGATAACCACCAGGAAAGAAGAAAACACGAAGTTCCCAAGCGCTTTCGTGTAATTCACATCTTCAGGGGTGAGTACAGACTAGATAGAGTAATGCAGAACAAGATGAATATATACAGAGGAGGGTGAGACCAGGTCCACAATGGTCAGGTAATGACCCTACTAATCTTTAAATGGCACACAACGGTTGGTGGTTGGGTCAGATGGGACAGTGACCCGCCCTCTCACCTGATCACAAATCTTCTTAATTACAAAGTTGTCCAGCTTGTACAAGCCGTTACTCAAATTCATGTTGAATGCTTCGGTATGTTTAATAAGACTAGATTCTATGATGTTCCTACTATCAATTGAATTACATGGTAATATTGAGGAGGCATTATCCCAGTCAATGCAATGCTTGTTATCCCTCAAATGAACAAACAGAGCATTGGATTCCTGGCCTGTCCTGAAACTGTATTTGTGTTGTTTAATTCTAGTTACAAGATCTTTACCTGTCTGGCCTAAGTAAAACATATTACATTCCTTGCAAGGAACTTTATAAATGCAACCAATTGTGTTGTTGGGGGAGTTCTTGATTAACATTTGTTTAACAGTGCATGAGTTTTTAAATGCCACATTGACGTTCCAAGATTTTAGCTGTGCCGGAATGTGTGAGAAATTTTTGTGAAATGGTAATATTAAGATATTCTTATGGTCATGGGTGGGCTTGGGATCAGTTCTATAAAAAGTTTTCTTAGTAATGTTTAAGCATTTGTCTATGAAAGATCTAGGGTATTTAAGGTTTGAGCCAATATTATATATATATTTGTATTCCTCATCGATGAATTCCGGACTGCAAATTCTCAAGGCACGTAAAAACATTGTTGTAAATACTGACTGTTTGACTTTATTATGGTGGGCAGAATAATAATGAATGTATGAACACACATTGGTTGGTTTTCTATAAATACTGAACTTGAAAGTGTTACCCATTCTGTGTATCAGACAGTCTAGAAATGGCAATTTACAGTCTTGCTCTAATTCCACAGTGAATTTGATCGAGGGGGCTAAGTTGTTAAGTTGTGGTAGGAAAACTTTTAGGTCCTCATTACATGGCCAGAGACATAATACATCATCAACATATCTAAACCAGACTGCTGAGGGTGGTAAAATATTACTTAATAGTTTCTTTTCAAAGAATTCCATATATAGGTTGCTTAATACAGGTGAGAGTGGATTACCCATTGCCATACCAAATTTTTGAGCATAATATTCCCCATTGAATTCGAATTTGCAATCCTTAATACATAGTTTGATGAGTTCGATGAAGTCATCTTTCGAGACGGGCAGTGAAATGTTATCCAGGGAATCTATGAGGAACTCTAGTAAATCATCAACTGGGACCTTTGTAAAAAGTGACGTTACATCAAAGCTGACCAGTTTAAAATCATGATTAATGTGCAAGTTATTGAGTTTATCAACCAGATCCATATTATTCTTGATATTGGAGTTAGAAATGTTGCCAACTAGGGGGTTTAGTAAGGAAACTAACCATTTCGATAGTTTATAAGAGATTGACCCAACAGAGCTAATGATGGGTCTTGCTGGGTTATTGGGCTTGTGGGTCTTGATTAAACCGTACATGTAAGGCAGTGGAGGGGACGTTGAAGTAAGATGTTTAATGAGAGTAGCTTTGCCTCTCAATAGGGACTTAAGTTTTTTGTTGAACTGGGTGTTGACAGTGTTGAGAGGATTATTTATGAGTTTAGAATATGTTGTAGTGTCACATAAAAGGTCATTCATTTTTGAGATATAGTCATCTTTGTTTAAAATCACTACTGTGTTGGCTTTATCTGCTTTAGTGACATGTAGATCCTTATTTTTCTTAAGGGCTTGGAGTGCTTTGGTGAATCTTTCTGGACAGTTTGAAACACAAGGCTTGGACATAGATGCATACACAACACCTTTACACATGTTCACTTCTTCACTTGTCAAATTACTGAATTTCTCCAAATTGCAAAATGCTCTGGCTATGTCAACACTGTCGACTCCCTTGTTGGAACCATCAAAACTTAAACCATAGCCGAGGGCACACAAGGTATCATTGTCTAGTTGTTTAGAGGAGAGATTCACTACACAGTTGTTATTGGCATCCTTAGTCCAATCACTATTTCTAATAAGGAGTGCCAATTTGTGGTCTATCTTGGCTTGAAGATCAGAACGCTCACGTCTCAGGTTATCAAAACAGTAGTCCAACATGAACTTTTTCCAATAACTCGGTATGGTCATGATAAAAGCGCGCTATCCACCGTTCGTGCCTTGGCGTCTCTCCTGTGTGGCAAGACATTGCCCACCAACGCCGGTGCCAAGTGAAGAAACTGCCCTGGACCTTCCACCTGATAGCGAATCACCGCGTTACCAGAACAATCCACCATGCTGGTGAGAAGGAAGATTCATCTACATCCATAGGAAATACCTGTTCTGTGTTGTATTGATTGTTTTGTTTCAGTAATTGTTTGACTCCAGGGCTGTTTATTTAATATTTGTGTGAGTGGTGTCAGAGTTAAATTATTGTGATTATTTTTGCAGTAAAGAGATGTCAATCTCTAAAGGTTGTTTGTTACCCCTTGGAAACCCATGGTTCTTGACTTTCATTTTTATAAGATCCTGTTTAGGCTGGCAAGGGATTTATATCCCAAAGGCCAGGCCTTTACACTTTGCATAATGTAGTTTGTTTGAAAGTAGAGCTAGTCTAAGGGCAAATGGAAGCATTATTGGATTGGTAAAAAAATTGTTTTAGATAATAGATTTTATTATCAATGTTATTTTCTAATAAATTCTTTGACCTGAAATAACACATTTTATTTCCTCCAAACATTTTCACAGAACAACTTGAAATAGTATTTCAACAATAACAAAATTAAAAAGGGATTACACTGGCATGACTAAAGAAAAATATATCACAGTACAGTACAGTATATGTAAAATTTTATCATTCAAACAGTTCAGTATTTTGCTTGAAATAATAAATGTACAAATTTTTAAAGGCTTCAAAGTAATACAGTATACTGAAATAGTTTGCAGGTGTCAGAGGAATCTATAAACAATTTTAGTTCCTCTAAATAAGAACAAGCAGTAAAACCAAATTTATCACAGTACCTGTACAGTGCTGTATACACATAGTAATCATACTTAGTTTGAAATTGCCAATACAGTAATAGCGATTATCATTCTTGAACGATTTTAAAAGTACTGTACTGTACTGTGCCTGTATTAAAACTGCAATTAAAGTACAAAAGAAATGTGAAATAAAATATTAATTAAAATTCCCAAATAAGTAGGCGTATATAATCCACACTATCACAATATATTGTATATGAAATTCTAGCAAAAAATATGTTGAAATTGTTTTCACAAGAAGTAAAATTACAAAAAATATTATAACAAATGCTTGAACATAAAAAAATATGATATCACAACTCCATTAAGTGCAAAAAAGCAGTAAACAGAGATAAAAACAAAATAATTAAAATTATCTATTAAGTATGAGTGTACAATACACAGTATTACAGTACTGTATATTGTATCTGACATTACAGCATAAAATAAGTTGAATGAATCTTTGTTTTCACAAGAAAAGAACAACAAATTATACATGTTAGAACATGAAAGAATATTTCATACAGTATTCTCCTTTAAGTGCAAAAAAAAAAAAAAAAAAAAACAGTAAACAGGGAGAGAAAGAAAAAAAAAATCACAGTTTATTCATTATCATTTATAAATATCTGGGAATGTTTGTGGGTATAAATAATAATGTTAAGGATCAAATTATTTATGTCAAAAATATATGTCAAATGGTGTTGATATACCAGTTTTAAGATCTATGTACTTAAGTACAGTTAGGAGTATCATTGATTATTCAGCTCCAGTTCTAGCTTCTTACTCAGGAAAAGATCTTAGGCCATTAGAGCTTATTCAGAATATAGCAATGAGGATTGTGCTTGGTTGTCCAATGACAACAAGAATAGAAATTATGAGGATGGAGCTAAATGTCCCGAGTATAATACACAGAATTAGGGAGTTAACTGTCATTTCTACTCTAAGGCTTATTAGGCGTGGTGATGGGTATCTGAAGTCTGCTTTTGATAAATTTACTAAAGCAATTACTAGTAATTTTAAGATGAATACTGACACTAAAAAACTTTGTCAGATGTTGTGTGAATATAATATTGTAGATTTGTGTGTACCATTGCCAAACAAAGTTTATTTGGAACCTTGGTTCATGGAGAGTGTATCTGTAAGAATGGATAAGCTAGATTTAAAAAAAAAGAATGTAATCCTTTTGAGTTACGGCAAATATTCCTTGAGAAAATACCTGAGTACCATAAGGAAAATGTTATTCATATGTACTGTGATGGTTCAGTTAATGGGAATCGGGCCGGATGTGACATTGTTATTTGGGTATTTTGTGAATATGGTATTAGTGTTGAAGAAAGAATATCCAAGAGAATTGGGGATAGAAGTTCCAGCACCACTGCTGAACTTTATGCTATATATGTGGAACTTAAGAATGCCTTTGTGAGGAAAAAGACAGTTTTTGGGTTTGTTGACAGTCAAAGTGCTCTATTTGCTCTAAATTCTAAAGTGCCTCTTGATGGTGATTTAGTTTTAAAATGTAAGAAGTGTATTTATGACATAAAATCACTTGGATATGATGTTAGTTTTATGTGGATTCCATCCCATTGTGGTATTTATATGAATGAGGTCGCTGATGATTTGGCTAAGCAAGAGTGTGGCAAAGAAATTGTAGAATACGATTCTATTTTGGACATTAAAAGAATATAATCTGGAATGGTAAAAATCTGACAGCAATGGGAAATGGACAAAATTCGGAAATTTTTGAACAACGGCAGTAGTAGTTTGATACATTATGTTCGAGTTTTGAATTCTACAAGTTCTACCTATGGTAAAGCTTCGGTTAAGTATGATACATTTGTGATGAGACTACTCTTTGGATACAAATATTATTGGCAATATATTGGAGGAACTGATGGCATTCCTTGTAAACTGTGTGGCTATGTAAAGTCTCATACATTATATCATTACATTATGGAATGTAACTGTTTATCAGAATTTAGGGGTGATGGTATTACTGATATTACAGAGATGGTTTGTTATTTAATAAACAATATGGTCAATAATATTATGAAAAAATTCTGTAAGTTTAACATAAGATTGTAGATTTTATGCATATCTATTTGTTGTATACATATCTGATTTATGATTAGTAGAATGCTAAAGAGTTATTGTTAAGACTTGTTTTTGGCGGGCTAGTTAGCATGCTAACCAGCTCCTTTTGATGTAATTGTCAATAAATGTTTTGAATTTGAATTGAATTTGATTATCAATTATGACACTGATGGCAAAATCTTCATAATTTAACTAGATTGCCCAAGGACAGAGGTGGAATTATGGCTGTGTATTAGCCCCTTAGTTCTTATATAAATGTCAGGGCAGTACATTGGGTTTATATAATCATATTACCCCTGTAATTTTCCACTGGCTATGAGGTGACATGGTCACATCACGTGATGGGTAAGTTCCTTGAGGCGCGGCCCTAACAGTGTTATAGGTCAGCATATAGAAGCCGGTTGCTTGGGCATTCGTACCGCTCTTGCCTAGCAAGCGAGATGTCATGGGTTCGATTCCAGGACCGGTGGAAAAATTGTTCGGACATACTTCCTAGCTCTCATTGGTCCCTGTTCACCTAGCAGTAATGTAGGTACCTGTTGTAAATCGAAAGTTGCGAATTCGTATTCAGGGAAAGTTGTTGAGCTTCCAATAACTAGATGACATAAACCATTGACTCTCCAAGCTTCTACGCCCTTAACTCATGAGACATAAAGGCAAGCATGAACTACTTATGCTTCCCTGTTGGGCGCTGTAAACGCTTCTGAGCTTCACCTTACACAGGATGTAGGGGGTGCCCAATAAAAAAAAAAAAAAAAAAAAAAAAAAAAAAAAATTCTTGCTCTCTCACACAAGCAGGACGCATTTAGAAGAGCTATTTAATATAGCCTCCGTCCTCATTTTAACACTCATAGCTACAGTGATTAAGTTACGGTGATATACACTTGGAACTGTATATAATATAATTTCTCAATAAATAGAGAAAGGCAGTTGGGTTTCGCTACTCAAACCCTATATACTTTTACATGTTCCAGCCCCATTAACCCAGCAAGACTCAACGGTTAAAGGGCCAGTTCAGCTGCACTCTTGACATATGCCACAGTCAACAACTCTAATGCTTGCTCAAAATACATTACGTGCAGATTGGGCTGATAATGTACTGTATATATTAGCGAAGACCTTTAAAGCCTCCAACATAGCACCATTTAGTTCTTGTGTACTGTCCTTAATAATGGCATTGAAGCATTCATTCCTCTTGTTCACCTGTTTCCTTTTCTTCTCCACGTGACTGGATGTTGATGCTGCTGTTGCTGCTGGTGGCACGGGTGATCCTGATGTTGAATCAGTTGATCCAAGTGTTCCTGCTGGTGCAGATGCTGGCATAATTGGTGGTGGTGACTGCCTTCTCTCTTGGAGGCGAATTTTTATCTCCACAACTCATGTATTTGCTTCAATTTTGGCGCGTCGATCGACCTGGTTTGTTTATATTTATCTTGGATAAGGCGTAATCATGGTAGTAAGTAAGTGAACGTGTTTTATTCTCTGTCCAATTGTAGATTATTTTACACCCAACTTAATCTCCAGTATAGTAAGCTACACCCAAGCTGCTACTTCTACACAATCTTTCATTTCATAACAACTATGCGTAAGATGTCGGTAGAATTATTGGTCCAGGAACACGAAATTTAAATTTATGACCTGTTTGGTGGTGGCCTGTAAGTAAAGGGCTTCATTCAGGCTGAATGAAGTCAATATTTAGGTTTGGTTCACGCAGATTAGGTGGAGTGACCATTATCAGTGTTCACATTGTTGCATCAACTCTGGTAACCTAAATCCGGTACAGTAATAAAAAAATGTTTCCCTACCCACTACTTCCGTACTGCAAACGGATTACTTATTAAATAATACTCTAATGGCGGAGTAAATAATTTTTTTTTTAAAAACTTCGGCTCTTGGGATAGTGTAGGGAGATTATGATGATAATTAATGGTAATCTCATGAACATTTATTGATGCAGACAACTGGATATAAGTTCCGAACCATAATTAAATATTTTTCTACATTCATCAAACTGTGTTCCTTTTCTATCGTGACTGCTGTGTACTGTATCATACCGCTGCCAAGATGATAGTGTCGTACTGTACAGTATATGATACTAAAGTTATCATGAACAAGGGAGGGATCCTACACTGGCCACTGGTCTCCTTCCCTCGGTGTTAAGTGAATAAGGTAAATTAATATGGTGTCAGGTGTTTGTTTAAAAGTACAGTTGGTAACAGACGGAGCATAAAACGTACCTTTATTATAATATTGCACCTTATATTTATATACGAATAATTTTAATGTCTTTCAAACTATTCCAATAAATTTCATCAACATCTGCGATAAAGGAGGTAAACAGATAAATGAACCCTGTAATACATGCCAAGCAGCATTGTTGTGTAGCCACAACTGAGTGGCTAGTACTGAACTACTGGGTACAGGCAAACAGGGTAATCCAGGGTTTCACGGCCATGACAACGGTGCTGTGGTGCCACATCTTGGTACCCGTGCCCTCCCACATTCTCAGGCCGTGGTACAGTACATTTTAGTTCTTGGGGGCTGATCTCGTCGCAATATAAATAGATAAATAAATAAATATGAAGAAAAATCAAGCACATAATCCATCCCTGCTGTTGTCTCCAGACTCCATTATGGTCAGAATGCCCTGTAATATTTCAGCCGGGTTCAGCCTCCTACCTCAGTTGAGTGCCACTGCTCACTGAGGTAAAGCAACACAGACCCTTCCCCCCGCCCATTGAGTTGACACTATGTAAACAAACATTGTTCGTCCTTTGTGGTTGGATGAATTCATCCTTTACGGCTCTTTTCGGAATCGCTTCAACACCTTAACCCTTAACAGTCAGCATCAGAAATCCAGTGTAATCACAGATGAAAGCCAGAATGACAAAGTAAATCTTTTCAGCTGCACAACTCAGCGGGAAAAAAATCTGAAAGCCTTATTAGCCAAACTTCACAGTTGATACTGAGGCTTAGCTAAATTAATTCTACTTTATTATTAATATATGTCAGAGTAAGTTAGTATTTATTTTCTGCATTTCATATGACATTAATATTTCCTCTAGTGGTAAATCTTAATGGTGGAAGAGTATGACTTGCTGACAAGAAGTGTTCTCGCATAAGACTGGTTCTGCTTTGTTAACATTTACTATTTTTTTCTGTTATACTAAAAATTAATGATGGTGATAAAGACGTTGTAATGAAATTCTGTCTCTGATGTCTTCTCCACACACTTACCATTTTATCCCTGTAATATTTTAAAAAGAATGTCAGAAGATTTATTGGCTGCTGACTAAATGGGCGGAGCACCGTAAGTACCCTTCAAGCTATTTGATTGGCTCCTGACTTAGTGGGAGTGGGGGGGGTGCCTTAATTGTAGCTCTACTGTAAAATTGTCATGGATACTCTCCCCCTACAACTGATGATTGGTCACTTGCCGTACGCTTACCAGCCAACCAGCGGCGAGTTCCACAGACCGGGCCTCTCTTTCGGACTGCGCGGTGATTGGCCAGTTACTGCCTTCACCTCAGCTAATCAGCAGCGCCGCTCACTTCACATCTCTCAACCTGCTGCAACACAACACAACAAGTCCATCATAATTCACACGGACTCGAAATCGGCCATGCAGGCGCTGCAACACAGCCAACCAAGAGACAACGTCCACATCATAACCTCGATCCTCGCACATCTACAGGAATTCCAAAGACAAAACCGCCCAGTCGTCTTACACTGGATTCCCAGTCATGTAGGGATCGGGGGAAACGACGTGGCAGACGAAGCAGCCAAGGCAGCTACACGTTCTAGTAGCGTACACATTCGGAAAAAACTATCTGAGAAATGTTTGCAGCGACCATCAGCAGATATTTTCAAAATAATAACTGAAAACAGTCCAGGAATCACCAGCAAAGAAAGGGAAGATAAAATAACACAAGAAAAATGCATAGAAGCAGAGACTGCAATGGATACAACCCACTCCCAACTAAACACAACACACTACGAGACCCTAGAGAACACAACCGACCAATCAGCGAAGTCAACACCAGCAAGACCATTTAGAGAGAACCCTACTAGTCAATGGCCAGCCGACGTCGGAGACAGCATAGGAATCAGGTTCTACTCAGTCAACTCCCAGCCAACAGTAACAAATGAGAGACTGTTAAAAGATATTAAAGAAGGAAAAACCAAATACACATACGAAGACAACAGAGTAGAAGAGGGATTCATAGAAACACTAATGCGAGGAGGAAAATTAAACAGCAAATACAACAAAATCGAGAACGTAGATTTATCCAAATTTAAGAAAATAAGAACAGGACTGAAGGAGGAGAGACAGAGACTCTCCCCCGGAGAGACCCGAGCAACCAAACAATACGCACCAAGTTCCCGCGACCCACGATTACGCAAAACAGATCAGTGAAAATAATACAACATAATGTCCTGGCCTGGACACACACAAGAGCTCACGAATTATACAACATATATCGTACCCTAGACCCAGACGTCATCATACTAAATTCTCACGGCAGGGGTAATTCAAATAAAATCAAGATATTTAATTACACAGTATACCAAAAAAACAGCCAAAATCCTTTACAAGATGGAATTGCGATAGCATTTAAAAGAAGCATAAAACATAAAATCCATGATACATTTCAACAAAACTTTCTGGCAATAGAAATTAACAGCACAACGGGTCCAATCATAATCGGCACCTGCTACCTCCCTCCAAGACGACCAATCTTTCCAATAGCAGACATTCTCAGATTGATGAGGAGGAACATACCTGCATACTTTCTGGGTGATCTCAACGCTAGACACCGCATACTAGGACACCATACCAACAACGCAGTAGGCCGGGTCCTGAACACACTAGTGAGCCACGGCAATATAGTACACCTCGGACCGGAATTCCCCATGTACATCAGAGCAGGCCACACAGGATACCCAGATCTCGTGTTAACAAATCAACACCACCACCTAAACATACTACTCGAACCCTGCCCAATATCCATAGTGATCATCTCCCTATCATAGCCACACTCTCCACAGCCCCAATACAGATCCCGGCCAGGCTAAGATTAAACTATAACCGGGCTAACTGGGAAAACTTCAAACAAGAATTAAATAACCCGCAACCCATACAATTACACAACGGGCACACTTCTCTAATAGACCAATCACTGGACATATGGTACGAGCACGTTAGCCAGGCCATGGAACACAACATACCCAAAACCACTTACCGAACATTACCACACCCTCAATACTCACACCAATCAAGAATCATACAGACACAATTTAGCAACCTAATTAAACTAATCACAAAGCAAGGATGGACATCGGAACGCAGAAGGATATACAACATAATACACGAACAGCTAAAAAACATCTCAAAAGAAGCATACAACAGGAACTGGCAGAAGCTGATTTCAGAAACGGAAGAAAACTACCATAAACCGAACCAGTTCTAGCACAAAATAAAGCACTTAATGGGAACCTCCAGCAACGAGTCTAACTATACAGTATAGTAAATAGTAACCAAGTCAAATTAACAGAACCAACCGAACAAGAACCGGAATTCAGATCTTTCTGGAGTAAGATTTTTCAAATCACCAACGAAGAAAACTAAAACTTTTGCATGACCAGAGAGGGAAGTATCCAACCATATGTCGTAAATAACCCATATTTGGCAACCGAGCTCCACGATCGACCTGAATACACTGGATGACATGTCCCCACGAATTAAACCAATCACGGTGGACGAAATAGTAAGAACAATCAACAGTTTTAAGAACAAGGCTCCTGGAGTCAGTAAAATAAATAAATTCATTTTACAGCAATTGCCAAACAACATGGTACTTCTACTAAGAAATATATTCAATGCATCCATAGCTTCAGGCCACTACCCAAAGAAATTTAAGACAGCAATTATCAGACTGATACCAAAACCAGGAAAAGCCCCCACAGCAGTAGCAAACTACAGACCAATCTCTCTATTAGAAACTCCGGGAAAATTTTTGGAAAAAATAATTAACCACCGATTAAGAACACACCTGGAACTAGAATACAAATACAACCCTAGACAACACGGATTTAGGAAACATAGAGGAACAAACACAGCCATAGCCCTTATATACGAAAGTATAGCAAACGCAATGCATAATAGAGAACAGTGCAATATAGTATTGAGGGACGTGGCAAAAGCGTTCGATAAGGTCTGGCACTTGGGACTTAAATACTGTGTAATTTCTTGGACAATAGAGAAGCACACATTATAATAGGCAGTCACAAAGGCCCAAGCTTCAGACTTTATAGTGGAGTACCACAAGGAAGTAATTTATCCCCAACTGTTTATACAATCTACACTTCAGACATACCGCCACCAATTCACGGTGAATGCATCGCATATGCTGATGATGTCACCCAGATCATCCGCCATCCAGGCAAGGCCAAACACATGATGGCATTAGAAACAGCTCGCGCCATAATACAAATAAATAATTACGAAAAGAAATGGAAAACAAAAACTAATACACAGAAACTAAAAATCATACACATTTCAAGGATAAACCCAGCACCAATCACAGTAAACAACGAAGAAATACAATACTCAAACGAAGGAAAAATACTGGGGCTAACAATAACAAGAACCGGAATAAATAAACACATAACAGAGCGCAATAGACTAGCCCAAATACAGCTTACCAAATTTAGAAGATTCGGCAAAATGGAAGATAAAATACAACTACACCTATTTATAGCATTTGTCCGCCCCCATCTTGAATACCCGCCAATACCATTAAACACGATCAGTCTTACCAACCAATTAAAACTTCAGGCAACACAAAACAAAGCCATCTGCAAAGCCTCCAAACAACGTCCCCCATACACAACCAAAATTAAAGAGCTTCACGAAAAATACAACATTTTACCACTGAACATAAGAACATACAGCCACGCACAGGCAGTTTGGCACAAACTAGACGAAATGGAAGACGAAATATATAATCGACTAAAAACAGAGGACACCAGAAGATCACACAGCTGGTGGCCAAAAAGCCTTCTCCATAACCCTCAAGAGCCAGAACTATTGTACACTAAACAGTAAACAAAAGATGAGTTTTCTACTAGTAACACAAGGACCTAGTACACCTCTCCAACTAACACAATAACAAACAACCCCTTGTTAGCTAGCTTAGCCTCAAAGTTCAAAGTTGTTAGGGATTTCTGGCCTCTTCGCCGTTAGGCTATTTCGGCCGAAGCTGATTGGTTGGACTTCTTTTTTCTCTTTGTTCTTCTTTTAGTTTTTACTTTCCATTCTTCTACTTGTTCTTCGTCTTCTTCTTTTTGGTCTTGTTCTGTCTGGTCTTCTATAATATTATCAGGTTCTTCTTTGTTGATATCTTGATTGTTCTTTTCTTGTTCGTTTTTGTCTTGTTTGCTCTTTTCTTGTTTGTTTCGGTCTTGGTTGTTTTTTTCTACAGTCTTGACTGCAAGGAGAGCCTCCTTGTAAGTCAACTTTTCCTTAGACCGCAGCCTGGCCACCCTGCACTCCTCCCTCCACTTGGGACAAAGCCGGTCGGAGGAGGAGTGAGGGCCACCACAAGCCGCGCACTTCTTAACGGCCGCCTGGCAGTCAGCGTCGGTGTGGCCGGGTGCCCCGCAGCTAGAGCACACCTTGGGAGCGCGACACTTCCTCGCCAGATGGCCATATTTCTGGCAATTGTAGCAACGAGTGGGTTTTGGCTGTTGAGGTTTTACTGGGATTTTCTCCCAACCCAGTATAACGGAGCTAGGAAGTTTCCCAGGAAAACCAACCAGGGCAGTTGTGCTGGTCAGCTTCCTGAGTACTGAGAGCTGATCTCCAATCAGCTCGGCAAGTTCGTCTCTTTCGAGATACTCAATTTCAGAGTGGGAAATGACTCCCAAGACTAAGTTATCCTGAAGTAGGGCGTCAAACATGACGTCGACTCCATTGATGATCGTTCGGTAGGGTAATTTGTGGGCCTGCCCCCATTCCTCGAACGTGATGACAAGGGTACCACCGCTACTCCGGACGACCCCTGTCACCCCCTTTAGTCCAATGTGGTCAAAAAAATCTTTAATCACAAGAAGATTTAGTTTCTTGCGCGAAGGGTGCTCGACCGGAATCAGTCTCACAACCTTCGCCTGGGCTAGGGTGATCATGATCATGGTCACGCGGTACCTCGGGGGGAAGGATCGGGGAGCCGGGAGAACCAACCTCGCCGAGGTTCAGGTCTCAAGTGGCTTAGCCTCCTCCCCCCTGTTCCCTTGAGCTCGGGCGACCTCTTAGTGCGACCTTCACCACAGCCAATCAAATCGTCTCTGCTAGGTGGATAGCCCACCTGCTCTTATTCTCTACTACTTTACTTCCCGTTTCATAACTTTCCTTCTACCTTACCTCTTTTCTCCCTTCCCATGGCAAGCCATTGCCATTTTATCTCCATTATCATCATCATCATCGCTCCTCAGAGACCACTTCACACATCGCTCCTGAACTAAGAAGACCTCTCAAGAAGACCTCCTGCTGGACCTGGAACTGTAAAGACCGCCCTCTCTCTGCTGCCATTGTTGGCAGCCATTGTTGGCCATCTTCCTGGACCGGACCATCCACCACTGACATCGTCGACAACATCTCACGAGCGTTTTCGGTTTATCGAGCATTAGCTTGCCCTCCCCACTGGTGGTGTGAGTGACCCACACTCCAGCTGGAGAACAGCTATAGCGCGATGTTCCCGACGTGGTTTGAGCTCTTTTCCTTCTACTGCCATTTTTCCTTTTTTCTCTCTGGCCGAGGGACCTGCACCCTCAAAAGTGTATTCGTCCTGCGGTCCCCCCTGTAACTGCTCACCTCCCTCCCAGGAGATTGTGAACACGAAGGGGGGTTGGAGGAAGAACCCATCCCAGCCCAGTCTTTCCAGGAAAACCGTGATCGTGCGGGTCCACCTGGAAAGAGGGTAGCAATCCTTATTCTTCCCCAATAGGCACACTTAGCTCACGTCTATAAGTGAGCAGTCACTTACACTAGGAAGGTTGCTGGGGTGGATCCAGAACTACCTCACACAGAGAGAAGCACGAGTACGCTTTCAGGGAACAACCTCAAGCTACAGGGTCCACGAAAACGGAACCCCACAAAGAGGCATCCTCAGTCCAATGCTGTTCAATGTCCTGATGGAAAATCTAGTCAAGCTTCCTTTCAGACAAACAGCCAAGCTCCTATGCTATGCAGACGACTTACAGCTCATAGTAAGAGGATCGAACAGACTAGCCAACACGCAACACGCACTCAAACTTATAGAAGAGGAGTGCAACAGACTTGGACTCAAGATAAATCCAGCCAAGTCGAAAGCGATGGCCATCTGCACAGACACACCAGACAAGATGCTCTCCATACAAAACAAGCCGGTAGTCTGGACCAACGCCCACCAGTGTCTTGGAATCTGGTTTGACCAGAAACTCACCTTCAAGCCGCAACTCGAGTATCTCAGGCACAGGACGAAGAGCAGACACAATATAATGAGGTCGCTCACCAGCAAATCAGCAGGAGCAAACCTCCCTGTGCTCAAAGCCTACTACACGGCCGCCATCAGATCGCTGGTAGATTACAGTGCTCCAGCACTCATTGGACTGAGAGAAGACCAAATAGCTAAGCTAGAAGTCATTCAAAACAATGCTCTCAGGACCATGCTCGGAGCACCCATGTGGACCAGAATTTGCAATCTGCAAATGGAAACCGAGCTACCACCCCTGGCAGTACGAGTCAAGCAGGTGACAGCCGGTCTCCTCGCCAAAATCTGTAGAGCAGACAAGCCCACAGTTGCCAAGATTCGAATCAGTGCCTCCCTCCACCTCGACCACACAGTGCGAGGGGCCACCTGGTCGCACGAGGCAAGCGAGGTCATCCGACACCTGCAAGCAGAAACACTCGTCAAGAACAACCAAGACACACGAGACAATGGTTACGCTGTTCCTCCACCATGGAGCCCTCCACCAGCCACACTCAAATTTACCGACCTAGGCGATAGTAAAGCCAACCTCCAGAAGGAGGACCTCAAAAAAATAACTCTCAGAGCCATAGCCACCGAGACACCGGCTGATGCAGCATCATACTTCACAGACGGCTCGGTGGACCCAAAACATCATAGATCCGGAGCGGCCTTCTACACCCAAGGTCAGACCCTCAAATGGAGACTTTCCAATGACTGCTCCACCCTACAAACAGAACTGGTAGCAATCTTAAAGGCCCTACAACACGCTGCAACACAACACAACAAGCCCACCATAATTCACACGGACTCGAAATCGGCCATGCAGGCGCTGCAACACACTCAACCAAGAGACAACGTCCACATCATCACCTCGATCCTCGCACAGCTACAGGAATTCCAAAGCCAAAACCGACCAGTCGTCTTACACTGGATTCCCAGTCATGTAGGGATCGGAGGAAACGACGTGGCAGACGAAGCAGCCAAGGCAGCTACACGTTCTAGTAGCGTACACATCCAAGTTCCAGCAAGTGTGCAACAGATCAAGAATCACCTCAGAAAGACCAGCAAGCTCCACATCAAAAAGAGCTTCCTTCATGCACTCAACGCCGGGTCCCAATCAGCCAAATGGTATCTGGCGGCCACAAAAGGGGAACCACCGTTCGCTGACAAGAAAACTCCAAGACAAACCCAAGTCAGCCTTCATCGACTACGACTAGGGTACAAGTGCTCCTGGCAGATGATCGGTAATGACGTCATGGATTGCACCTACTGTCAGGAGCCTCCAGCCAACCCACTTGAACACTATCTCCTCGACTGTGAGGTCACACAAAGCCTCCGAAACAGAACTCAAATCTCCCAAGAAACACACACAACACCAGCGGCCACTCTAACCCGAAAGGCCCATACAGACCACATTCACCACCTACTCCGGGTCATCACACGATACCCACCACCCAGATAGCTTAGAAAGCATCCTCTCCCAGCAAGTGCGGACCCCAGTTCGGGGGGCGCGCCACTCCGAAACTGACCACGTCCAAGAGTGGGGGTTGGTGGTAAGTGTCCACTGATCGGGGGTCCGCTCACACTTGCAACCTGCAGTATCCTTCCAATCTGCAGGTGGGACCACCTCCATTACCAATCCGGTCTGGCTGCTCCTGGAGCTCCAGCCGGAACCACCAAACGGGCCGCCTATAGGCAAAGGCCCGTGTCGGACTACGGTCTGACAATCTAAACAACAACAAACCAACACTAGGAAGTAGGTTTCCCCAACGGGGCTCCGGGAGAGAAGCTCAGGAACCACTCTACGACCACCCGCCCATCATTGCCTGTGGGGAGTGCTGAAATTCCTCTGCTACTTACTCAACCGGAATAGGTAGGCTGCCACCGCCTCCAACAACTCCAACACCATTGCTACCGCCACTGAGGACGACAACTGGACGAAGGTTGAAAACAAAAAACGCCGACGTGCTTTTTCGGGAAACGAACGCCGTCAAGCAGCCCAAAAGGCACCCATCACCATCGCCAGCTCACCCCCAACGACACTGCCAAAATTCCGGATCTCGAAAACGGACACGAAAACGACATATGCCGCCATCACAGAGATGGAAAAACTAAATCCACTGGCCAAGTTCTCAGCGCGGCCCAACCTAAAGGGGGAGAAGATTATTCACCCCAAAGACAAGGACTCCGCCACCACCCTCGACACTTACCTGCAAAACACCACCACTGTTGCATCAACCAAGCTGGACCCCGCCCAGAAACTGACGAAGTCGGTAGTCCTCCAGTACCCAAAGGAACTACCCCTCGAACCCCTGGAGAACCAACCGAAGATCCTAAAAGCCGAGAGATGCTCTCCCACGTCCGACAAGACGGCCACCACAAAACAAGTGCTCATAACGCACTGCGGTCAACACCCCAGCACCATAGGTCTCAAAACCTGGGGGATCTACGAAGTGAGGCCCTTCGTCCCGGAGCCCCTGCGGTGCTTCAGATGCCAGAAATACGGGCACCATCAGACGAGGTGCACGTACAAGGAAATCTGCGCAGTCTGCGCACAGAAGCACGACACACACTCCTGCCTCACCAAGTTGAAAAATGGAGAAAAAATTGCCCCCAAGTGTGCCAACTGCGGGGGCAAACACCACGTCTGGAACCCTGGATGCCCCGAGAGGACAAAAAGGGTCCAGGCAAACCGACCAGCAGCAAGACCGGCCCCCACCGTCTGCACACCAACCCCACCAAATACCTTCGTGTGGGGAACCCAAAGGCCAAAACAACAAAGCCAACCTCCTCAGCCGGTCAACACCCAAAGTGCAGCCCAGTTTCCTGGCCTCACTACGGCCACACCTCAGCCACCCAAGCAGCAGACAACGACAACCACGAAAAAGACAAAAGAAGCACACACCAAGGCACCAGAAGGAATGATACACGTATCAGACCTTCGCAGAGGACCTAGCCGGACTACTGGGCCACAAGATCCAGCCCACATAGCTCCAAATACTCATGGGGAGCGTCCTCTGGCAAGTTGCCACAGCTCCAGCCACCTCAGTGGAGGACGCCATGCCGGTCCCCACACGAGTGGCAGCCGAGGTACACTCTACACCGAAAAAGGCCACCAGAGAACCAAAGATACCGACAGCTCCCAGAAAGAAATTGGACGTTTCAACTCCCCTGAACCAAACTACGACCCAGAAGGCAAAAACCACAGAACAAGAAGATATGAACCTGATCCAGTCGGAATCGGACCTGAACATTTCCATCGAGGACCTCCAGAAGTCCCCGATGAAACAGTGGTGGAAATTATCAGCACCCTGAACATCCTTACATGGAATGCTCAGGGCATCAAAAACAAGAAACACTTCCTGCAAGAAGCAGCAGTTAAAGACACGCTTGACATTATACTGCTACAAGAAACACTTCTACAAGAACACCACTGTTTCATTCAGTAGTTACAAGACATACGGGAGGCATTTCACACAGGCGTCAACAAGAGGATGTATGATCTTGGTCAAGTCAAGCATACCCTCCTCCGAGGTCATGCAGCAATTTCCATGTGGGGAAAACATCGAGACACAGGCCGTCAAAGTAACCTTCCAAGAACGGGAATTAACTGTTCACAACATCTCCAAGAACCCAAGGGGCTCACTGGTGGTGACTCAATTATTCGCTTCAGCCGCTGACCACGCCACACTCATAGGAGGGGATTTCAACGCACATCATCCCTTCCTAAGCTCGGTAAGCCCCACAGATGAAGACGGCCTACACCTATACACCATCTTTCAAGGGACACCCGAGATCTGCCTTCTGAACACCGGAGAGCCCACCCACATTAGGGGAGAAAGGCTAGATCTAACCTTCGTCTCCAGTGCACTACAGCCTTCGGCCTCCTGGCAGCTACACCCCACGCTGACCAGCGACCACTTCGCCACCCTAACAACACTGAAGGTGAACAAACTCCCCACTCCACCCCTGCCGAGATGGAGATACAATACCCAAAAGGCAGACTGGGGACTCTTTAAGAAACACCTGGCTAAGTGGCGCGAAAAATCATAGCCGGCCGGCGCAGCACCCGTGTACGAGACAACCCTCCATCACCAATTGGTCGAGGCGTTTCACCAAGCGGCAGAAGAGGCTATCCCAAAAACAAAACCCACGTCAAGATCGTACAAGGATTACTGGTACTACTGTCCCAGGGTGAAAAAACTCAACCACAGAGTGAACATGGCCCGAAGAAACTACAGGAGACATCCTACGGAAACAAACAGACATCTCCTGCAAGTCATAGTTAAGGATACCAGGGAAGAGAAGGAAGAAATAAAAAACGTAAGCTGGCTCAAGTGGTGCTCCGAACTGAAATGTTGGCCCAGATCCGAAGGGCATCTGGAAAGGCAACACCACCACCAGCAACCCATCCCAGCCCAGAAGAGGAAGCCGAGAGACTTGCAAAACTGTTCTCTGACCGAGCAGCAACGAAAAACCTCCCGAGACAGGCGGAGGAGACACAACCAGATGATCGAAGAGGCCTGCAACAGTGAAGATGACACCGATAGACCTTTCAACCAGCAAGAACTCCAGAAGTCGCTAAAACGAAGCAAGGACACAGCACCAGGGGCCGACAGGATAACCTACTCCATGCTTTCCCATGCTGGAAAAGCCAGACACGAGGCTTTGCTACAAGTCATCAATGCTTCGTGGACAGCACAAAGACTTCCACCGGAATGGAAGGAGGCAGATATACAGCCCATTCCGAAGCCCAGAGAACCAGACAAACCGAGACCCATCTCCCTTCTCAGCTGCATAGCGAAGACGGGAGAAAGAATGGCTCTCAACAGACTCAAGTGGAAAGTAGGCAGCCCACACCTTCATATTTTTGCGTACACCGAGAACACCGGCACAGGCAACAACATCGCCGAGATACTCAGCACAGTGGACAATAAACCAGCTTTGGTGGTCTTCTTCTACCTGGAGAAGGCCTTCGAACTAGCAACTCCACTGGCCATTATAACGACGCTCGCTGAAAACGGCGTCAAAGGAAGGTTGATGGGGTGGATCCAGAACTACCTCACACAGAGAGAAGCAAGAGTACGCTTTCAGGGAGCAACCTCAAGCTACAGGGTCCATGAAAACGGAACCCCACAAGGAGGCATCCTCAGTCCAACGCTGTTCAATATCCTGATGGAAAATCTTGTCAGGCTTCCTTTCAGACAAACAGCCAAGCTCCTATGCTATGCAGACGACTTACAGCTCATAGTAAGAGGATTAAACAGACTAGCCAACACACAACACGCACTCCAACTTATAGAAGAGGAGTGCAACAGACTTGGACTCAAGATAAATCCAGCCAAGTCGAAAGCGATGGTCATCTGCACAGACACACCAGACAAGATGCCCTCCATACAAAACACGCCGGTAGTCTGGACCAGCACCCACCAGTGTCTTGGAATCTGGTTCGACCAGAAACTCACTCTCAAGCCGCAACTCGAGTATCTCAGGCACAGGACGAAGAGCAGACAAAATATAATGAGGTCGCTCACCAGCACAACCGCAGGAGGGAACATACATGTGCTCAAAGCCTACTACACGGCCGCCATCAGATCGCTGGTAGATTACAGTGCTCCAACACTCATTGGACTGAGAGAAGACCAGATAGCTAAGCTAGAAGTTATCTAAAATAATGCTCTCAGTACCATGCTCGGAGCACCCATGTGGACCAGAATTTGCAATTTGCAAATGGAAACTGAACTACCACCTCTGGCAGTACGAGTCAAGCAGGTGACAGCCGGTCTCCTCGCCTAAATCTGTAGATCAGATAAGCCCACAGCTGCCAAAACGCGAATCAGGGCCTCCCTCCACCTCGACCACAGAGTGCGAGGGGTCACCTGATCGCACGAGGCAAGCGAGGTCATCCGACACCTGCAAGCAGAAACACTCGTCAAGAACAACTAAGACATACGAGACAATGGTTACGTAGTTCCTCCACCATGGAGCCCTCCACCAGCCACATCTAAAATTACCGAACTAGCTGATAGCAAAGCCAACCTCCAGAAGGAGGACTTCAAAAGAATATTTCTGGAAGCCATAGCCACTGAGGCACCGGCTGATGCAGCATCATACTTCACAGACGGCTCGGTGGACCCAAAATATCATACATCCGGAGCGGCCTTCTACACCCAAGGTCAGACCCTACTATGGAGACTTTCTAATGACTGCTCCACCCTACAATCAGAGTTGGTAGCAATCTCAAAGGCCCTACAACATGCTGCAACACAACACACCAATTCCATCATAATTCACACGGACTCGAAATCGGCCATGCAGGCGCTGCAATGCAGTCAACCAAGAGACAACGTCCACCTCATAACCTCGATCCTCGCACAGCTACAGGACTTCCAAAGACAAAACCGCCCAGTCGTCTTACACTGGATTCCCAGTCGTGTAGGGATCGGGAGAAACGACGTGGCAGACGAAGCAGCCAAGGCAGCCACACGTTCTAGAAGCGTACACATTCAAGTTCCAGCAAGTGTGCAACAGATCAAGAATCACCTCAGAAAGACTACCAAGCTCCATATCCAAAAGAGCTTCTTTCACGCATTCAACGCTGGTTCCCAATCAGCCAAATGGTACCTGGCGGCTACTAAAGGGGAACCACCTTTCGCGGACAAGAAAACACCAAGACAAACCCAAGTTAGCCTTCATGGACTACGACTAGGGTACAAGTGCTCCTGGCAGACGATCGGAAATGTCGTCATGGAATGCACCTACTGTCAGGAGCCAGCAGACAACCCACTTGAACACTATCTCCTCGACTGCGAAGTCACACAAAGTCTCCGACGCAGAATTCAAAACTTCCAAGAAGAACACACAACACCAGCGGCCACTCTAACCCGAAAGGCCCAAACAAACCACATTCACCACCTTCTCCGGGTCATCACACGATACCCACCACCCAGACAGCTTAGGAAGTATCCTCTCCCAGCAAGTGCGGACCCCAGTTTCGGGGGGCGCGTCACTCCGAAACTGACCACGTCCAAGAGTGGGGGTTGGAGGTAAGCGTCCACTGATCAGGAGTCTGCTCACATTTGCAACCTGCAGTATCCTTTCATATCTGCAGGTAGGACAACCTCCAATCCCAAATCCGGTCTGGCTACTCCAGGAGCTCCAGCCGGAACCACCAAACGGGCCGCCTATAGGCAAAGGCCCGTGTCGGACTACGGTCCGACAATCTCAACCACAACAAACAACAACAGGATCCCATACTAAACCAACTAAAAGCGGAAAACAACAACACATTCGTAGTAAAGTTGAGGAACATCCCTTCGGGGGTGCTGTGGTAGAAGCGGTACCGCTCTTGCCTCGCAAGCAAGATGTCACGGGTTCGATTCCCGGGCAGGCGGAAGTTCTTTGGACACTCTTCCTAGCCCCCTTGGTCCCTGTTCACCTAGTAGTAAAGTAGGTACCTGTTTTAAATCGAAAGGTTGCGAATTCGTATTCAGGGAAAGTTGTTGGAGCTTCTAAACTTGGAACTAACACAATCTGAGGAGTTGTGACCCAAGGATCACACACCAAACACAGACAAAACCCAAATACGTGCGCTATGCGCTAACCAAATAAACGCAGTCGTGTAAAGCCACGGCACAATCTCTCCCACTACAATTCCCTTCCTAACCTCCTGCTCCTTCCTGTCATCTTCCCCACTCTGCCTTTCGGTACCAACAACTTTTGGAGCTTCTAAACTTGGAACTTCGAAACATCCCTTCAGTTACACGAGGACTTGAAGGGACCCTCCAAGAAACAACCAACACGAAAGACCAAAACCACATGCATAACTTTAAAGATGGGGATTATCCTGCCAGTTACACAAGGACCTGGCGGGACCCCCCAATCACAAATGATGAGGAACATCCTTTCAGCAACACAAGGACTTGAAGGGATCCTCCAATAAACCCTAAAACAGCACATTCCTTTGGATCGCACTTTAAACCAGCTTAGCTTAGTTTATCAAACCTCCCTTGCCCCTGGAGGACTAAGGGACGTCTGTCACTGGTTAAGCCACAAACCAGCCTCCTCAAAGTGGAAAACCCACCTGCTATCATTCTTCTTCTGTTCTTCCCACGTCTTAACTATACTTTGCCCTAAATCTCCTTGTTCACCTCAGAGCCACGGTTCTTTTAGCTCGGTGTTCTGACTGACTGAAGGCCATTCTACTCAACGCTCAAGAGACGTTAGCTCAGCAGTAAGGTGAGAAGACGCATGTTTCAGTCACTACCGACCCACGTGCTTCCACTTGGTCACGTCGGCGCCTGGCCAGACTTACTGTTGCCACACACGCCACTCTCACTTTGACGTGGATAACTAGTCTCTGCTGAATTGACTCGCTTGTTTCTCTGTGTTTTATGCTCACATTTCTTAGTGCCCTCACCGATTCTCCCAGTATTAACGAACCCTGCGGGAACTGTCGTTAAGACAGGCCACAAAGGGGCCCCTTAGAGGAGTGTGAGCTGGGCCGGTGAGTTTAGCTGAGAGGGTAGAGTAGGCTCCTCCTTTTTTGGGGGTCCTGTTGCAAAACCAGAGCCACCAACCTACGACCCCTGTTGGGGGGGGGGGGGGATGGCTACGGCACTGGTCCTAGGGCAACAAGGAACTAGGTAGGTGTAGTGAGCCTTCATTGTCAATTTATTGATTTAAGACGAGCGAGAGAGACGTAACCAATGGAAGGAAAATGCCACAAGAGGCCTCGGAAGGAAAACAACATCTCCTGTATACAAATACCTGGACATCTGGATTGACAAAGGCCTCAAATTTGACACTGAGATAAACTATGCAAGAGACCGAATAGGCAAGAGAGTCAACATGGTGAGAGCCATGACAGGACCCAAGGTGGGTGCGGAATATGTAGTTCAAGTTGTTTGGGATTACTGGCCTCTTCGCCGTTAGGCTATTTCGGCCGAAGCTGATTGGTTGGACTTCTTTTTTCTCTTTGTTCTTCTTTTAGTTTTTACTTTCCATTCTTCTTCTTGTTCTTCGTCTTCTTCTTTTTGGTCTTGTTCTGTCTGGTCTTCTATGATAATATTATCAGGTTCTTCGTTGTTCATATCTTGATTGTTCTTTTCTTGTTCGTTTTTGTCTTGTTTGTTCTTTTCTTGTTTGTTTCGGTCTTGGTTGTTTTTTTCTAGAGTCTTGACTGCAAGGAGAGCCTCCTTGTAAGTCAATTTTTCCTTAGCCCGCAGCCTGGCCACCCTGCACTCCTCCCTCCACTTGGGACAAAGCCGGTCGGAGGAGGAGTGAGGGCCACCACAAGCCGCGCACTTCTTAACGGCCGCCTGGCAGTCAGCGTCGGTGTGGCCGGGTGCCCCGCAGCTTGAGCACACCACGCGAGCACGACACTTCCTCGCCAGATGGCCATATTTCTGGCAATTGTAGCAGCGAGTGGGTTTTTGCTGTTGAGGTTTTACTGGGATTTTCTCCCAACCCAGTATAACGGAGCTAGGAAGTTTCCTAGGAAAACCAACCAGGGCAGTTGTGCTGGTCAGCTTCCTAAGTACTGAGAGCTGATCTCCAATCAGCTCGGCAAGTTCGTCTCTTTCGAGATACTCAATTTCAGAGTGGGAAATGACTCCCAAAACTAAGTTATCCTGAAGTAAGGCGTCAAACATGACGTCGACTCCATTGATAATCGTTCGGTAGGGTAATTTGTGGGCCTGCCCCCATTCCTCGAACGTGATGACAAGGGTACCACCGCTACTCCGGACGACCCCTGTCACCCCCTTTAGTCCGATGTGGTCAAAAAAATCTTTTATAACAAGAAGATTGAGTTTCTTGCGCGAAGGGTGCTCGACCGGAATCAGTCTCACAACCTTCGCCTGGGCTAGGGTGATCATGGTCACGCGGTACCTCGGGGGGAAGGAGCGGGGAGCCGGGAGAACCTACCTCGCCGAGGTTCAGGTCTCAAGTGGGAATATGTAGTCCAAAGAACGCTATATATACATGCCATTCGATCATTTTCAGACTATGCGACACCGGCTCTTAACACACTGTCTGAGTGGCAGTGGGCGAAATTGGAGGTTGTCCAGAATAACGCTATGAGAGCCATGGTCAAGGCACCTCTGTGGATAAAAATTGAAAACTTGCACATGGAAACAGGTCTCACATCTCTCCAAACCAGGGTGGAACGATTAACAGCGTGCTTTGCAACAAAACTGATTACCAGGGTTCGGGAAAGTGACATCAAGAATGGACTCTTACGAGCACTGAACCTTAACAGAGAAGTCTTTAACAAGAAAACATGGCCGTTGTGAGCAGCTGACGCTGTAAATCGACTGAAATTGAAAGACACAATCCTCAGCAAAGGACCTGATACAATGAGTCCAGACTACAGCACCCCAGCACCGTGGAAGTCCCCGCCAGCAGTCTTCAACATTCTACATACTGGGACAAGAAAGGCTGGCTGTATCCCACATGAGCTCCGACAGGTATCAGAGGGAAACATGGAGGCTCTAACACCACACAATAGTACAGTGTATTGCACAGACGGTTCCGTAGAGCCCACCAGCACGAAGGCAGGAGCAGCCTTCACTATAGAAGGAGGTAACACGTCCCTTTGGAGAACCTCAGATGGATGCTCTACTTTGCAAGTTGAGCTCACTGCTATACTTGGAGCACTAAGACACGCTTCCATAAACAGTCAACAAGGCGTTGTCATACACACTGACTCACGATGTGCTATTGAAGCACTACAATGCAGAGAGCCTAGAGACAACATTCATCTCATAACATCTGTTGTTGGCCTACTGCGAGGGTTAAAACTACAAGACCGGCAAGTTAGCATTAACTGGGTGCCCAGTCATATCGGAATCCCAGGGAATGAACGAGCTGATGCTGCTGCCAAGGCTGCGTTAGGACAGCGAAACATTGAGATGAACATCCCGCCCAGTCAGGAGCAGATACAGAAGTCCACAATAACACGAACTGCCCAGTGGAAAATAGACAAACATAGAAGATTAACATCAGTATCACGATCGGCCAGGTGGTACTATCTGGTCATTAATTATGAGAGACCACCACTCATGAAGGATATAACAAGAAGGGAAGAAGTCAACTTCCACCGACTGAGACTGGGATACCCATGCATTTGGGAAATCATTGTACCAGTATTGTACCAGCAGAGCAACGCATATGCAAGACCTGCGACAGCGGAGCAGAAAACACACTGCAGCACTACTTCAGAGAGTGCCCTGGAACACAAATAGCTAGACGAAACATACAACCCCTTATCACAGTAGAGAAGGTTGCCAAAATGCTAACCACCAACCACTCTCAAGAAACCCTACAGTTTCTTACCGAGCATCCACCCCCCACGCTAGTGGTGGAGATGTACAGTTAATTAAAAAGATGCTGATGTTTTATCCCAGCAGTGGGTGGACCAGCATTTTAGCCTAAGGTCCGCATAGGTAATATTCCTACAAATCTTAAAAAATTAAAATAAATAAATAAATAAAATCCTCACCACACAGCAACTCCCGAGCACTGCATTGTACATACAATACATGTAGAGTTAAGCTATTCTGAGTTTCCTTTCTCACCTCCATCCTTAGTGCGAGATCTCCTTTATGTACGTATGTATGTGAGTCTAACAAAGAGAAAATAGACAAGCACAAAGCGAAATTAGACAACTGGCCACATACACTACGCTACAGAATCAACTTCAGATTTTCTCAAAATGTCATATGACGACTTGTTAGTTGTGACTTTCTCTGCTCTTCTCATCCATCATATTGCCCGAGTGTTAGCTTACTATTATTCTTCCTTTCAGTTATATGCATCACAGTTTCTTGTTCTTCATCCCCTCACCATAAAAAAATACACGTTATGTTTTGGATCATACTGATGATCTGGAAACGGAATCTCATAAGTACTTAAGATAAATTTTCTTCGTAATATAAATGTGTGAGCTCACCTAACTGATTGACTTAAGCAAGGGCACAATAATGGCATCTTCACTACATAAAGACTTTACCTAGATTTGATCAGTTCACTTGGCATCAACCATGAGACAAAATTAACATACAAAACATTTGTGAATTCAAACCATAAGGTAAATTACACCCGTGGGAGAGCTGCAACACCCGATCCTGTTTAACACTCGAGGATATGTAGCTGACTCTGGTGTGTGTGTGTGTGTGTGTGTGTGTGTGTGTGTGTGTGTGTGTGAAGTGAAAGTACAAGTTATTTCAGGTTGTGTGTGTGTGTGGGTGACTATCAACGAGCGTCGATTATCTTTCTGTAAGAAGGAAACGCAACACACACTCACACACACACAAAACCTATTCTCACTCCACGTTATTAGAATTACAAAGTATCGTTGTTTCTATGGTTATATACTGTTGCATCACCTAACCTAAGCATATTACAATACATTAACAAAATATGTTACACGTAATATATCTTAAGATATGATTCTTGTGAATAACCAACGATCTTTCTCTCCTGGAAAGGCAAGGCATGACCTGTGGAAATTCATGTCTATGTACAAGAAATTATGTCAACATGGAGGCGTGAAATAAGAGAAGCTTTGTGTCCAACTTTTGGAAACTCACAAGGATCTAAGCTTGAATTATCACGTCAGTTAGTTTAACATGTAAATGGTTGTCTTGACCAATAAATCATCTGTATTATTATTATTATTATTATTATTATTATTATTATTATTATTATTATTATTATTATTATTATTATTATTATTATTATTATTATTATTATTATTATTATTATTATTATTATTATTATTATTATTATTATAATCTTTATTATTATTATTATCACAAGACCAATTATACTAAGCCCATAAGAAAAATAACAAAATTACCGCGGCCATACTCTGACCTTAGACTCCCTCCTGTGACCTGGTGGGATCTGATGGTGTGATGCACTTAGTCTGGTGATGATGCAAACTGCCTGCAATTTCAACACATCTTTATTACCTGTATTCCTTCAAGAGTTTAATAATTGTGTACATGGACAAGCTTACAGCAACCCCCCTCCAAACACCTAACACACATCCGGACACGAACCCAGACAAAGACGCTCATCCAGATAACCAGAATTACCCATCTGGAGAACATCTCATCTTAATACGTTTTCAATGGGCGGAGGAAAATAAACAAATTAATTAGCAGATGAAATAACAGACACATACAATCAAGACAAGAGAAAATAAAGGTCACGCTATAGGTGTCAAGGATAACGGTTGTGTGCGAGAGATAAGTTGGAGCACACACACACACACACACACACACACACAAGGCAGAGATTCACACCACACATAAAAAATAAGACAAAAATTAAGGTTTATCTTATGTTTGTTGGTCAATCGTAAGAAAAATAAGACTAGCGATGTTCAAGGTTCTAATGTACACATGGGCATATAATAAGTAATAATGGTCGCCCCTCGTGTAACGAGGATGGCCGGCCCTAGGGCCACCTAGACGTGAATTTGTTTAAGGTGTAGAAGCTGTCGCAAACACAACAATCATACCCTAAGCTAAAGAGTTGCATGACCCAGTGTCAAGGAATAGTCTGGGAAGACCGGACAACTCGCCAACTGCACTGGCTAACCATTACCTCGGAACACAATCCACAAATTGATTGACATCCAGGTCCTTAATTACTGGTGGGTAGACAGAAGCAAATGGTATAAAGACCACTTGCCCATAGCTTCACCCTGCCCGGGGATCGAACCCGGGTCCACTCGCTTGCGAGGAGAGCATGTTGACCATTACACCACAGGTCGCCTCACATGGTAATATAGGCACACATATAGCGGCACGTGGACACGTACATAAATACAGTAGTTATAACAAACATATGTACACCCACATGGGCGCATTTACCATACATACACACATAAATATTCATATACCCTCAACACATGTACACCCTCAATTACATGGACATATAAACATCGCATACACTAACACGAACATACAAGCACTCACGTACCCTCACGGACACACCTGTACTGCATACACAAACTCTTAAACTCACACAAACACTGGACTGATACACTTTAATGTTGATATATAAAAAAAAAAAATTAAGGACTTGGAGACTATTGTGACATAGAGCTGACTTCAGAAGTTGAGAAGAAACCCTGACAGTGCTGGACATAACTAAACCCTGACAGTGCTGGACGTAACTAAACCCTGACAGTGCTGGACATAATTAAACACTGGCAGTACTGGACATGACTAAACACTGACTGTACTGGACATAACTAAACACTGACACTACTGGACATAATTAAACACTGGCAGTACGGGACATAACTGAACACTGACAATACTGGATATAACTAAACGCTGAATGTCGTAGACTCACGGTTTAACTGTTACCGCCAAGGAAGCGGTAAGTCTACGACGTCTGGATAAGAAGACTTGTTCACGTGGACTTAATGGTGTTTAATGGTCAAAACCTGTCAATGCAATGTTAATGTTAACACATAACTCATTATTTGTGGATTACAATTTAGATGACAAATACAGCTTTATACTGTATACAATGGTAACGTCATTTAGTTCACACTTTTCTGAATATTACAAAGGCGTATACATAGTATCTCCCAATTCATAACATTTTATAACAACAAAGCCTCGTAGAGCATAGACTTACGTGGAGCGGGTCCTACAACTAGTTTGTAAGTGATACTTGTAGTGATCACAGCTGACAGTGTGTGATGAACCGCCCCAACCAGGACAGCTGCAGTACAGATGACGCGCGGCCTCATCGTGCGGTTTCAGCAGAACTGCTACCATCAACACTGCTAGCCTCCCTTCACTTCTTCTACTTAACTAATTAACTCCGTGTTCATATCAACTATAATTCCATATTACTTTTACCATAACACCCACATATGTTATCATAAATTCCACAACTACCGCTCGTTCAGTGCGGGGCAGTAACACTGGTAGTACTGGACATAACTAAACAGTACTGGATATAACTAAACACTGACAGTACTGACATAACTAAACACTGACAGTAGTGGATATAACTAAACACTGACAGTCCTGGACATAATTAAACACTGACAGTAGTGAGCATGACTAAACAGTGACGGGGAGTGGAGAGGAGACATGAACATAAATGAACTGTAAACGACAAAGGAAGAATATTGTAAATGAAAGGAGGAGGAGGAGGAGGAGGAGGGGCAGAAGGAATACAAATAGGAGGAGGAGGAGGAGGAGAAGGAGGAGAAGGAGGAGGATGAGGAGGAGGGGGAGGAATATAAGAATAATGATGATGTGTATAAATAGAAGGTGGGGTGGGGGGGGGGGCGGGGAATTAACAGCGAGGACATAGAAGGAGGAAACACTTTCTCTGGCGCTCCTCAAGGTGGTTCACTGACTGCTGCCGCTGCGGGAAGGGTAACAAGGTCAACACTACATAATAACAAATCTAGGGTGACATGTTTTTATGAGTAAATATTAATATATCTCCCGACCCTCAGCAAGTTCACTGGATGGCCTTTTCGACGAGGTGGAATTTACTGTATTACTCTTGACGTTGGTCATAGAGTTGGTCATTAGGGTGTGTCAATTTTGTCAACATGTTAGAAATCAAATTTGGTAGTCAAAATATTGTGCCTCTTTATGTCTAAACTTGAGATTAGCAAACAAAAATGAATTGAAATAACCCTCACCTACATCAATTATTCCTTAAAGTTTCAAATATCAGTATTTCAACAAATTAATGAGACTTGATTAGAATCATTCACTTGATATTAACTAATCTCATGTAAGCATATGGATTATGGAGTATTTTATGGTTCTATAGCTTGTGTACAATATGCATGTCAGAACATGAACATGAACAGGCTCTCCGTGTGGGACAGTTTAATTGTTGTTTTGACTTGTACCAAGCGTGAGGATAAGGCGCCCGGCTCACTCTCCTTCTAGATATCATAGACGGTGGTTTGCTCTCATTGCACTTGCACCTACTCTACCAGACGAATTCTACATTTTAATTATTGTAAGTAGGGCATATTGATTGTCGCAGTTACTTATATCATTGTATAAAACATTATGTTCTAAGAAATTATTATGTTATTTCTGTTACAGCATTTTTGATAAACAAATTGATATTTTTTGAAACAACAATTGAATTATGAAACATTGAAATATTTTTCTATTTGTCAGATAGTGTGAAGATGTCAAAATTGAAGACAAGAAGTCAGTTGTCAACCCACTTGAGCCTGCTAGTTGGTAAAGGGAAGGAGCTTCCTGTATCAGAACTTCCAACAGTGAGAGACATGCTAAGATTAGGGTTACTCCTTCGAGAAAAAAATGCAAAGGACAGAAGGAACTATACAGATAAAGAACTCATAAATGACATGATAGTCCCTCTTCTGCATCAATGGACAAAAGCTAATGCACTATTCAAACCACCTGTGATTAATCAGTGTCGAACTATTGAGCTAAAACTAACGAAATTATGGCACAAAGCAGTTGAAACATCACTTGGTAAAGGAAACTTGGCCAGGAAAAATGAATTTCTGCACACACTTGATACTCTGTTTGACATTTTGACCTGCAAGTGCTCCATACAATTATGTTCTGAATCAACTGTTCTCACTCAGGTAAGAGAGAAAATAATTCCCACATTGATTGTGGTTGTCCTCGTGAAAAGAAGATCCCTGTTTTAGAGCTTGAATTTATAAAGGCACAGAGGACAAAGGCAGAAGGCCAAGGAAGTATGCAAATGGGTTCAATAGATTATTCAGAAACAAAGAAGCAGATTGCTAATGCCAAGAAGAGAGAACAAATCCGAGAGAGGGAACAAAAGAAGAAAATGAAGAGTGAAGAAGCCATCCAAAGAGAGGAAGAGCTGTGTCAAGATGTTTATCACTTCTTTGATAGTTCTTCTGATGAACAGGAAGCAACATCAGATGATAGTTCCAAAGAGCCATCTGAACCTTTACCAAAGAAAATGAAATACAACACAAGAAATATTTCAAACATTGCTTTAGCTAGTATTCGCCACCATGCTGGACTTCGTGAGGCTGCAGAAATTGCAACTGCCGCTTGGATAGATGAAGGCCTCATCAGCCGAGAGGATGTATCTTTGGTGATAGATCATAATAAAATTAGAAGAGCACAAGAAAAAATAATGAAGGAAATATCTGATCAGCATGAAAAAGATTTAAGCGAGGGAGGGCTCTCCTGTCTTTTGTTTGATGGAAGAATAGATGACACAAAAGTTTTGCTAGAAGTAGAGGGAGTGAACAGAAAGTTTCCAGGTCTCATCAAAGAAGAACACTACTCTGTCTGTTCTGAGCCTGGTGGTCGGTTTTTGTTTCACTTTGCTCCCGAAACTGAAGTAGAAGGGAAGAAACATGCAGAGGTCATTGCTGATCATATTTTATGTTGGGTTCAGGAGAGAGGACTTGGCAGTTCACTGCAGGCTGTTGGTGGAGATTCAACTGCAGTGAACACCGGATGGCAGGGGGGTGTAATGACGCATTTAGAGAAAAAACTAGGAAGAAGACTTGTTTGGATTGTATGTGATTTACATACAGGCGAGCTACCTCTTCGTCATCTCATCCAGGAACTTGATGGTCCTACAAAGAGCAACAACAAGTGGTCAGGTCCCCTTGGCATCATGCTGGATGAAGCAACACAACTAGAAATAAATACAACCTTTCCAAAGGTCGAAGTTGGCCCTCCCCTTCCGGCGTTGTCTGAAGGAGTCATCAAAGATCTCAGCACAGATCAATCCTATGCTTATCGTATTGCCCAAGCAATAAGATCAGGAGAAGTGCCTCAGTCATTGGCTCTCTTGGAGATTGGACCTGTCAGTCACAGCCGTTGGTTAACTACAGCTCTTCGTTTCTGCAGGATTTGGATTTCCAAACACGAATTGAAGGGCAAAGTGCTGAAGAATTTGAGGTTAATTGTTGAATTTATTATTGGAGTTTATCTTCCCCAGTGGTTTAGTGTGAAACTTAATCCTATGTGGGTGGATGGGCCCAATCACCTTTTGTTTCAATTGCAGCTAGTAAGAACACAGAGGAAGGTAGTGAGGGACATCGTGTTACCTGTGGCAAGAAGGTCCGCTTGGTATGCTCGATCAGAAGCAGCTTTGCAAGCAATGCTTTGCAGTCAATGTACCAATCTCCGAACCGAGGCTGTAGAAGTCATTCTAAAGATTAGAGGAACGCTAATAGATGACGACCAGTTGGGAGACTGTTCGTTTCATTCAAGAAAAGTTCCCCCAATAAACGTCAATGCCACGAAATTGTCAGAATTGGTTGACTTGAGTTTGGAAGTCTTAGAGCCACCATTGACAACAAGTCTAACTAGCCAAGAATTGAGAAACCTTAAAGAGACTCCAATGCAGGTGCCGAAGTGGCCTTCCCACACTCAAAGTGTGGAGAGATGTGTGAAAATGGTCACAGAAGCAGCGGGCCATGTTTACAGCCACGAGAGGCGAGAAGGTTACATCAAAGCACAAATAGCAAGCAGACTACTGATGACAAGAAACCAAAGCAAAGAGAGTATGAAGGCATTGGTTACTTTCAAATAGACTACGGATAATAAAATATAATAATTTGAAACTTGAAACAGTAACATGTGTGCAAACGCTGGTTATGTTATAAATTCACAAATATGTACATTTAAAAATCCATTTGATGTAGGTAGGACTTATTATAAAAACAAATTTATGCCAGAATATTGTTTTGCATGCTTAAAGACTACAATAAATTGCTACCAAATTACTCGATTTTCAATTTAGCCAGTTCACCCCCTAAATTGACACACCCTATTGGTCATGCGTTGGTCATAGAGTCTTGGAGATTTATGTCACATGTCACATGACCCGGCGAATGTAAGATTTACGTTCACAAAAACAAGTTAAAAAAAGGAAAGTAAGGAAATATATAAATCCATCTTTCAATAAAGTATAAGCATGTAACCTGCACAGATAACTTTATTGACAATAAATTAATTAACCTTTGGTCACCTGACTAGAAAGAAAGACTAAAAAAAATTAATTGCTAAGAACGAGAAGACTGGTTACAAATAATTTGCTAAATTTAATGAGGGTCCAGATGATCACTGAAACGTAGATCAAGACTGAAAGCATATTTCGTGGTTTAGTTACTCTACAATGTTATCAAATATCTTTTTTTATCTCTTATAGCACTTGGCTCAGTTAACACCGACAGATGCCAAGAAGTTCACGTGCTTCTCAGGATTGGAAATATAGTCTCAAACGCAATATTATTGGTGAGTAGTTTTGTGTCAACCAGGCATGCAGTGTGGTACTTAGTGCACTTCCTGGCTCATGTATACACTTGAGACCTGAACCTCGGCGAGGTAGGTTCTCCCGGCTCCCCGCTCCTTACCCCCGAGGTACCGCGTGACCATGTTCACCTTTGACCAGGCGAAGGTCGTTAGACTGATTCCGGTCAGTAACCCTTCGCGCAAGGAACTCAATCTCCTTGTTTTGAGAAAAACTTTTGACCACAACCGTATCACGGGGGTGACAGGTGTCGTCCGGAGTATCAGCGGTACCCTTATCGTCACCTTCGCCGAGTGGGGACAGGCCCGGCAATTAGAAAACATTAGAACCCTCAATGGAATCAGCATCATACCTCAAGCCTGCCCTCAGGATAACCTCGTTTTGGGAGTCATTTCCCACAAAGAAATTGAACATCTCGACAAAGAAGAGCTTGCTGAGCTGATCTCCGATCAGCTCACAATCCTTAGGAAGCTGACCAGCACAACTGCCCTTGTTGGTTTTCCTAAGGAACTTCCTAGCTCCGTTTTACTGGGTTGGGAGAAAATCCCAGTAAAACCATACGTGCAAAGACCCACTCGTTGTTACAAGTGCCAGAAGTATGGCCATCTGGCGAGGAAGTGTCGTGCTCGCGAGGTGTGCTCAAGCTGCGGGGCACCCGGCCACACCGACGCTGACTGCCAGGCGGCCGTTAAGAAGTGCGCGGCTTGTGGTGGCCCTCACTCCTCCTCCGACCGGCTTTGTCCCAAGTGGAGGGAGGAGTGCAGGGTGGCCAGGCTGCGGGCGAAAGAAAAATTGACTTACAGGGAGGCTCTCCTTGTAGTCAAAAATCAAGAAAAGAAAAAACAAGAAAAGAACAAGCAAGACAAAAACAACCACGACATGAACAACCGAGAACCTGATATTCCTACAGAAGACCAGAAAAAAGAAGACCAGAAAGAAGATCAAAAAGAAGACGAAGAACAAGATCAAAAAGAAGACGAAGAACAAGAAGAAGAATGGAAAGTAAAAACTAAAAGAAGAACAAAGAGAAAAAAGAAGTCCAACCAATCAGCTTCGGCCGAAATAGCCTAACGGCGAAGAGGCCAGAAATCCCAAACAACTTGAACTCATGTATTGTCACTATCACGCAAGAGCCATCATGAACCCGCTGAACCGAAGTTATACATATGTTAACAAGTCTTGCTGACATAAGTTCCTCTCAACCTCTTGAGCTGGCCAACACATTCTTCCACTGGTGTTTCTCTTGACGTTGTCATGATCAACTAGTAGAATTTCTGAGTAAAAAAGGAATAGTTCGTCGGAAATCTAAATAATTCCCAAGAAAAAAGACATTTACTCAAATCTGTCTAAGACTATGATGTGAAATATATCATCGCAATTAATAAGACCCGCTCAACTTATGGAGAAGAAAACTAAAATTTACAATTTCAAGACCGAAACCAGTGCAGTAACTTATGTTAAATATTAGCGAAAATTGCTGGTAGTCAAGCATACCTCAAACCTTACAGATACGATCAACACCAGCGGCAAATTTAGTTTAGAATTTAGTGGTAATACTTGACACCGTCTGGAGAGAAAGAAATGGGAAGAACAATTATGATCCACATAATCAAAACTTTGCAAGTAATTTATAATAATGTTTACGGGGATCAAGCTGACGTAGCCATGGCTTGTATCTACGAAATTCACCAAGTTTCAATATATATATATATATATCAATATATATATATATATCAATATATATATATATATATATATATATATATATATATATATATATATATATATATATATATATATATATATATATGTAACAGCTC
>CAUDMG010002674.1:0-38759 GCA_958450375.1 Homarus gammarus | reverse complement strand
AGTGGTGGTCACCTGCAGGTAGCAGTCATTTGGTCTGACACAGCTGTGGTCACGAGAAGCCAGCAGTCCTTTGTCCTGATACAGCAGTGGTCACCAGGAGGCAGCAGTCATTTGTCCTGACACAGCGGTGATCTCCAGGAGGCAGCAATCCTTTGTCCTGATACATTGACGGTCACCAGGAGGCAGCAGTCATTTGTACTGACACAGCGGCGGTCACCAGGAGGCAGCAGTCATCTGTCCTCATACAGCGGTGGTCACAAGGAGGCAGCAGTCCTTTGTCCTGATACAGTGGTGGTCACCAGGAGGCAGCAGTCATTTGTCCTGACACAGCGGTGGTCACCAGGAGGCAGCACTCATTTGGTCTGATACAGCAGTGTCACCAGGAGGCAGCAGTCATTTGTCCTGACACAGCGGTGGTCACCAGGAGGCAGCAGTCATTTGTTCTTATACAGCGGTGGTCACCAGGAGGCAGCAAACATTTCATCTGACACAGCGGTGGTCAACAGGACGCAGCGGTTATTTGTTCTGACACAGAGGTGGTCACCAGGAGGCAACAGTCATTTATCCTGACACAGTGGTGGTCACCAGGAGGCAGCAGTCATTTGTCCTGACACAGCGATGGTCACCAGGAGGAAGCAGTCATTTCCTCTGACACAGCGGTGGTCACCAGGAGGCAGCAGTCACTTCCTCTGACACAGCGGTGGTCACCAGGAGGCAGCGGTTATTTGTTCTGACACAGCGATGGTCATCAAGAGGCAGCAGTCATTTCCTCTGACACAGTGGTGGTCACCAGAAGGCAGCAGTTATTTTTTCTGACACAGCGATGGTCACCAGGAGGCAGCAGTCATTTCCTCTGACACTGCGGTGGTGACCAGGAGGCAGCAGTCATTTGTCCTGACACAGTGCTGGCCACCAGGAGGAAGCAGTCATTTGTCCTGACACAGCAATGGTCACCAGGAGGCAGCAGTCCTTTATCCTGATAGAGCGGTGGTCACCAGGAAGCAGCAGTCATTTGTCCTGACACAGCGGTGGTCACCAGGAGGCATCAGTCCTTTGTCCTGATACATTGGTGGTCACCAGGAGGCAGCAGTCATTTGGTCTAACAGAGCGGTGGTCACCAGGAGGCAGCAGTCCTTTGTCCTGACACAGCGGTCGTCACCATGAGGCAGCAGTCCTTTGTCCTCATACAGTGGTGGTCACCGGGAGGCAACAGTCATTTGTCCTGATACAGCGGTGGTCACCAGGAGGCAGCGGTTATTTGTTCTGACACAGCGGTGGTCACCAGGAGGCAGCAGTTATTTGTTCTGACACAGCGATGGACACCAGGAGGCAGCAGTCCTTTGTCCTGACACAGCGGTCATCACCATGAGGCAGCAGTCCTTTGTCCTCATACAGTGGTGGTCACCGGGAGGCAACAGTCATTTGTTCTGATCCAGCGGTGGATACGATGAGGCAGCAGTCATTTGTTCTGACACAGCGGTGGTCACCAGGAGGCAGCAGTCATTTGTTCTGATACAGCGGTGGTCACCAGGAGGCAGCAGTCATTTGTTCTGACACAGCGGTGGTCACCAGGAGGCAGCAGTCATTTGTCCAGGACACAGTGGTGGTCACCTGCAGGTAGCAGTCATTTGGTCTAACACAGCTGTGGTCACCAGAAGCCAGCAGTCCTTTGTCCTGATACAGCAGTGGTCACCAGGAGGCAGCAGTCATTTGTCCTGACACAGCGGTGATCTCCAGGAGGCAGCAATCCTTTGTCCTGATACATTGATGGTCACCAGGAGGCAGCAGTCATTTGTACTGACACAGCGGCGGTCACCAGGAGGCAGCGGTTATTTGTTCTCACACAGTGGTGGTCACCAGCAGGCAGCGGTTATTTGTTCTGACACAGCGATGGTCACCAAGAGGCAGCAGTCATTTGTCCTGACACAGTGGTGGCCACCAAGAGGCAGCAGTCATTTGTCCTGACACAGTGGTGGTCACCAGGACGCAGCGGTTATTTGTTCTGACACAGCGGTGGTCACCAAGGAGGCAGCAGTCATATGTCCTGACACAGCGGTGGTCACCAGGAGGCAGCAGTCATTTGTCCTCATACAGCGGTGGTCACCATGAGGCAGCAGTCCTTTGACCTCATACAGAGGTGGTCACCAGGAGGCAGCAGTTATTTGTTCTGACACAGCGATGGACACCAAGAGGCAGCAGTCATTTGTTCTGATACAGCGGTGGTCACCAGGAGGCAGCAGTCATTTCTTCTTACACAGCGGTGGTCACGAGGAGGCAGCAGTCATTTGTTCTGATCCAGCGGTGGATACGATGAGGCAGCAGTCATTTGTTCTGACACAGCGGTGGTCACCAGGAGGCAGCACTCATTTGTTCTGATACAGCGGTGGTCACCAGGAGGCAGCAGTCATTTCTTCTGACACAGTGGTGGTCACCAGGAGGCAGCGGTTATTTGTTCTGACACAGCGGTGGTCACCAGGAGGCATCAGTTATTTGTTCTGACACAGTGGTGGTCCCCAGGAGGCAAAGGTTATTTGTTCTCACACAGTGGTGGTCACCAGGAGGCAGCGGTTATTTGTTCTGACACAGCGGTGGTCACCAGGAGGCAGCAGTCATTTGTCCTAACACAGTGGTGGTCACCAGGAGGCAGCAGTCATTTGTCCTCATACAGCGGTGGTCACCAGGAGGCAGCAGTCGTTTGTCCTGATACAGTGGTGGTCACCAAGAGGCAGCAGTCATTTGTCCTGACACAGCGGAGGTCACCAAGAGGAAGCAGTCATTTGTGCTGATACAGCGGTGGTCACCAGGAGGCAGCGGTTATTTGTTCTGATACAGCGGTGGACACGAGGAGGCAGCATTCATTTGTTCGAACACAGCGGTGGTCACCAGGAGGAAGCAGTCATTTGTTCTGATACAGCGGTGGTCACCAGGAGGCAGCAGTCATTTCTTCTGACACAGCGGTGGTCACGAGGAGGCAGCGGTTATTTGTTCTAACACAGCGATGGTCACTAGGAGGCAGCATTCATTTGCCCTGACACGGTGGTGGCCACCAGGAGGCAGCAGTCATTTGTCCTGACACAGTGGTGTTCACCAGGAGGCATCAGTCATTTGTTCTGACACAGCAGTGGTCACCAGGAGGCAGCAGTCATTTGTCCTGACACAGTGGTGGTCACCAGGAGGCAGCGGTTATTTCTTCTGACACAGCGATGGACACCAGGAGGAAGCAGTCATTTCTTATTACGCAGCGGTGGTCACCAGGAGGCAGCGGTTATTTGTTCTCACACAGTGGTGGTCACCAGGAGGCAGCGGTTATTTGCTCTGACGCAGCGATGGTCACCAAGAGGCAGCAGTCATTTGTCCTGACACAGTGGTGGCCACCAGGAGGCAGCAGTCATTTGTCCAGGACACAGTGGTGGTCACCTGCAGGTAGCAGTCATTTGGTCTGACACAGCTGTGGTCACGAGAAGCCAGCAGTCCTTTGTCCTGATACAGCAGTGGTCACCAGGAGGCAGCAGTCATTTGTCCTGACACAGCGGTGATCTCCAGGAGGCAGCAATCCTTTGTCCTGATACATTGACGGTCACCAGGAGGCAGCAGTCATTTGTACTGACACAGCGGCGGTCACCAGGAGGCAGCAGTCATTTGTCCTCATACAGCGGTGGTCACAAGGAGGCAGCAGTCCTTTGTCCTGATACAGTGGTGGTCACCAGGAGGCAGCAGTCATTTGTCCTGACACAGCGGTGGTCACCAGGAGGCAGCACTCATTTGGTCTGATACAGCAGTGTCACCAGGAGGCAGCAGTCATTTGTCCTGACACAGCGGTGGTCACCAGGAGGCAGCAGTCATTTGTTCTTATACAGCGGTGGTCACCAGGAGGCAGCAATCATTTCATCTGACACAGCGGTGGTCAACAGGACGCAGCGGTTATTTGTTCTGACACAGAGGTGGTCACCAGGAGGCAACAGTCATTTATCCTGACACAGTGGTGGTCACCAGGAGGCAGCAGTCATTTGTCCTGACACAGCGATGGTCACCAGGAGGAAGCAGTCATTTCCTCTGACACAGCGGTGGTCACCAGGAGGCAGCGGTTATTTGTTCTGACACAGCGATGGTCACCAGGAGGCAGCAGTCACTTCCTCTGACACAGCGGTGGTCACCAGGAGGCAGCGGTTATTTGTTCTGACACAGCGATGGTCATCAAGAGGCAGCAGTCATTTCCTCTGACACAGTGGTGGTCACCAGAAGGCAGCGGTTATTTTTTCTGACACAGCGATGGTCACCAGGAGGCAGCAGTCATTTCCTCTGACACTGCGGTGGTGACCAGGAGGCAGCAGTCATTTGTCCTGACACAGTGCTGGCCACCAGGAGGAAGCAGTCATTTGTCCTGACACAGCAATGGTCACCAGGAGGCAGCAGTCCTTTATCCTGATAGAGCGGTGGTCACCAGGAAGCAGCAGTCATTTGTCCTGACACAGCGGTGGTCACCAGGAGGCATCAGTCCTTTGTCCTGATACATTGGTGGTCACCAGGAGGCAGCAGTCATTTGGTCTAACAGAGCGGTGGTCACCAGGAGGCAGCAGTCATTTGTTCTGACACAGCGATGGACACCAAGAGGCAGCAGTCATTTGTTCTGATACAGCGGTGGTCACCAGGAGGCAGCAGTCATTTCTTCTTACACAGCGGTGGTCACGAGGAGGCAGCAGTCATTTGTTCTGATCCAGCGGTGGACACGATGAGGCAGCAGTCATTTGTTCTGACACAGCGGTGGTCACCAGGAGGCAGCAGTCATTTCTTCTGACACAGTGGTGGTCACCAGGAGGCAGCGGTTATTTGTTCTGACACAGCGGTGGTCACCAGGAGGCAGCAGTCATTTGTCCTGACACAGTGGTGGTCACCAGGATGCAGCATTCAATTGCCCTGACACGGTGGTGACCACCAGGAGGCAGCGGTTATTTGCTCTCACACAGTGGTGGTCACCAGGAGGCAGCGGTTATTAGTTCTGACACAGCGGTGGTCACCAGGAGGCAGCAGTCATTTGTCCTAACACAGTGGTGGTCACCAGGAGGCAGCAGTCATTTGTCCTCATACAGCGGTGGTCACCAGGAGGCAGCAGTCCTTTGTCCTGATACAGTGGTGGTCACCAAGAGGCAGCAGTCATTTGTCCTGACACAGCGGTGGTCACCAAGAGGAAGCAGTCATTTGTGCTGATACAGCGGTGGTCACCAGGAGGCAGCGGTTATTTGTTCTGATACAGCGGTGGACACGAGGAGGCAGCAGTCATTTGTTCTGACACAGCGGTGGTCACCAGGAGGCAGCAGTCATTTGTTCTGACACAGCGGTGGTCACCAGGAGGCAGCAGTCATTTCTTCTGACACAGCGGTGGTCACCAGGAGGCAGCGGTTATTTGTTCTGACACAGCGATGGTCACCAGGAGGCAGCATTCATTTGCCCTGACACGGTGGTGGCCACCAGGAGGCAGCAGTCATTTGTCCTGACACAGTGGTGGTCACCAGGAGGCATCAGTCATTTGTTCTGACACAGCGGTGGTCACCAGGAGGCAGCAGTCATTTGTCCTGACACAGTGGTGGTCACCAGGAGGCAGCGGTTATTTCTTCTGACACAGCGATGGACACCAGGAGGAAGCAGTCATTTCTTATTACACAGCGGTGGTCACCAGGAGGCAGCGGTTATTTGTTCTGACACAGCGATGGTCACCAGGAGGCAGCAGTCATTTGTCCTGACACAGTGGTGGCCACCAGGAGGCAGCAGTCATTTGTACTGACACAGCGGTGGTCACCAGGAGGCAGCAGTCATTTGTCCTGACACAGTGGTGGTCACCTGGAGGTAGCAGTCATTTGGTCTGACACAGCTTTGGTCACAGGAGGCAGCAGTCCTTTGTCCTGATACAGCGGTGGTCACCAGGAGGCAGCAGTCATTTGTCCTGACACAGCGGTGGTCACCAGGAGGCAGCAATCCTTTGTCCTGATACAGTGGTGGTCACCAGGAGGCAGCAGTCATTTGTACTGACACAGCGGTGGTCACCAGGAGGCAGCAGTCATTTGTTCTCACACAGTGGTGGTCACCAGGAGGCAGCGGTTATTTGTTCTGACACAGCGATGGTCACCAAGAGGCAGCAGTCATTTGTCCTGACACAGTGGTGGTCACCAGGAGGCAGCAGTCATTTGTACTGACACAGCGGTGGTCACCAGGAGGCAGCAGTCATTTGTCCTGACACAGTGGTGGTCACCAGGAGGCAGCAGTCATTTGTCTGACACAGCGGTGGTCACCAGAAGGCAGCAGTCATTTGTCCTGATACAGCGGTGGTCACCAGGAGGCAGCAGTCATTTGTCCTGATACAGTGATGGTCACCAGGAGGCAGCAGTCATTTGTCCTGACACAGCGGTGGTCACCAGGAGGCAGCAGTCATTTGTCCTGATACAGTGGTGGTCACCAGGAGGCAGCAGTCATTTGTCCTGATACAGCGGTGGTCACCAGGAGGCAGCAGTCATTTGGTCTGATACAGCAGTGGTCACCAGGAGGCAGCAGTCATTTGTCCTGACACAGCGGTGGTCACCAGGAGGCAGCAGTCATTTGTTCTGATACAGCGGTGGTCACCAGGAGGCAGCAGTCATTTCATCTGACACAGCGGTGGTCAACAGGACGCAGCGGTTATTTGTTCTGACACAGAGGTGGTCACCAGGAGGCAACAGTCATTTGTCCTGACACAGTGGTGGTCACCAGGAGGCAGCAGTCATTTGTCCTGACACAGCGATGGTCACCAGGAGGAAGCAGTCATTTCCTCTGACACAGCGGTGGTCACCAGGAGGCAGCGGTTATTTGTTCTGACACAGCGATGGTCACCAGGAGGCAGCAGTCATTTGTCTGACACAGCGGTGGTCACCAGGAGGCAGCGGTTATTTGTTCTGACACAGCGATGGTCATCAGGAGGCAGCAGTCATTTCCTCTGACACAGTGGTGGTCACCAGAAGGCAGCGGTTATTTGTTCTGACACAGCGATGGTCACCAGGAGGCAGCAGTCATTTCCTCTGACACAGCGGTGGTCACCAGGAGGCAGCGGTTATTTGTTCTGACACAGTGGTGGTCACCAGGAGGCAGCGGTTATTTGTTCTGACACAGCGATGGTCACCAGGAGGCAGCAGTCATTTGTCCTGACACAGTGCTGGCCACCAGGAGGCAGCAGTCATTTGTCCTGACACAGCGGTGGTCACCAGGAGGCAGCAGTCCTTTATCCTGATAGAGCGGTGGTCACCAGGAGGCAGCAGTCATTTGTCCTGACACAGCGGTGGTCACCAGGAGGCAGCAGTCCTTTGTCCTGATACATTGGTGGTCACCAGGAGGCAGCAGTCATTTGGTCTAACAGAGCGGTGGTCACCAGGAGGCAGCAGTCCTTTGTCCTGACACAGCGATGGTGACCAGGAGGCAGCAATCATTTGTCCTGACACAGTGCTGGTCACCAGGAGGCAGCAGTCATTTGTCCTGATACAGCGGTGGTCACCAGGAGGCAGCGGTTATTTGTTCTGACACAGCGGTGGTCACCAGGAGGCAGCAGTTATTTGTTCTGACACAGCGATGGACACCAGGAGGCAGCAGTCATTTCTTCTTACACAGCGGTGGTCACCAGGAGGCAGTGGTTATTTGCTCTCACAAAGTGGTGGTCACCAGGAGGCAGCAGTCCTTTGTCCTGACACAGCGGTGGTCACCAGGAGGCAGCGGTTATTTGTTCTCACAAAGTGGTGGTCACCAGGAGGCAGCAGTCCTTTGTCCTGACACAGCGGTGGTCACCAGGAGGCAGCAGTCATTTGTCCTCATACAGCGGTGGTCACCATGAGGCAGCAGTCCTTTGTCCTCACACAGCGGTGGTCACCAGGAGGCAGCAGTTATTTGTTCTGACACAGCGATGGACACCAAGAGGCAGCAGTCATTTGTTCTGATACAGCGGTGGTCACCAGGAGGCAGCAGTCATTTTCTTCATACACAGCGGTGGTCACGAGGAGGCAGCACTCATTTGTTCTGATCCAGCGGTGGATACGATGAGGCAGCAGTCATTTGTTCTGATCCAGCGGTGGACACGATGAGGCAGCAGTCATTTGTTCTGACACAGCGGTGGTCACCAGGAGGCAGCAGTCATTTCTTCTGACACAGTGGTGGTCACCAGGAGGCAGCGGTTATTTGTTCTGACACAGCGGTGGTCACCAGGAGGCAGCAGTCATTTGTCCTGACACAGTGGTGGTCACCAGGATGCAGCATTCAATTGCCCTGACACGGTGGTGACCACCAGGAGGCAGCGGTTATTTGTTCTCACACAGTGGTGGTCACCAGGAGGCAGCGGTTATTTGTTCTGACACAGCGGTGGTCACCAGGAGGCAGCAGTCATTTGTCCTAACACAGTGGTGGTCACCAGGAGGCAGCAGTCATTTGTCCTCATACAGCGGTGGTCACCAGGAGGAAGCAGTCCTTTGTCCTGATACAGTGGTGGTCACCAAGAGGCAGCAGTCATTTGTCCTGACACAGCAGTGGTCACCAAGAGGAAGCAGTCATTTGTGCTGATACAGCGGTGGTCACCAGGAGGCAGCGGTTATTTGTTCTGATACAGCGGTGGACACAAGGAGGCAGCATTCATTTGTTCTAACACAGCGGTGGTCACCAGGAGGCAGCAGTCATTTGTTCTGATACAGCGGTGGTCACCAGGAGGCAGCAGTCATTTCTTCTGACACAGCGGTGGTCACCAGGAGGCAGCGGTTATTTGTTCTGACACAGCGATGGTCACCAGGAGGCAGCATTCATTTGCCCTGACACGGTGGTGGCCACCAGGAGGCAGCAGTCATTTGTCCTGACACAGTGGTGGTCACCAGGAGGCATCAGTCATTTGTTCTGACACAGCGGTGGTCACCAGGAGGCAGCAGTCATTTGTCCTGACACAGTGGTGGTCACCAGGAGGCAGCGGTTATTTCTTCTGACACAGCGATGGACACCAGGAGGAAGCAGTCATTTCTTATTACACAGCGGTGGTCACCAGGAGGCAGCGGTTATTTGTTCTCACACAGTGGTGGTCACCAGGAGGCAGCGGTTATTTGTTCTGACACAGCGATGGTCACCAAGAGGCAGCAGTCATTTGTCCTGACACAGTGGTGGCCACCAGGAGGCAGCAGTCATTTGTACTGACACAGCGGTGGTCACCAGGAGGCAGCAGTCATTTGTCCAGGACACAGTGGTGGTCACCTGCAGGTAGCAGTCATTTGGTCTGACACAGCTGTGGTCACGAGAAGCCAGCAGTCCTTTGTCCTGATACAGCAGTGGTCACCAGGAGGCAGCAGTCATTTGTCCTGACACAGAGGTGATCTCCAGGAGGCAGCAATCCTTTGTCCTGATACATTGATGGTCACCAGGAGGCAGCAGTCATTTGTCCTGATACAGCGGTGGTCACCAGGAGGCAGCAGTCATTTGGTCTAACACAGTGGTGGCCACCAGGAGGCAGCAGTCATTTGTACTGACACAGCGGTGGTCACCAGGAGGCAGCGGTTATTTGTTCTCACACAGTGGTGGTCACCAGGAGGCAGCGGTTATTTGTTCTGACACAGCGATGGTCACCAAGAGGCAGCAGTCATTTGTCCTGACACAGTGGTGGCCACCAGGAGGCAGCAGTCATTTGTACTGACACAGCGGTCGTCACCAGGAGGCAGCAGTCATTTGTCCAGGACACAGTGGTGGTCACCTGCAGGGAGCAGTCATTTGGTCTGACACAGCTGTGGTCACCAGAAGCCAGCAGTCCTTTGTCCTGATACAGCAGTGGTCACCAGGAGGCAGCAATCCATTGTCCTGATACATTGATGGTCACCAGGAGGCAGCAGTCATTTGTCCTGACACAGCGGTGGTCACCAGGAGGCAGCAATCCTTTGTCCTGATACATTGATGGTCACCAGGAGGCAGCAGTCATTTGTCCTAATACAGCGGTGGTCACCAGGAGGCAGCAGTCATTTGTCCTCATACAGCGGTGGTCACCAGGAGGCAGCAGTCATTTGTCCTGATACAGTGGTGGTCACCAGGAGGCAGCAGTCATTTGTCCTGACACAGCGGTGGTCACCAGGAGGCAGCAGTCATTTGGTCTGATACAGCAGTGGTCACCAGGAGGCAGCAGTCATTTATCCTGACACAGCGGTGGTCACCAGGAGGCAGCAGTCATTTGTTCTGACACAGCGGTGGTCACCAGGAGGCAACAGTCATTTGTCCTGACACAGTGGTGGTCACCAGGAGGCAGCAGTCATTTGTCCTGACACAGCGATGGTCACCAGGAGGAAGCAGTCATTTCCTCTGACACAGCGGTGGTCACCAGGAGGCAGCGGTTATTTGTTCTGACACAGCGATGGTCACCAGGAGGCAGCAGTCACTTCCTCTGACACAGCGGTGGTCACCAGGAGGCAGCGGTTATTTGTTCTGACACAGCGATGGTCATCAGGAGGCAGCAGTCATTTCCTCTGACACAGTGGTGGTCACCAGAAGGCAGCGGTTATTTGTTCTGACACAGCGATGGTCACCAGGAGGCAGCAGTCATTTCCTCTGACACAGCGGTTGTGTCCAGGAGGCAGCGGTTATTTGTTCTGACACTGTGGTGGTATCCAGGAGGCAGCGGTTATTTGTTCTGACACATCGATGGTCACCAGGAGGCAGCAGTCATTTGTCCTGACACAGTGCTGGCCACCAGGAGGATGCAGTCATTTGTCCTGACACAGCAATGGTCACCAGGAGGCAGCAGTCCTTTATCCTGATAGAGCGGTGGTCACCAGGAAGCAGCAGTCATTTGTCCTGACACAGCGGTGGTCACCAGGAGGCATCAGTCCTTTGTCCTGATACAATGGTGGTCACCAGGAGGCAGCAGTCTTTTGGTCTAACAGAGCGGTGGTCACCAGGAGGTAGCAGTCCTTTGGCCTGACACAGCGGTCGTCACAATGAGGCAGCAGTCTCTTGTCCTCATACAGTGGTGGTCACCGAGAGGCAACAGTCATTTATCCTGATACAGCGGTGGTCACCAGGAGGCAGCGGTTATTTGTTCTGACACAGCGGTGGTCACCAGGAGGCAGCAGTTATTTGTTCTGACACAGCGATGGACACCAGGAGACACCAGTCATTTCTTCTTACACAGCGGTGGTCACCAGGAGGCAGCGGTTATTTGTTCTCACAAAGTGGTGGTCACCAGGAGGCAGCAGTCCTTTGTCCTGACACAGCGGTGGTCACCAGGAGGCAGCGGTTATTTGTTCTCACAAAGTGGTGGTCACCAGGAGGCAGCAGTCCTTTGTCCTGACACAGCGGTGGTCACCAGGAGGCAGCAGTCATGTGTCCTCATACAGCGGTGGTCACCATGAGGCAGCAGTCCTTTGTCCTCATACAGCGGAGGTCACCAGGAGGCAGCAGTTATTTGTTCTGACACAGCCATGGACACCAAGAGGCAGCAGTCTTTTGTTCTGATACAGCGGTGGTCACCAGGAGGCAGCAGTCTTTTCTTCTTACACAGCGGTGGTCACGAGGAGGCAGCACTCATTTGTTCTGATCCAGCGGTGGATACGATGAGGCAGCAGTCATTTGTTCTGACACAGCGGTGGTCACCAGGAGGCAGCAGTCATTTGTTCTGATACAGCGGTGGTCACCAGGAGGCAGCAGTCATTTCTTCTGACACAGTGGTGGTCACCAGGAGGCAGCGGTTATTTGTTCTGACACAGCGGTGGTCACCAGGAGGCAGCAGTCATTTGTCCTGACACAGTGGTGGTCACCAGGAGGCAGCATTCATTTGCCCTGACACGGTGGTGACCACCAGGAGGCAGCAGTCATTTGTCCTGACACAGTGGTGGTCACCAGGAGGCAGCTGTTATTTGTTCTGACACAGTGGTGGTCACCAGGAGGCAGCGGTTATTTGTTCTCAAACACTGGTGGTCACCAGGAGGCAGCGGTTATTTGTTCTGACACAGCCGCGGTCACCAGGAGGCAGCAGTCATTTGTCCTGACACAGTGGTGGTCACCAGGAGGCAGCAGTCATTTGTCCTCATACAGCGGTGGTCACCAGGAGGCAGCAGTCCTTTGTCCTGATACAGTGGTGGTCACCAAGAGGCAGCAGTCATTTGTCCTGACACAGCGGTGGTCACCAAGAGGAAGCAGTCATTTGTGCTGATATAGCGGTGGTCACCAGGAGGCAGCGGTTATTTGTTCTGATACAGCGGTGGTCACCAGGAGGCAGCGGTTATTTGTTCTGACACAGCGATGGTCACCAGGAGGCAGCAGTCATTTGTTCTGATACAGCGGTGGTCACCAGGAGGCAGCGGTTATTTGTTCTGACACAGCGATGGTCACCAGGAGGCAGCATTCATTTGCCGTGACACGGGGGTGCCCACCAGGAGGCAGCAGTCATTTGTCCTGACACAGTGGTGGTCACCAGGAGGCATCAGTCATTTGTTCTGACACAGCGGTGGTCACCAGGAGGCAGCAGTCATTTGTCCTGACACAGTGGTGGTCACCAGGAGGCAGCGGTTATTTCTTCTGACACAGCGATGGACACCAGGAGGAAGCAGTCATTTCTTATTACACAGCGGTGGTCACCAGGAGGCAGCGGTTATTTGTTCTTACACAGCGGTGGTCACCAGGAGGCAGCAGTCATTTGTTCTGATCACAGCGGTGGTCACGATGAGGCAGCAGTCATTTGTTCTGACACAGCGGTGGTCACCAGGAGGCAGCAGTCATTTGTTCTGATACAGCGGTGGTCACCAGGAGGCAGCAGTCATTTGTCTGACACAGTGGTGGTCACCAGGAGGCAGCAGTCATTTGTCCTGACACAGTGGTGGTCACCAGGAGGCAGCGGTTAATTCTTCTGACACAGCGATGGACACCAGGAGGAAGCAGTCATTTCTTATTACACAGCGGTGGTCACCAGGAGGCAGCGGTTATTTGTTCTCACACAGTGGTGGTCACCAGGAGGCAGCGGTTATTTGTTCTGACACAGCGGTGGTCACCAGGAGGCAGCAGTCATTTGTCTGACACAGCGGTGGTCACCAGGAGGCAGCAGTCATTTGTCCTGACACAGTGGTGGTCACCAGGAGGCAGCAGTCATTTGTCCTGACACAGTGGTGGTCACCAGGAGGCAGCAGTCATTTGTCCTGACACAGCGGTGGTCACCAGGAGGCAGCAGTCATTTGTCCTGACACAGTGGTGGTCACCAGGAGGCAGCAGTCATTTGTCCTCATACAGCGGTGGTCACCAGGAGGCAGCAGTCCTTTGTCCTGATACAGTGGTGGTCACCAGGAGGCAGCAGTCATTTGTCCTGACACAGCGGTGGTCACCAGGAGGCAGCAGTCATTTGTACTGATACAGAGGTGGTCACCAGGAGGCAGCGGTCATTTGTTCTGACACAGCGATGGTCACCAGGAGGCAGCAGTCATTTGTCCTGACACGGTGGTGGCACCAGGAGGCAGCAGTCATTTGTCCTGACACAGTGGTGGTCACCAGGAGGCAGCAGTCATTTGTTCTGACACAGCGGTGGTCACCAGGAGGCAGCAGTCATTTGTCTCGTCACAGTGGTGGTCACCAGGAGGCAGCGGATATTTCTTCTGACACAGCGATGGACACCAGGGGGAAGCAGTCATTTCTAATTACACAGCGGTGGTCACCAGGAGGCAGCGGTTATTTGTTCTCACACAGTGGTGGTCACCAGGAGGCAGCGGTTATTTGTTCTGACACAGCGATGGTCACCAAGAGGCAGCAGTCATTTGTCCTGACACAGCGGTGGTCACCAGGAGGCAGCAGTCATTTGTCCTGACACAGTGGTGGTCACCAGCAGGCAGCAGTCTTTTGGTCTGACACATCTGTGGTCACGAGAAGCCAGCAGTCCTTTGTCCTGATACAGCAGTGGTCACCAGGAGGCAGCAGTCGTTTGTCCTGACACAGCAATGGTCACCAGGAGGCAGCAGTCCTTTATCCTGATAGAGCGGTGGTCACCAGGAAGCAGCAGTCATTTGTCCTGACACAGCGGTGGTCACCAGGAGGCAGCAGTCATTTGTCCTGATACAATGGTGGTCACCAGGAGGCAGCAGTCATTTGGTCTAACAGAGCGGTGGTCACCAGGAGGCAGCAGTCATTTGTCCTGACACAGCGGTGGTCACAAGGAGGCAGCAGTCATTTGTCCTCATACAGTGGTGGTCACCAGGAGGCAGCAGTCATTTGTCCTGATACAGCGGTGGTCACCAGGAGGCAGCGGTTATTTGTTCTGACACAGCGGTGGTCACCAGGAGGCAGCAGTTATTTGTTCTGACACAGCGATGGACACCAGGAGACAGCAGTCATTTCTTCTTACACAGCGGTGGTCACCAGGAGGCAGCGGTTATTTGTTCTCACACAGTGGTGGTCACCAGGAGGCAGCAGTCCCTTGTCCTGACACAGCGGTGGTCACCAGGAGGCAGCGGTTATTTGTTCTCACAAAGTGGTGGTCACCAGGAGGCAGCAGTCCTTTGTCCTGACACAGCAGTGGTCACCAGGAGGCAACAGTCATGTGTCCTCATACAGCGGTGGTCACCATGAGGCAGCAGTCCTTTGTCCTCATACAGCGGAGGTCACCAGGAGGCAGCAGTTATTTGTTCTGACACAGCCATGGACACCAAGAGGCAGCAGTCTTTTGTTCTGATACAGCGGTGGTCACCAGGAGGCAGCAGTCTTTTCTTCTTACACAGCGGTGGTCACGAGGAGGCAGCACTCATTTGTTCTGATCCAGCGGTGGATACGATGAGGCAGCAGTCATTTGTTCTGACACAGCGGTGGTCACCAGGAGGCAGCAGTCATTTGTTCTGATACAGCGGTGGTCACCAGGAGGCAGCAGTCATTTCTTCTGACACAGTGGTGGTCACCAGGAGGCAGCGGTTATTTGTTTTGACACAGCGGTGGTCACCAGGAGGCAGCAGTAATTTGTCCTGACACAGTGATGGTCACCAGGAGGCAGCATTCATTTGCCCTGACACCGTGGTGACCACCAGGAGGCAGCAGTCATTTGTCCTGACACAGTGGTGGTCACCAGGAGGCAGCTGTTATTTGTTCTGACACAGTGGTGGTCACCAGGAGGCAGCGGTTATTTGTTCTCAAACACTGGTGGTCACCAGGAGGCAGCGGTTATTTGTTCTGACACAGCCGCGGTCACCAGGAGGCAGCAGTCATTTGTCCTGACACAGTGGTGGTCACCAGGAGGCAGCAGTCATTTATCCTCATACAGCGGTGGTCACCAGGAGGCAGCAGTCCTTTGTCCTGATACAGTGGTGGTCACCAAGAGGCAGCAGTCATTTGTCCTGACACAGCGGTGGTCACCAAGAGGAAGCAGTCATTTGTGCTGATATAGCGGTGGTCACCAGGAGGCAGCGGTTATTTGTTCTGATACAGCGGTGGTCACCAGGAGGCAGCGGTTATTTGTTCTGACACAGCGATGGTCACCAGGAGGCAGCATTCATTTGCCGTGACACGGGGGTGCCCACCAGGAGGCAGCAGTCATTTGTCCTGACACAGCGATGGTCACCAGGAGGAAGCAGTCATTTCCTCTGACACAGCGGTGGTCACCAGGAGGCAGCGGTTATTTGTTCTGACACAGCGATGGTCACCAGGAGGCAGCAGTCACTTCCTCTGACACAGCGGTGGTCACCAGGAGGCAGCGGTTATTTGTTCTGACACAGCGATGGTCATCAGGAGGCAGCAGTCATTTCCTCTGACACAGTGGTGGTCACCAGAAGGCAGCGGTTATTTGTTCTGACACAGCGATGGTCACCAGGAGGCAGCAGTCATTTCCTCTGACACAGCGGTGGTGTCCAGGAGGCAGCGGTTATTTGTTCTGACACTGTGGTGGTATCCAGGAGGCAGCGGTTATTTGTTCTGACACATCGATGGTCACCAGGAGGCAGCAGTCATTTGTCCTGACACAGTGCTGGCCACCAGGAGGAAGCAGTCATTTGTCCTGACACAGCAATGGTCACCAGGAGGCAGCAGTCCTTTATCCTGATAGAGCGGTGGTCACCAGGAGGCAGCAGTCATTTGTCCTGACACAGCGGTGGTCACCAGGAGGCATCAGTCCTTTGTCCTGATACATTGGTGGTCACCAGGAGGCAGCAGTCTTTTGGTCTAACAGAGCGGTGGTCACCAGGAGGTAGCAGTCCTTTGGCCTGACACAGCGGTCGTCACAATGAGGCAGCAGTCTCTTGTCCTCATACAGTGGTGGTCACCGGGAGGCAACAGTCAATTATCCTGATACAGCGGTGGTCACCAGGAGGCAGCAGTCATTTGTTCTGACACAGCGGTGGTCACCAGGAGGCAGCAGTTATTTGTTCTGACACAGCGATGGACACCAGGAGACAGCAGTCATTTCTTCTTACACAGCGGTGGTCACCAGGAGGCAGCGGTTATTTGTTCTCACACAGTGGTGGTCACCAGGAGGCAGCAGTCCTTTGTCCTGACACAGCGGTGGTCACCAGGAGGCAGCGGTTATTTGTTCTCACAAAGTGGTGGTCACCAGGAGGCAGCAGTCCTTTGTCCTGACACAGCGGTGGTCACCAGGAGGCAGCAGTCATTTGTCCTCATACAGCGGTGGTCACCATGAGGCAGCAGTCCTTTGTCCTCATACAGCGGTGGTCACCAGGAGGCAGCAGTTATTTGTTCTGACACAGCGATGGACACCAAGAGGCAGCAGTCTTTTGTTCTGATACAGCGGTGGTCACCAGGAGGCAGCAGTCATTTCTTCTTACACAGCGGTGGTCACGAGGAGGCAGCACTCATTTGTTCTGATCCAGCGGTGGATACGATGAGGCAGCAGTCATTTGTTCTGACACAGCGGTGGTCACCAGGAGGCAGCAGTCATTTGTTCTGATACAGCGGTGGTCACCAGGAGGCAGCAGTCATTTCTTCTGACACAGTGGTGGTCACCAGGAGGCAGCGGTTATTTGTTCTGACACAGCGGTGGTCACCAGGAGGCAGCAGTCATTTGTCCTGACACAGTGGTGGTCACCAGGAGGCAGCAGTCATTTGTCCTGACACAGTGGTGGTCACCAGGAGGCAGCAGTCATTTGTCCTGACACAGCGGTGGTCACCAGGAGGCAGCAGTTATTTGTTCTGACACAGTGGTGGTCACCAGGAGGCAGCAGTCATTTGTTCTGACACAGCGGTGGTCACCAGGAGGCAGCAGTCATTTGTTCTGACACAGCGGTGGTCACCAGGAGGCAGCAGTCATTTGTCCTGACACAGTGGTGGTCACCAGGAGGCAGCAGTCATTTGTCCTCATACAGCGGTGGTCACCAGGAGGCAGCAGTCCTTTGTCCTGATACAGTGGTGGTCACCAAGAGGCAGCAGTCATTTGTCCTGACACAGCGGTGGTCACCAGGAGGCAGCAGTCATTTGTCTGATACAGCGGTGGTCACCAGGAGGCAGCGGTTATTTGCTCTGACACAGCGGTGGTCACCAGGAGGCAGCAGTCATTTGTTCTGACACAGCGGTGGTCACCAGGAGGCAGCAGTCATTTGTTCTGACACAGCGGTGGTCACCAGGAGGCAGCAGTCATTTCATCTGACACAGTGGTGGTCACCAGGAGGCAGCAGTCATTTGTCCTGACACAGTGGTGGTCACCAGGAGGCAGCGGTTAATTCTTCTGACACAGCGATGGACACCAGGAGGAAGCAGTCATTTCTTATTACACAGCGGTGGTCACCAGGAGGCAGCGGTTATTTGTTCTCACACAGTGGTGGTCACCAGGAGGCAGCCGTTATTTGTTCTGACACAGCGATGGTCACCAAGAGGCAGCAGTCATTTGTTCTGACACAGCGGTGGTCACCAGGAGGCAGCAGTCATTTGTCCTGACACAGTGGTGGTCACCAGGAGGCAGCATTCATTTGCCCTGACACGGTGGTGACCACCAGGAGGCAGCAGTCATTTGTCCTGACACAGTGGTGGTCACCAGGAGGCATCAGTTATTTGTTCTGACACAGTGGTGGTCACCAGGAGGCAGCGGTTATTTGTTCTCACACAGTGGTGGTCACCAGGAGGCAGCGGTTATTTGTTCTGACACAGCGGTGGTCACCAGGAGGCAGCAGTCATTTGTCCTGACACAGTGGTGGTCACCAGGAGGCAGCAGTCATTTGTCCTCATACAGCGGTGGTCACCAGGAGGCAGCAGTCCTTTGTCCTGATACAGTGGTGGTCACCAAGAGGCAGCAGTCATTTGTCCTGACACAGCGGTGGTCACCAAGAGGAAGTAGTCATTTGTGCTGATACAGAGGTGGTCACAAGGAGGCAGCGGTTATTTGTTCTGACACGGCGATGGTCACCAGGAGGCAGCATTCATTTGCCCTGACACGGTGGTGGCCACCAGGAGGCAGCAGTCATTTGTCCTGACACAGTGGTGGTCACCAGGAGGCATCAGTCATTTGTTCTGACACAGCGGTGGTCACCAGGAGGCAGCAGTCATTTGTCCTGACACAGTGGTGGTCACCAGGAGGCAGCGGATATTTCTTCTGACACAGCGATGGACACCAGGGGGAAGCAGTCATTTCTAATTACACAGCGGTGGTCACCAGGAGGCAGCGGTTATTTGTTCTCACACAGTGGTGGTCACCAGGAGGCAGCGGTTATTTGTTCTGACACAGCGATGGTCACCAAGAGGCAGCAGTCATTTGTCCTGACACAGCGGTGGTCACCAGGAGGCAGCAGTCATTTGTCCAGGACACAGTGGTGGTCACCTGCAGGTAGCAGTCTTTTGGTCTGACACAGCTGTGGTCACGAGAAGCCAGCAGTCCTTTGTCCTGATACAGCAGTGGTCACCAGGAGGCAGCAGTCATTTGTCCTGACACAGCGGTGATCTCCAGGAGGCAGCAATCCTTTGTCCTGATACATTGATGGTCACCACGAGGCAGCAGTCATTTGTCCTGATACAGCGGTGGTCACCAGGAGGCAGCAGTCATTTGGTCTAACACAGTGGTGGCCACCAGGAGGCAGCAGTCATTTGTACTGACACAGCGGTGGTCACCAGGAGGCAGCGGTTATTTGTTCTCACACAGTGGTGGTCACCAGGAGGCAGCGGTTATTTGTTCTGACACAGCGATGGTCACCAAGAGGCAGCAGTCATTTGTCCTGACACAGTGGTGGCCACCAGGAGGCAGCAGTCATTTGTACTGACACAGCGGTGGTCACCAGGAGGCAGCAGTCATTTGTCCAGGACACAGTGGTGGTCACCTGCAGGGAGCAGTCATTTGGTCTGACACAGCTGTGGTCACCAGAAGCCAGCAGTCCTTTGTCCTGATACAGCAGTGGTCACCGGGAGGCAGCAGTCATTTGTCCTGACACAGCGGTGGTCACCAGGAGGCAGCAATCCTTTGTCCTGATACATTGATGGTCACCAGGAGGCAGCAGTCATTTGTCCTATACAGCGGTGGTCACCAGGAGGCAGCAGTCATTTGTCCTCATACAGCGGTGGTCACAAGGAGGCAGCAGTCCTTTGTCCTGATACAGTGGTGGTCACCAGGAGGCAGCAGTCATTTGTCCTGACACAGCGGTGGTCACCAGGAGGCAGCACTCATTTGGTCTGATACAGCAGTGTCACCAGGAGGCAGCAGTCATTTGTCCTGACACAGTGGTGGTCACCAGGAGGCAGCAGTCATTTGTTCTTATACAGCGGTGGTCACCAGGAGGCAGCAATCATTTAATCTGACAGAGCGGTGGTCAACAGGATGCAGCGGTTATTTGTTCTGACACAGAGGTGGTCACCAGGAGGCAACAGTCATTTGTCCTGACACAGTGGTGGTCACCAGGAGGCAGCAGTCATTTGTCCTGACACAGCGATGGTCACCAGGAGGAAGCAGTCATTTCCTCTGACACAGCGGTGGTCACCAGGAGGCAGCGGTTATTTGTTCCGACACAGCGATGGTCACCAGGAGGCAGCAGTCATTTCCTCTGACACAGCGGTGGTCACCAGGAAGCAGCGGTTATTTGTTCTGACACTGTGGTGGTCACCAGGAGGCAGCGGTTATTTGTTCTGACACAGCGATGGTCACCAGGAGGCAGCAGTCATTTGTTCTGATACAGCGATGGTCACCAGGAGGCAGCAGTCATTTCTTCTGACACAGTGGTGGTCACCAGGAGGCAGCGGTTATTTGTTCTGACACAGCGGTGGTCACCAGGAGGCAGCAGTCATTTGTCCTGACACAGTGGTGGTCACCAGGAGGCAGCATTCATTTGCCCTGACACGGTGGTGACCACCAGGAGGCAGCAGTCATTTGTCCTGACACAGTGGTGGTCACCAGGAGGCATCAGTTATTTGTTCTGACACAGTGGTGGTCACCAGGAGGCAGCAGTTATTTGTTCTGAAACAGTGGTGGTCACCAGGAGGCAGCGGTTATTTGTTCTGACACAGCGGTGGTCACCAGGAGGCAGCAGTCATTTGTCCTGACACAGTGGTGGTCACCAGGAGGCAGCAGTCATTTGTCCTCATACAGCGGTGGTCACCAGGAGGCAGCAGTCCTTTGTCCTGATACAGTGGTGGTCACCAGGAGGCAGCAGTCATTTGTCCTGACACAGCGGTGGTCACCAAGAGGAAGCAGTCATTTCTGCTGATATAGCGGTGGTCACCAGGAGGCAGCGGTTATTTGTTCTGATACAGCGGTGGACACGAGGAGGCAGCAGTCATTTGTTCTGACACAGCGGTGGTCACCAGGAGGCAGCAGTCATTTGTCCTGACACAGTGGTGGTCACCAGGAGGCAGCAGTCATTTGTTCTGACACAGCGGTGGTCACCAGGAGGCAGCAGTCATTTGTCCTGACACAGTGGTGGTCACCAGGAGGCAGCGGTTATTTCCTCTGACACAGCGATGGACACCAGGAGGAAGCAGTCATTTCTTATTACACAGCGGTGGTCACCAGGAGGCAGCGGTTATTTGTTCTCACACAGTGGTGGTCACCAGGAGGCAGCGGTTATTTGTTCTGACACAGCGATGGTCACCAAGAGGCAGCAGTCATTTCTTCTGACACAGCGGTGGTCACCAGGAGGCAGCGGTTATTTGTTCTGACACAGCGATGGTCACCAGGAGGCAGCATTCATTTGCCCTGACACGGTGGTGGCCACCAGGAGGCAGCAGTCATTTGTCCTGACACAGTGGTGGTCACCAGGAGGCATCAGTCATTTGTTCTGACACAGCGGTGGTCACCAGGAGGCAGCAGTCATTTGTCCTGACACAGTGGTGGTCACCAGGAGGCAGCGGTTATTTCTTCTGACACAGCGATGGACACCAGGAGGAAGCAGTCATTTCTTATTACACAGCGGTGGTCACCAGGAGGCAGCGGTTATTTGTTCTCACACAGTGGTGGTCACCAGGAGGCAGCGGTTATTTGTTCTGACACAGCGATGGTCACCAAGAGGCAGCAGTCATTTGTCCTGACACAGTGGTGGCCACCAGGAGGCAGCAGTCATTTGTACTGACACAGCGGTCGTCACCAGGAGGCAGCAGTCATTTGTCCAGGACACAGTGGTGGTCACCTGCAGGGAGCATTCATTTGGTCTGACACAGCTGTGGTCACCAGAAGCCCGCAGTCCTTTGTCCTGATACAGCAGTGGTCACCGGGAGGCAGCAATCATTTGTCCTGACACAGCGGTGGTCACCAGGAGGCAGCAATGCTTTGTCCTGATACATTGATGGTCACCAAGAGGCAGCAGTCATTTGTCCTGATACAGCGGTGGTCACCAGGAGGCAGCAGTCATTTGTCCTCATACAGCGGTGGTCACAAGGAGGCAGCAGTCCTTTGTCCTGATACAGTGGTGGTCACCAGGAGGCAGCAGTCATTTGTTCTGATACAGCGGTGGTCACCAGGAGGCAGCAGTCATTTGGTCTGATACAGCAGTGGTCACCAGGAGGCAGCAGTCATTTGTCCTCACACAGCGGTGGTCACCAGGAGGCAGCAGTCATTTGTTCTGATACAGCGGTGGTCACTAGGATGCAGCAGTCATTTGTTCTGATACAGCGGTGGTCACCAGGAGGCAGCAATCATTTCATCTGACACAGCGGTGGTCAACAGGAGGCAGCAGTCATTTGTTCTGATACAGCGGTGGTCACCAGGAGGCAGCAATCATTTCATCTGACACAGTGGTGGTCAACAGGAGGCAGCGGTTATTTGTTCTGACACAGAGGTGGTCACCAGGAGGCAACAGTCATTTGTCCTGACACAGTGGTGGTCACCAGGAGGCAGCAGTCATTTGTCCTGACACAGTGGTGGTCACCAGAAGGCAGCAGTTATTTGTTCTGACACAGCGATGGTCACCAGGAGGCAGCAGTCATTTCTTCTGACAAAGGGGTGGTCACCAAGAGGCAGCGGTTATTTGTTCTGACACAGTGGTGGTCACCAGGAGGCAGCGGTTATTTGTTCTGACACAGCGATGGTCACCAGGAGGCAGCAGTCATTTGTCGTGACACAGTGCTGGCCACCAGGAGGAAGCAGTCATTTGTCCTCATACAGCGGTGGTCACCATGAGGCAGCAGTCCATTTGTCCTGATACAGTGGTGGTCACCAGGAGGCAGCAGTCATTTGTCCTGATACAGCGGTGGTCACCAGGAGGCAGCGGTTATTTGTTCTGACACAGCGATGGACACCAGGAGGCAGCAGTCATTTCTTCTTACACAGCGGTGGTCACCAGGAGGCAGCGGTTATTTGTTCTCACACAGTGGTGGTCACCAGGAGGCAGCAGTCCTTTGTCCTGACACAGCGGTCGTCACCAGGAGGCAGCAGTCATTTGTCCTCATACAGCGGTGGTCACCATGAGGCAGCAGTCCTTTGTCCTCATACAGCGGTAGTCACCAGGAGGCAGCAGTTATTTGTTCTGACACAGCGGTGGTCACCAGGAGACAGCAGTCATTTCTTCTTACACAGCGGTGGTCACGAGGAGGCAGCAGTCATATGTTCTGACACAGCGGTGGTCACCAGGAGGCAGCAGTCATTTGTTCTGACACAGCGGTGGTCACCAGGAGGCAGCAGTCATTTGTTCTGATACAGCTGTGGTCACCAAGAGGCAGCAGTCGTTTGTCCAGACAGAGTGGTGGTCACCAGGAGGCAGCAGTCATTTGTCCTGACACAGTGGTGGTCACCAGGAGGCAGCAGTCATTTGTCCTCATACAGCGGTGGTCACCAGGAGGCAGCGGTTATTTGTTCTGACACAGTGATGGTCACCAGGAGGCAGCATTCATTTGCCCTGACACGGTGGTGACCACCAGGAGGCAGCAGTCATTTGTCCTGACACAGTGGTGGTCACCAGGAGGCATCAGTTATTTGTTCTGACACAGCGGTGGTCACCAGGAGGCAGCAGTCATTTGTCCTGACACAGTGGTGGTCACCAGGATGCAGCGGTTATTTGTTCTGACACAGTGATGGCCACCAGGAGCCAGCGTTATTTGTTCTCACACAGTGGTGGTCACCAGGAGGCAGCAGTCATTTGTCCTGACACAGTGGTGGTCACCAGGAGGCAGCAGTCATTTGGTCTGACACAGCTGTGGTCACCAGGAGGCAGCAGTCCTTTGTCCTGATACAGCGGTGGTCACTTGGAGGCGGAGTCATTTGTCCTGACACAGCGATGGTCACCAGGAGGCAGCAGTCATTGGTCTGATGCAGCAGTGGTCACCAAGAGGCAGCAGTCATTTTTCCTGACACAGCGGTGGTCACCAGGAGGCAGCAGTCATTTGTTCTGATACAGCTGTGGCCACCAGGAGGCAGCAATCATTTCTTCTGATACAGCGGTGGTCAACAGGAGGCAGCGGTTATTTGTTCTGACACAGCGGTGGTCACCAGGAGGCAGCAGTCATTTGTCCTGATACAGTGGTGGTCACCAGGAGGCAGCAGTCATTTGTCCTGACACAGTGGTGGTCACCAGGAGGCAGCAGTTATTTGTTCTGACACAGCGATGGTCACCAGGAGGCAGCAGTCATTTGTCCTGACACACTGGTGGCCACCAGGAGGTAGCAGTCATTTGTCCTGACACAGCTGTGGTCACCAGGAGGCAGCAGTCCTTTGTCTTGATAGAGCGGTGGTCACCAGGAGGCAGCATTCATTTGTCCTGATACATGGGTGGTCACCAGGAGGCAGCAGTCATTTGGTCTAACACACCGGTGGTCACCAGGAGGCAGCAGTCCTTTGTCCTGACACAGCGGTGGTCACCAGGAGGCAGCAGTCATTTGTCCTGATACAGCGGTGGTCACCAGGAGGCAGCAGTCCATTGTCCTGATACAGTGGTGGTCACCAGGAGGCAGCAGTCATTTGTCCTGATACAGCGGTGGTCACCAGGAGGCAGCAGTCATTTGTCCTGACACAGGGTGGTCACCAGGAGGCAGCAGTCCTTTGTCCTGATACAGTGGTGGTCACCAGGAGGCAGCAGTCATTTGTCCTGATACAGCGGTGGTCACCAGGAGGCAGCAGTCATTTGGTCTAACACAGCGGTCGTCACCAGGAGGAAGCAGTCATTTGTCCTGATACAGTGGTGGTCACCAAGAGGCAGCAGTCATTTAATCTGACACAGTGGTGGTCAACAGGATGCAGCAGTCATTTCTTCTGACACAGCGGTGGTCACCAGGAGGCAGCAGTCATTTGTTCTGACACAGCGGTGGTCACCAGGAGGCAGCGGTTATTTGTTCTGACACAGCGATGGTCACCAGGAGGCAGCAGTCATTTGTTCTGACACAGCGGTGGTCACCAGGAGGCAGCAGTCATTTGTCCTGACACAGTGGTGGTCACCAGGAGGCAGCGGTTATTTGTTCTGACACAGCGGTGGTCACCAAGAGGCAGCAGTCATTTGTCCTGACACAGCGGTGGTCACCAGGATGCAGCAGTCATTTGTCCAGGACACAGTGGTGGTCACCTGGAGGTAGCAGTCATTTGGTCTGACACAACTTTGGTCACAGGAGGCAGCAGTCCTTTGTCCTGATGCAGCGGTGGTCACCAGGATGCAGCAGTCATTTTTTCTGACACAGCGGTGGTCACCAGGAGGCAGCAATACTTTGTCCTGATACGTTGGTGGTCACGAGGAGGCAGCAGTCATTTGTCCTGATACAGCGGTGGTCACCAGGAGGCAGCAGTCATTTGGTCTAACACAGCGGTGGTCACCAGGAGGCAGCAGGCATTTGTCCTCATACAGCGGTGGTCACGAAGAGGCAGCAGTCGTTTGTCCTGATACATTGGTGGTCACCAGGAGGCAGCAGTTATTTGTCCTGACACAGCGGTGGTCACCAGGAGGCAGCAGTCATTTGTTCTGATACAGCGGTGGTCACCAGGAGGCAGCATTCATTTGGTCTGATACAGCAGTGGTCACCAGGAGGCAGCAGTCATTTGTCCTGACACAGCGGTGGTCACCAGGAGGCAGCAGTCATTTGTTCTGATACAGCGGTGGTCACCAGGACACAGCAATCATTTTTGCTGACACAGCGGTGGTCAACAGGAGGCAGCGGTTATTTGTTCTGACACAGCAGTGGTCACCAGGAGGCAGCAGTCATTTGTCCTGACACAGTGGTGGTCACCAGGAGGCAGCAGTCATTTGTCCTCATACAGCGGTGGTCACCAGGAGGCAGCAGTCCTTTGTCTCATACAGTGGTGGTCACCGGGAGGCAGCAGTCATTTGTCCTGACACAGCGGTGGTCACCAAGAGGCAGCAGTCATTTGTGCTGACACAGCGGTGGTCACCAGGAGGCAGCAGTCATTTGTACTGACACAGTGGTGGTCACCAGGAGGCAGCAGTCATTTGTTCTGACACAGTGGTGGTCACCAGGAGGCAGCGGTTATTTGTTCTGACACAGCGATGGTCACCAGGAGGCAGCAGTCATTTGTCCTAACACAGTGGTGGACACCAGGAGGCAGCAGTCATTTGTCCTGACACAGTGGTGGTCACCAAGAGGCATCAGTTATTTGTTCTGACACAGCGGTGGTCACCAGGAGGCAGCAGTCATTTGTCCTGACACACTGGTGGTCACCTGGAAGTAGCAGTCATTTGGTTTCTTTCAGCGGTGGTCACCAAGAGGCAGCAGTCATTTGTCCTGACACAGTGGTCGTCACCAATAGTCAGCAGTCATTTGTCCTGACACAGTGGTGGTCACCAAGAGGCAGCAGTCATTTGTCTGACACAGTGGTGGTCACCAAGAGGCAGCAGTCATTTATCCTGACACAGTGGTAGTCACCAAGAGGCAGCAGTCATTTGTCCTGACACATCGGTGGCCACCAGGAGGCAACAGTCATTGGTCATGACACAGTGGTGGTCACCAAGAGGCAGCAGTCCTTTGTCCTGACACATCGGTGGCCACCAGGAGGCAGCAGTCATTTATCCTGACACAGTGGTGGTCACCAAGAGGCAGCAGTCATTTGTCCTGATGCAAAGGTGGTCACCAAGAGGCAGCAGTCATTTATCCTGACACAGTGGTGGTCACCAAGAGGCAGCAGTCATTTATCCTGACACAGTGGTGGTCACCAGGAGGTAGCAGTCATTTGTCCTGACACAGTGGTTGTCACCAAGAGGCAGCAGTCATTTATCCTGACAGCGGTGGTCACCAGGAGGCGGCAGTCATTTGTCCTGACACAGCTGTGGTCACCAGGAGGCAGCAGTCCTTTGTCCTGATATACCTGTGGTCACCAGGAGGCAGCAGTCATTTGTCCTCATACAGCGGTGGTCACCATGAGGCAGCAGTCATTTGTTCTGATACAGCGGTGGTCGCGAGGAGGCAGCAGTAATTTGTTCAGATACAGCGGTGGTCACGAGGAGGCAGCAGTCATTTGTTCTGACACAGCGGTGGTCACCATGAGGCAGCAGTCATTTGTTCTGATACAGCGGTGGTCACCAGGAGGCAGCAGTCATTTCTTCTGACACAGCGGTGGTCACCAGGAGGCAGCGGTTATTTGTTCTGACACAGCAGTGGTTCCAGGAGGCAGCAGTCATTTGTCCTGACACAGTGATGGTCACCAGGAGGCAGCAGTCATTTGTCCTGACACAGTGGTGGCTACCAGGAGGCAGCAGTCATTTGTCCTGACACAGTGGTGGTCACCAAGAGGCAGCAGTCATTTATCCTGACACAGCGGTGGTCACCAGGAGGCAGCAGTCATTTGTTCCGATACAGCGGTGGTAACCAGCAGGCAGTTGTCATTTGTTCTGACACAGCGGTGGTCACTAAGGAGGCAGCAGTCATTTGTCCTCACACAGCGATGGTCACGAGGAGGCAACAGTCATTGGTCATGACACAGTGGTGGACCACGAAGAGGCAGCAGTCCTTTGTCCTAACACAGCGGTGGCCACCAGGAGGCAGCAGTCATTGGTCATGACACAGTGGTGGTCACCAGGAGGCAGCAGTCATTTGTCCTGACACAGTGGTGGTCACCAAGAGGCAGCAGTCATTTATCCTGACACAGTGGTGGTCACCAAGAGGGCAGCACTCATTTGTCCTGACACAGTGGTGATCAACAAAAGGCAGCAGTCATTTGTACTGACACAGTGGTGGTCACCAGGAGGCAGCAGTCATTTCTTCTGACACAGCGGTGGTCACCAAGAGGCAGCAGTTATTTATCCTGACATAGCGGTTGTCACCAGTCATTTGTCCTCATACAGGGTGTGGTCACCAGGAGGCAGCAATCATTTGTTCTGACACAGCAGTGGTCACCAGGAGGCAGCAGTCATTTGTTCTGATACAGCGGTGGTCACCAGGAGGCAGCAGTCATTTGTCCTGATACAGTGGTGGTCACCAGGAGGCAGCAGTCATTTCTTCTGACACAGTGGTGGACAGGAGGCAGCGGTTATTTGTTCTGACACAGTGGTGGTCACCAGGAGGCAGCAGTCATTTGTCCTGACACAGGGGTGGTCACCAGGAGGCAGCAGTCATTTCTTCTGACACAGCGGTGGTCACCAGGAGGCAGCGGTTATTTGTTCTGACACAGCGGTGGTCACTAGGAGGCAGCAGTCATTTCTTCTGACACAGCCGTGGTCACCAAGAGGCAGCAGTTATTTATCCTGACATAGCGGTTGTCACCAGGAGGCAGCAGTCATTTGCTCTGATACAGCGGTGGTCACCAGGAGGCAGCAATCATTTGTTCTGACACAGCCGTGGTCACCAGGAGGCAGCAGTCATTTGTTCTGATACAGCGGTGGTCACCAGGAGGCAGCAGTTATTTCTTCTGACACAGCGGTGGTCAGCAGGAGGCAGCAGTCAATTGTCCTGACACAGCGGTGGTCACCAGTCATTTGTCCTCATACAGGGTGTGGTCACCAGGAGGCAGCAGTCATTTGTCCTGATACAGTGGTGGTCACCAGGAGGCAGCAGTCATTTCTTCTGACACAGTGGTGGTCACCAGGAGGCAGCTGTTATTTGTTCTGACACAGTGGTGGTCACCAGGAGGCAGCGGTCATTTATCATGACACAGGGGTGGTCACCAGGAGGCAGCAGTCATTTCTTCTGACACAGCGGTGGTCACCAGGAGGCAGAGGTTATTTGTTCTGACACAGCGGTGGTCACCAGGAGGCAGCAGTCATTTGTTCTGACACAGCGGTGGTCACCAGGAGGCAGCAGTCATTTGTTCTGACACAGTGGTGGTCACCAGGAGGCAGCAGTTATTTGTTCTGACACAGCGGTGGTCACCAGGAGGCAGCAGTCATTTGTCCTGACACAGTGGTGGTCACCAGGAGGCAGCAGTCATTTGTCCTGACACAGTGGTGGTCACCAGGAGGCAGCAGTTATTTGTTCTGACACAGCGATGGTCACCAGAAGGCAGCAGTCATTTCTTCTGACACAGCGGTGGTCACCAGGAGGCCGCGTTAATTTGTTCTGACACAGTGGTGGTCACCAGGAGGCACCGGTTATTTGTTCTGACACAGCGATGGTCACCAGGAGGCAGCAGTCATTTGTCCTAACACAGTGGTGGCCACCAGGAGGCAGCAGTCATTTGTCCTGACACAGTGGTGGTCACCAGGAGGCAGCAGTCATTTGTTCTGACACAGCGGTGGTCACCAGGAGGCAGCAGTCATTTGTCCTGACACAGTGGTGGTCACCTGGAGGTAGCAGTCATTTGGTTTCTTACAGAGGTGGTCACCAAGAGGCAGCAGTCATTTGTCCTGACACAGTGGTCGTCACCAATATTCAGCAGTCATTTGTCCTGACACAGTGGTGGTCACCAAGAGGCAGCAGTCATTTGTCCTGACACAGTGGTGGTCACCAAGAGGCAGCAGTCATTTGTCCTGACACAGTGGTGGTCACCAGGAGGCAGCAGTCATTTGTCCTGACACAGTGGTGGTCACCAAGAGGCAGCAGTCATTTGTCCTGACACAGCGGTGGTCACCAGGAGGCAGCAGTCATTTGTCCTGACACAGTGGTGGTCACCAGGAGGCAGCAGTCATTTGTCCTGACACAGTGGTGGTCACCAAGAGGCAGCAGTCATTTGTTCTGACACAGTGGTGGTCACCAGGAGGCAGCAGTCATTTGTCCTGACACAGCGGTGGTCACCAGGAGGCAGCAGTCATTTGTTCTGACACAGCGGTGGTCACCAGGAGGCAGCAGTCATTTGTCCTGACACAGCAGTGGTCACCAGTCATTTGTCCTCATACAGCGGTGGTCACCAGGAGGCAGCAGTCATTTGTCCTGATACAGCGGTGGTCACCAGGAGGCAGCAGTCATTTGTCTGATACAGCGGTGGTCACCAGGAGGCAGCAGTCATTTGTCTGATACAGCGGTGGTCACCAGGAGGCAGCAGTCATTTGTTCTGACACAGCGGTGGTCACCAGGAGGCAGCGGTCATTTGTTCTGACACAGCGGTGGTCACCAGGAGGCAGCAGTCATTTGCTCTGACACAGCGGTGGTCACCAGGAGGCAGCAGTCATTTGTCTGACACAGTGGTGGTCACCAGGAGGCAGCAGTCCTTTGTCCTGACACAGCGGTGGCCACCAGGAGGCAGCAGTCATTGGTCATGACACAGTGGTGGTCACCAGGAGGCAGCAGTCATTTGTCCTGACACAGTGGTGGTCACCAAGAGGCAGCAGTCATTTATCCTGACACAGTGGTGGTCACCAAGAGGCAGCAGTCATTTGTCCTGACACAGTGGTGGTCACCAAGAGGCAGCAGTCATTTGTACTGACACAGTGGTGGTCACCAAGAGGCAGCAGTCATTTGTCCTGACACAGTGTGGTCACCAGGAGGCAGCAGTCATTTGTCCTGACACAGCGGTGGTCACCAGGAGGCAGCAGTCATTTGTTCTGACACAGCGGTGGTCACCAGGAGGCAGCAGTCATTTGTCCTGACACAGCGGTGGTCACCAGGAGGCAGCAGTCATTTGTCCTGATACAGCGGTGGTCACCAGAGGCAGCAGTCATTTGTCCTGACACAGCGGTGGTCACCAGGAGGCAGCAGTCATTTGTTCTGACACAGCGGTGGTCACCAGGAGGCAGCAGTCATTTGTTCTGACACAGCGGTGGTCACCAGGAGGCAGCAGTCATTTGTCCTGACACAGCGGTGGTCACCAGGAGGCAGCAGTCATTTGTTCTGACACAGCGGTGGTCACAGGAGGCAGCAGTCATTTGTTCTGACACAGCGGTGGTCACCAGGAGGCAGCAGTCATTTGTTCTGACACAGCGGTGGTCACCAGGAGGCAGCAGTCATTTCTTCTGACACAGTGGTGGTCACCAGGAGGCAGCAGGTATTTGTTCTGACACAGCGGTGGTCACCAGGAGGCAGCAGTCATTTGTCCTGACACAGTGGTGGTCACCAGGAGGCAGCAGTCATTTGTCCTGACACAGTGGTGGTCACCAGGAGGCAGCAGTCATTTGTCCTGACACAGTGGTGGTCACCAGGAGGCAGCAGTTATTTGTTCTGACACAGTGGTGGTCACCAGGAGGCAGCAGTTATTTGTTCTCACACAGTGGTGGTCACCAGGAGGCAGCAGTCATTTGTTCTGACACAGCGGTGGTCACCAGGAGGCAGCAGTCATTTGTCCTGACACAGTGGTGGTCACCAGGAGGCAGCAGTCATTTGTCCTCATACAGCGGTGGTCACCAGGAGGCAGCAGTCATTTGTCCTGATACAGTGGTGGTCACCAAGAGGCAGCAGTCATTTGTCCTGACACAGCGGTGGTCACCAAGAGGCAGCAGTCATTTGTGCTGATACAGCGGTGGTCACCAGGAGGCAGCGGTTATTTGTTCTGATACAGCGGTGGTCACCAGGAGGCAGCAGTCATTTGTTCTGACACAGCGGTGGTCACCAGGAGGCAGCAGTCATTTGTTCTGATACAGCGGTGGTCACCAGGAGGCAGCGGTTATTTGTTCTGACACAGCGGTGGTCACCAGGAGGCAGCAGTCATTTGTCCTGACACAGTGGTGGTCACCAGGAGGCAGCAGTCATTTGTCCTGACACAGTGGTGGTCACCAGGAGGCAGCAGTCATTTGTTCTGACACAGCGGTGGTCACCAGGAGGCAGCAGTCATTTGTCCTGACACAGTGGTGGTCACCAGGAGGCAGCGGTTATTTGTTCTGACACAGCGATGGTCACCAGGAGGCAGCAGTCATTTCTTCTGACACAGCGGTGGTCACCAGGAGGCAGCGGTATTTGTTCTCACACAGTGGTGGTCACCAGGAGGCAGCAGTTATTTGTTCTGACACAGCGATGGTCACCAGGAGGCAGCAGTCATTTGTCCTGACACAGTGGTGGCCACCAGGAGGCAGCAGTCATTTGTCCTGACACAGTGGTGGTCACCAGGAGGTAGCAGTCATTTGGTCTGACACAGCTGTGGTCACGAGAAGCCAGCAGTCCTTTGTCCTGATACAGCAGTGGTCACCAGGAGGCAGCAGTCATTTGTCCTGACACAGCGGTGGTCACCAGGAGGCAGCAGTCCTTTGTCCTGATACATTGGTGGTCACCAGGAGGCAGCAGTCATTTGTACTGACACAGCGGTGGTCACCAGGAGGCAGCAGTCATTTGTCCTCATACAGCGGTGGTCACAAGGAGGCAGCAGTCCTTTGTCCTGATACAGTGGTGGTCACCAGGAGGCAGCAGTCATTTGTCCTGACACAGCGGTGGTCACCAGGAGGCAGCAGTCATTTGTTCTGATACAGCGGTGGTCACCAGGAGGCAGCAGTCATTTGTCCTGACACAGCGGTGGTCACCAGGAGGCAGCAGTCATTTGTTCTGACACAGCGGTGGTCACCAGGAGGCAGCAATCATTTCATCTGACACAGCGGTGGTCAACAGGACGCAGCGGTTATTTGTTCTGACACAGAGGTGGTCACCAGGAGGCAGCAGTCATTTATCCTGACACAGTGGTGGTCACCAGGAGGCAGCAGTCATTTGTCCTGACACAGCGGTGGTCACCAGGAGGCAGCAGTCATTTGTCTGACACAGCGGTGGTCACCAGGAGGCAGCGGTTATTTGTTCTGACACAGCGGTGGTCACCAGGAGGCAGCAGTCATTTGTCTGACACAGTGGTGGTCACCAGGAGGCAGCGGTTATTTGTTCTGACACAGCGATGGTCACCAGGAGGCAGCAGTCATTTCCTCTGACACAGCGGTGGTCACCAGGAGGCAGCAGTCATTTGTCCTGACACAGTGCTGGCCACCAGGAGGAAGCAGTCATTTGTCCTGACACAGCAATGGTCACCAGGAGGCAGCAGTCCTTTATCCTGATAGAGCGGTGGTCACCAGGAAGCAGCAGTCATTTGTCCTGACACAGCGGTGGTCACCAGGAGGCATCAGTCCTTTGTCCTGATACATTGGTGGTCACCAGGAGGCAGCAGTCATTTGGTCTAACAGAGCGGTGGTCACCAGGAGGCAGCAGTCCTTTGTCCTGACACAGCGGTCGTCACCATGAGGCAGCAGTCATTTGTCCTGATACAGTGGTGGTCACCAGGAGGCAGCAGTCATTTGTCCTGATACAGCGGTGGTCACCAGGAGGCAGCAGTCATTTGTTCTGACACAGCGGTGGTCACCAGGAGGCAGCAGTCATTTGTTCTGACACAGCGGTGGTCACCAGGAGGCAGCAGTCATTTGTCCTGACACAGCGGTGGTCACCAGGAGGCAGCAGTCCTTTGTCCTCATACAGTGGTGGTCACCAGGAGGCAGCAGTCATTTGTTCTGATCCAGCGGTGGATACGATGAGGCAGCAGTCATTTGTTCTGACACAGCGGTGGTCACCAGGAGGCAGCAGTCATTTGTTCTGATACAGCGGTGGTCACCAGGAGGCAGCAGTCATTTGTTCTGACACAGCGGTGGTCACCAGGAGGCAGCAGTCATTTGTTCTGACACAGTGGTGGTCACCAGGAGGCAGCAGTCATTTGTCCTGACACAGCGGTGGTCACCAGGAGGCAGCAGTCATTTGTCCTGACACAGTGGTGGTCACCAGAGGCAGCAGTCATTTGTCCTGATACAGCGGTGGTCACCAGGAGGCAGCAGTCATTTGTCCTGACACAGCGGTGGTCACCAAGAGGCAGCAGTCATTTGTCCTGATACAGCGGTGGTCACCAGGAGGCAGCAGTCATTTGTTCTGACACAGCGGTGGTCACCAGGAGGCAGCAGTCATTTGTTCTGACACAGTGGTGGTCACCAGGAGGCAGCAGTCATTTGTTCTGACACAGCGGTGGTCACCAGGAGGCAGCAGTCATTTGTCCTGACACAGTGGTGGTCACCAGGAGGCAGCAGTCATTTGTCCTGACACAGTGGTGGTCACCAGAGGCAGCAGTCATTTGTCCTGACACAGTGGTGGTCACAAGAGGCAGCAGTCATTTGTCCTGACACAGTGGTGGTCACCAAGAGGCAGCAGTCATTTGTCCTGACACAGTGGTGGTCACCAAGAGGCAGCAGTCATTTGTCCTGACACAGTGGTGGTCACCAGGACGCAGCGGTTATTTGTTCTGACACAGCGGTGGTCACCAGGAGGCAGCAGTCATTTGTCCTGACACAGCGGTGGTCACCAGGAGGCAGCAGTCATTTGTCCTCATACAGCGGTGGTCACCATGAGGCAGCAGTCCTTTGTCCTGATACAGCGGTGGTCACCAGGAGGCAGCAGTTATTTGTTCTGACACAGCGATGGTCACCAGGAGGCAGCAGTCATTTGTTCTGATACAGCGGTGGTCACCAGGAGGCAGCAGTCATTTGTCTACACAGCGGTGGTCACCAGGAGGCAGCAGTCATTTGTTCTGATCCAGCGGTGGTCACGATGAGGCAGCAGTCATTTGTTCTGACACAGCGGTGGTCACCAGGAGGCAGCAGTCATTTGTTCTGATACAGCGGTGGTCACCAGGAGGCAGCAGTCATTTCTTCTGACACAGTGGTGGTCACCAGGAGGCAGCGGTTATTTGTTCTGACACAGCGGTGGTCACCAGGAGGCAGCAGTCATTTGTCCTGACACAGTGGTGGTCACCAGGAGGCAGCAGTCATTGTCCTGACACAGGTGGTCACCAGGAGGCAGCAGTCATTTGTCTGACACAGTGGTGGTCACCAGGAGGCAGCAGTCATTTGTTCTGACACAGTGGTGGTCACCAGGAGGCAGCAGGTTATTTGTTCTCACACAGTGGTGGTCACCAGGAGGCAGCGGTTATTTGTTCTGACACAGCGGTGGTCACCAGGAGGCAGCAGTCATTTGTCCTGACACAGTGGTGGTCACCAGGAGGCAGCAGTCATTTGTCCTCATACAGCGGTGGTCACCAGGAGGCAGCAGTCATTTGTCCTGATACAGTGGTGGTCACCAAGAGGCAGCAGTCATTTGTCCTGACACAGCGGTGGTCACCAAGAGGAAGCAGTCATTTGTGCTGATACAGCGGTGGTCACCAGGAGGCAGCGGTTATTTGTTCTGATACAGCGGTGGACACGAGGAGGCAGCATTCATTTGTTCTAACACAGCGGTGGTCACCAGGAGGCAGCAGTCATTTGTTCTGACACAGCGGTGGTCACCAGGAGGCAGCGGTTATTTGTTCTGACACAGCGATGGTCACCAGGAGGCAGCATTCATTTGCCCTGACACGGTGGTGGCCACCAGGAGGCAGCAGTCATTTGTCCTGACACAGTGGTGGTCACCAGGAGGCATCAGTCATTTGTTCTGACACAGCGGTGGTCACCAGGAGGCAGCAGTCATTTGTCCTGACACAGTGGTGGTCACCAGGAGGCAGCGGTTATTTCTTCTGACACAGCGATGGACACCAGGAGGAAGCAGTCATTTCTTATTACACAGCGGTGGTCACCAGGAGGCAGCGGTTATTTGTTCTCACACAGTGGTGGTCACCAGGAGGCAGCGGTTATTTGTTCTGACACAGCGATGGTCACCAAGAGGCAGCAGTCATTTGTCCTGACACAGTGGTGGCCACCAGGAGGCAGCAGTCATTTGTCCAGGACACAGTGGTGGTCACCTGCAGGTAGCAGTCATTTGGTCTGACACAGCTGTGGTCACGAGAAGCCAGCAGTCCTTTGTCCTGATACAGCAGTGGTCACCAGGAGGCAGCAGTCATTTGTCCTGACACAGCGGTGATCTCCAGGAGGCAGCAATCCTTTGTCCTGATACATTGACGGTCACCAGGAGGCAGCAGTCATTTGTACTGACACAGCGGCGGTCACCAGGAGGCAGCAGTCATCTGTCCTCATACAGCGGTGGTCACAAGGAGGCAGCAGTCCTTTGTCCTGATACAGTGGTGGTCACCAGGAGGCAGCAGTCATTTGTCCTGACACAGCGGTGGTCACCAGGAGGCAGCAGTCATTTGTCTGACACAGCGGTGTCCAGGAGGCAGCATCTTGTCTGAACAGTGGGTCACCAGGAGGCAGCAGTCATTTGTCCTGACACAGCGGTGGTCACCAGGAGGCAGCAGTCATTTGTTCTTATACAGCGGTGGTCACCAGGAGGCAGCAAACATTTCATCTGACACAGCGGTGGTCAACAGGACGCAGCGGTTATTTGTTCTGACACAGAGGTGGTCACCAGGAGGCAACAGTCATTTATCCTGACACAGTGGTGGTCACCAGGAGGCAGCAGTCATTTGTCCTGACACAGCGATGGTCACCAGGAGGAAGCAGTCATTTCCTCTGACACAGCGGTGGTCACCAGGAGGCAGCGGTTATTTGTTCTGACACAGCGATGGTCACCAGGAGGCAGCAGTCACTTCCTCTGACACAGCGGTGGTCACCAGGAGGCAGCGGTTATTTGTTCTGACACAGCGATGGTCATCAAGAGGCAGCAGTCATTTCCTCTGACACAGTGGTGGTCACCAGAAGGCAGCAGTTATTTTTTCTGACACAGCGATGGTCACCAGGAGGCAGCAGTCATTTCCTCTGACACTGCGGTGGTGACCAGGAGGCAGCAGTCATTTGTCCTGACACAGTGCTGGCCACCAGGAGGAAGCAGTCATTTGTCCTGACACAGCAATGGTCACCAGGAGGCAGCAGTCCTTTATCCTGATAGAGCGGTGGTCACCAGGAAGCAGCAGTCATTTGTCCTGACACAGCGGTGGTCACCAGGAGGCATCAGTCCTTTGTCCTGATACATTGGTGGTCACCAGGAGGCAGCAGTCATTTGGTCTAACAGAGCGGTGGTCACCAGGAGGCAGCAGTCCTTTGTCCTGACACAGCGGTCGTCACCATGAGGCAGCAGTCCTTTGTCCTCATACAGTGGTGGTCACCGGGAGGCAACAGTCATTTGTCCTGATACAGCGGTGGTCACCAGGAGGCAGCGGTTATTTGTTCTGACACAGCGGTGGTCACCAGGAGGCAGCAGTTATTTGTTCTGACACAGCGATGGACACCAGGAGGCAGCAGTCCTTTGTCCTGACACAGCGGTCATCACCATGAGGCAGCAGTCCTTTGTCCTCATACAGTGGTGGTCACCGGGAGGCAACAGTCATTTGTTCTGATCCAGCGGTGGATACGATGAGGCAGCAGTCATTTGTTCTGACACAGCGGTGGTCACCAGGAGGCAGCAGTCATTTGTTCTGATACAGCGGTGGTCACCAGGAGGCAGCAGTCATTTGTTCTGACACAGCGGTGGTCACCAGGAGGCAGCAGTCATTTGTCCAGGACACAGTGGTGGTCACCTGCAGGTAGCAGTCATTTGGTCTAACACAGCTGTGGTCACCAGAAGCCAGCAGTCCTTTGTCCTGATACAGCAGTGGTCACCAGGAGGCAGCAGTCATTTGTCCTGACACAGCGGTGATCTCCAGGAGGCAGCAATCCTTTGTCCTGATACATTGATGGTCACCAGGAGGCAGCAGTCATTTGTACTGACACAGCGGCGGTCACCAGGAGGCAGCGGTTATTTGTTCTCACACAGTGGTGGTCACCAGCAGGCAGCGGTTATTTGTTCTGACACAGCGATGGTCACCAAGAGGCAGCAGTCATTTGTCCTGACACAGTGGTGGCCACCAAGAGGCAGCAGTCATTTGTCCTGACACAGTGGTGGTCACCAGGACGCAGCGGTTATTTGTTCTGACACAGCGGTGGTCACCAAGGAGGCAGCAGTCATATGTCCTGACACAGCGGTGGTCACCAGGAGGCAGCAGTCATTTGTCCTCATACAGCGGTGGTCACCATGAGGCAGCAGTCCTTTGTCCTCATACAGAGGTGGTCACCAGGAGGCAGCAGTTATTTGTTCTGACACAGCGGTGGTCACCAGGAGGCAGCAGTCATTTGTTCTGATCCAGCGGTGGATACGATGAGGCAGCAGTCATTTGTTCTGACACAGCGGTGGTCACCAGGAGGCAGCACTCATTTGTTCTGATACAGCGGTGGTCACCAGGAGGCAGCAGTCATTTCTTCTGACACAGTGGTGGTCACCAGGAGGCAGCGGTTATTTGTTCTGACACAGCGGTGGTCACCAGGAGGCATCAGTTATTTGTTCTGACACAGTGGTGGTCCCCAGGAGGCAAAGGTTATTTGTTCTCACACAGTGGTGGTCACCAGGAGGCAGCGGTTATTTGTTCTGACACAGCGGTGGTCACCAGGAGGCAGCAGTCATTTGTCCTAACACAGTGGTGGTCACCAGGAGGCAGCAGTCATTTGTCCTCATACAGCGGTGGTCACCAGGAGGCAGCAGTCGTTTGTCCTGATACAGTGGTGGTCACCAAGAGGCAGCAGTCATTTGTCCTGACACAGCGGAGGTCACCAAGAGGAAGCAGTCATTTGTGCTGATACAGCGGTGGTCACCAGGAGGCAGCGGTTATTTGTTCTGATACAGCGGTGGACACGAGGAGGCAGCATTCATTTGTTCGAACACAGCGGTGGTCACCAGGAGGAAGCAGTCATTTGTTCTGATACAGCGGTGGTCACCAGGAGGCAGCAGTCATTTCTTCTGACACAGCGGTGGTCACGAGGAGGCAGCGGTTATTTGTTCTAACACAGCGATGGTCACTAGGAGGCAGCATTCATTTGCCCTGACACGGTGGTGGCCACCAGGAGGCAGCAGTCATTTGTCCTGACACAGTGGTGTTCACCAGGAGGCATCAGTCATTTGTTCTGACACAGCAGTGGTCACCAGGAGGCAGCAGTCATTTGTCCTGACACAGTGGTGGTCACCAGGAGGCAGCGGTTATTTCTTCTGACACAGCGATGGACACCAGGAGGAAGCAGTCATTTCTTATTACGCAGCGGTGGTCACCAGGAGGCAGCGGTTATTTGTTCTCACACAGTGGTGGTCACCAGGAGGCAGCGGTTATTTGTTCTGACACAGCGATGGTTACCAAGAGGCAGCAGTCATTTGTCCTGACACAGTGGTGGCCACCAGGAGGCAGCAGTCATTTGTCC
>CAUDMG010002673.1:52500-95905 GCA_958450375.1 Homarus gammarus | reverse complement strand
GTTATAATCATGGTCGTGGTTGTTATAATCATGGGCGTGGTTGCTATAATCATGGTCGTGGTTGTTATAATCATGGTCGTGGTTGTTATAATCATGGTCGTGGTTGTTATAATCATGGTCGTGGTTGTTATAATCATGGTCGTGGGTGTTATAATCATAGTCGTGGTTGCTATAATCATGGTCGTGGTTGTTATAATCATAGTCGTGGTTGTTATAATCATGGTCGTGGTTGTTATAATCATGGTCGTGGGTGTTATAATCATAGTCGTGGTTGCTATAATCATAGTCGTGGTTGTTATAACCATGGTCGTGGTTGTTATAATCATGGTCGTAGTTGTTATAATCATGGTCGTGGTTGTTATAATCATGGTCGTGGTCGTGATACTTACAGTATCTAATATACTATAAGAATAAATAAAATAAAGATTAGAATAATTAATTAAAGAAATATTCGCCATAAGGAGAGGTTAAAATCATAAAAAAAAATATTATAAATCACCGATGATCATTCCGAGATAAATTATATTATGAAGAGAAGTGACCTTGATTCAGGTTAAATTAGTCACCATCTGCTTCAGTCATCACCTGTGTTAAGTCATCCTAGTCACCATCTACATTAGTCAATTTTAGGCCCATCTCACATGACTGACCGACCATCGCTGTTCTTTCCGCGCGAGGGTGTTAGTTTTCAATGCTTTTTTTTTTTACGCTGGTGGATGTAAGACCTCCTTCCCTCACTGACGCAGCTATGGTCAATTTGGTGTTATTCTTATTCACGCTGGTGGATGTAAGACCTCCTTCCCTCACTGACGCAGCTATGGTCAACTTGGTGTTATTCTTATTCACGCTGGTGGATGTAAGACCTCCTGCCCTCACTGACGCAGCTATGGTCAACTTGGTGTTATTCTTGTTTATAAATGCAATTGTTTATAAGTGAAATTCCTCCAAACTTTTATATTCGAAAGTTAAGAAACAGGGTTTCTTTTATATACATTTGTCCTTCTTATAATGGCTCATAACAACACGCAACATTGTAAAGTTGGCCTTAACGTTTGTCTTACAAACGATAAATCCTGGTATGGGGGAGACCTTCCTAAGGTATTAAACACCTTCATGGACAAAGCCTCTAAATTAATATTTAAAAAATTGCACTTAACACGTTTTATCTTATATAATTTGTCCCTAGAGTGGCTCATAGTAACGCGTAATATTGTAAACTATTACCATACTGTATTTTGCTCAGGGCGTGGCCTGAGGGGCAGTGTACGTTGAACGCACTGTACCGCGACTTATTATATGTTTGATCTGTTGTCTTAAATCTCCCTACCAAAAGCCTGTCGATTATTTTTTTTTCAATTATTATATGCGGTTGTTACTCGGTCCTGTAGGATGAAATGACTTTAATGAAGTTTTACTTTCCTTGAGCCAAATGTATCACTAGTAGTTTACTTACTAACCACAGGCAGTGTATATTTGAAGTTTCGTTCGAGAAAATGTACGTGTTGGTAACGGAAAAGACGATGATCTATACTGTAATAAATAGGTTATATAGTAAAGTGTCTTTCAGCCTTGTACCGGTACTGAGAGAGTAAAGGGATATTATGAGGTATAAGAAGTTGTTTTGGATAGTAGAGGAAAAGATGGCACCTGTAGTATCGACAATATGTTTAGTTCTATAGAGGGAAGTGTTTTTGTTACCCCGAGAAGAATAGCAATCCGGTGCAGTCATGTTATACCTTAGTGTCACTGTTTTTCATTTGTTTTGGGTTTTTTAATACCAGACGCAGTACCCGAGTTGTACATAGATTGTAGTGGTCACCATAGGCACATAAAACCAATGATTTTTATCAGTCATTCTTTAGTTAACTTAGAGTGGACAGAGCCTTGAAGCCCAGCAGAAACATGAGATTAAGATTGCAATGTACAGTAAATAGAAAATCACAGAAATTAACGGTGTTATTATTTTTGAGTGCGTGGTATTATGAAATGTATTAGAAACGTCTTTAATGTCATAGAGATAAAAGTCAGTATACTCTGTTGTTATTGCATGTATTTTATGGGTGTTAAGTTGTTCATAAGTGCACGTCTTCCCTGGCCGCCATGAGAGAATCAGACGTGTTTAGTAATGAATTTTCAATTGTTATTTCTGGAGGATTAGGTTAGCTCCTTCATTACCTCCAACAAACTGACAAGGAACGTATTGTAATTGTATATGTCTATAGCAGGGAGATATATTTTTTTTTTACAAAGCTCAGTTGTTCGTGTTCCTGCTAAAGTGAAACATAATGCAGAGACGACTCCTTGATTTCCTTGGCTCGTGACGCCAGGGGTTAGTGGCTCAGGTAACCTCAACCAATTTTCTACTTCGAAAAGTTGCTTTGTCTGTTATTTCCCTGATGTGACTCATGCCGTTCCCTGCTCTTGCGTATGACAGTTTAAAAGAGGTAGTTGAGGGTAATGGTTGACTGGAACATAATTTCTACAACAGATTATTACAACATTCAACATATGGGTTATATCAGTGGTGGGCAAACCTGAGGTCCACAAGACATAATTTAAGACCGTCGTCCACGCACTTGCAAGAATCATACATGAAACACCGCTGATCTGACCATTTATTGTATTTATGGCAATTGAGTATTTTTGTAAGTTAGTGGGTTTTATAGTAACATCATTTTATATAAATCACTGATAATTTTAATTGATTTAACTTGTCATAATATATTTAGGTTCTCATACAAAGTAGGTCTTATTTATCGCCCTCCCTCCACCACTACAACCCCTGTCTCCCTCCCTCCACCACTACCACCCCTGTCTCCCTCCCTCCACCACTACCACCCCTGTCTCCCTTCCCTCACCACTACCACCCCTGTCTCCCTCCCTCCACCACTACCACCCCTGTCTCCCTCCCTCCACCACTACCACCCCTGTCTCCCACCCTCCACCACTACAACCCCTGTCTCCCTCCCTCCACCACTACCACCCCTGTCTCTCTCCTTCCACCACTACCACCCATGTCTCCCTCCCTCCACCACTACCACCCCTGTTTCCCACCCTCCACCACTACCACCCCTGTCTCCCACCCTCCACCACTACAACCCCTGTCTCCCTCCCTCCACCACTACCACCCCTGTCTCCCACCCTCCACCACTACAACCCCTACAACTGGTGAAACACATCAGGTCCACGATAGTTAATGGAGACATTTTACAGGAGCCGACCCCACACACACACACACACACACACACACACACACACACACACACACACACCAATATAGCCAAGCACTGTGTACTATAACAGGTAACAATTTCAATTCAATTCAATTTCAATATTTATTCCTTGATAGAGGAAGCGGGATCCTAGTGCTGTCACTAGGTACCCCTGATCTGGCCTTTTAACCGTTGATTCCTTCTGGGTTAATGAGGCAGGAACATGTCAATTATATAGGGTTTTAGTAGCGAAACACAATTGTCTGTTATCACCGAAACTTAGTCACTGTAGCTATGAGAGTTAAGATGAGGACGAAGGCTATATTAAATAGCTCTTCTAAATACGTCCGTTTGGTGTGAGGTGTTGAGTGACAATCCGCAGGTTTTTAATTGCTGATCTTAAGAGTCTTAGGGCCGCGCCTCAAGGAACTTACCCATCACGTGATGTGACCATGTCACCTCATAGCCAGTGGAAAGTTACAGGGGGTGATATGATTATATAAACCCAATGTACTGCCCTGACATTTATATAAGAACTAAGGGGCTAATACACCCCTTTACAATAACACCAGACGCATGTGGCAAGTGTCACAAGTATATATATAAATATTATAAAGGGGGCTTACTAAAGCCTAAGGAAGGAAGGAAGGAAGGAAGGAAGAAACGATATTCCTTTAACATATCATCAACATTATTTACATCATCGTGTCTCCATCAGGGGGTCGTGGAGTGGTGGTCCAGCAGGCGACACGGAAGCGTTGTGTTTGGGGACATCTTAGGAGGTAACAGTCCAGGTGTTCACCACGGTTCTCACTATACGTCAGCGTAAACCATCATTCATCCGTCTACGCCACACACAAAAAACTATACTCACTCAACCTAATGTAATAAAAACAAATAAAATCTTAAATAATAACGTACTGAATAACGAAAATTTAATGTAAACGTCATACTACTACTACTACTACTACTACTACTACTACTACTACCATCATCTTCTTCACGTGAAACAATAAAAATAATAACATTACTTTCACACATTGTTATTAGTAAACAACGATTTACCTTTATACTTGGTTTACGAAACATAAATACAAGTTCTGAAACTTTCACCAGCAGCCCCCCTCGTGGTGGACTGACGGCCTTGTCCCACCGTCATGTTCCCCGAGGCCAGGGTCAAACCTTGAGGGGGTTGGTGTTGTTCGTTGTTGTTGTTGTTCGTTGTCGCTGTTGTTCGTTGTTGTTCGTTGTTGTTGTTGTTCGTTGTTGTTGTTGTTCGTTGTTGTTTGTTGTTGTTGTTGTTCGTTGTTGTTGTTTCGTAGTTGTTCGTTGTTGTTGTTGTCGTTGTTGGTTGTTGTTCGTTGTCGTTGTTGTTGTTGTTCGTTGTCTCGCTGTGGTTCGTTGTCTAACCCCCCTCAAAAAAAACAATAAAAAGACAAAAAAAAATAAATAAAAAGAAAAAAAACAATAAAAAGAAAAAAAAACAATAAAAAGAAAAAAACAGGAATGAAAAATAATAAAATAAAAGGTACCGAAAAAAATAGGAAAAATAAATAAATAAATAAAAAAAATAAAATAAAATTAATAAATACATAAACCTAAAAAATAAATAAAAAATAAGGTGTGGAATGGTACCTTCCGTCAGCGCCAGCGGAAGGGTCCACGAAGCACCAAAAAAAAAAATATAAAATATAAAAAGAACCGAAAAAAATAAACCATAACTAAAAAAAAAATAAAAAAAAAAAAAATAAAAAAAAAAAAAAAGAAACAATAAAAAGACAAAAAAATAAATAAAAAGAAAAAAAACAATAAAAAGAAAAAAAACAATAAAAAGAAAAAAAAAACAGGAATGAAAAATAATAAAATAAAAGGTACCGAAAAAAAATAGGAAAAATAAATGAATAAATAAATAAAAAAAATAAAATAAAATTAATAAATACATAAAAATAAAAAATAAATAAAAAATAAGGTGTGGAATGGTACCTTCCGTCAGGGACAGCGGAAGGGTCCACGAAGCACCAAAAAAAAAAAAAAAATATAAAATATAAAAAGAACCGAAAAAATAAACCATAACTAAAAAAAAAAATAGAAAATAAAACAAAAAAAAAAATAAATAAAAAAACGATAAAAAAAGGACCGAAACAATAAACCATAAAATAACTAAAAAAAAAAAAAAAAAAACAATAAAAGACAAAAAAATAAATAAAAAGAAAAAAACAATAAAAAGAAAAAAAAACATTAAAAAGAAAAAAAAACAGGAATGAAAAATAATAAAATAAAAGGTACCGAAAAAAAATAGGAATAATAAATGAATAAATAAATAAAAAAATAAAATAAAATTAATAAATACATAAAAATAAAAAATAAATAAAAAATAAGGTGTGGAATGGTACCTTCCGTCAGGGACAGCGGAAGGGTCCACGAAGCACCAAAAAAAAAAAAAAAATATAAAATATAAAACGAACCGAAAAAAATAAACCATAACTAAAAAAAAAAATAGAAAATAAAAAAAAATAAAAAGATAAAAAAAGGACCGAAACAATAAACCAAAAAAAAAAAAAAAAAAAAATTTTAGACCAACAACTATGGCACCATCACCCATGTATGCCCTGAGGTCAGACCAACAACTATGGCACCATCACCCATGTATGCCCTGAGGTCAGACCAACAACTATGGCACCATCACCCATGTATGCCCTGAGGTCAGACCAACAACTATGGCACCATCACCCATGTATGCCCTGAGGTCAGACCAACAACTATGGCACCATCACCCATGTATGCCCTGAGGTCAGACCAACAACTATGGCACCATCACCCATGTATGCCCTGAGGTCAGACCAACAACTATGGCACCATCACCCATGTATGCCCTGAGGTCAGACCAACAACTATGGCACCATCACCCATGTATACCCTGAGGTCAGACCAACAACTATGGCACCATCACCCATGTATACCCTGAGGTCAGACCAACAACTATGGCACCATCACCCATGTATACCCTGAGGTCAGACCAACAACTATGGCACCATCACCCATGTATACCCTGAGGTCAGACCAACAACTATGGCACCATCACCCATGTATACCCTGAGGTCAGACCAACAACTATGGCACCATCACCCATGTATACCCTGAGGTCAGACCAACAACTATGGCACCATCACCCATGTATACCCTGAGGTCAGACCAACAACTATGGCACCATCACCCATGTATACCCTGAGGTCAGACCAACAACTATGGCACCATCACCCATGTATACCCTGAGGTCAGACCAACAACTATGGCACCATCACCCATGTATACCCTGAGGTCAGACCAACAACTATGGCACCATCACCCATGTATACCCTGAGGTCAGACCAACAACTATGGCACCATCACCCATGTATACCCTGAGGTCAGACCAACAACTATGGCACCATCACCCATGTATACCCTGAGGTCAGACCAACAACTATGGCACCATCACCCATGTATACCCTGAGGTCAGACCAACAACTATGGCACCATCACCCATGTATACCCTGAGGTCAGACCAACAACTATGGCACCATCACCCATGTATACCCTGAGGTCAGACCAACAACTATGGCACCATCACCCATGTATACCCTGAGGTCAGACCAACAACTATGGCACCATCACCCATGTATACCCTGAGGTCAGACCAACAACTATGACACCATCACCCATGTATACCCTGAGGTCAGACCAACAACTATGACACCATCACCCATGTATACCCTGAGGTCAGACCAACAACTATGACACCATCACCCATGTATACCCTGAGGTCAGACCAACAACTATGGCACCATCACCCATGTTTACCCTGAGGTCAGACCAACAACTATGACACCATCACCCATGTATACCCTGAGGTCAGACCAACAACTATGACACCATCACCCATGTATACCCTGAGGTCAGACCAACAACTATGACACCATCACCCATGTATACCCTGAGGTCAGACCAACAACTATGACACCATCACCCATGTATACCCTGAGGTCAGACCAACAACTATGGCACCATCACCCATGTATACCCTGAGGTCAGACCAACAACTATGGCACCATCACCCATGTATACCCTGAGGTCAGACCAACAACTATGGCACCATCACCCATGTATGCCCTGAGGTCAGACCAACAACTATGGCACCATCACCCATGTATACCCTGAGGTCAGACCAACAACTATGGCACCATCACCCATGTATACCCTGAGGTCAGACCAACAACTATTGCACCATCACCCATGTATACCCTGAGGTCAGACCAACAACTATGGCACCATCACCCATGTATACCCTGAGGTCAGACCAACAACTATTGCACCATCACCCATGTATACCCTGAGGTCAGACCAACAACAATTACACCATCACCCATGTATACCATGAGGTCAGACCAACAACTATGGCACCATCACCCATGTATACCCTGAGCTCAGACCAACAACTATGGCACCATCACCCATGTATACCCTGAGGTCAGACCAACAACTATGACACCATCACCCATGTATTAGGGTGTGTCAATTTAGGGGGTGAACTGGCTAAATTGAAAATCGAGTAATTTGGTAGCAATTTATTGTAGTCTTTAAGCATGCAAAACAATATTCTGGCATAAATTTTTTTTTATAATAAGTCCTACCTACATCAAATGGATTTTTAAATGTACATATTTGTGAATTTATAACATAACCAGCGTTTGCACACATGTTACTGTTTCAAGTTTCAAATTATTATATTTTATTATCCGTAGTCTATTTGAAAGTAACCAATGCCTTCATACTCTCTTTGCTTTGGTTTCTTGTCATCAGTAGTCTGCTTGCTATTTGTGCTTTGATGTAACCTTCTCGCCTCTCGTGGCTGTAAACATGGCCCGCTGCTTCTGTGACCATTTTCACACATCTCACCACACTTTGAGTGTGGGAAGGCCACTTCGGCACCTGCATTGGAGTCTCTTTAAGGTTTCTCAATTCTTGGCTAGTTAGACTTGTTGTCAATGGTGGCTCTAAGACTTCCAAACTCAAGTCAACCAATTCTGACAATTTGGTGGCATTGACGTTTATTGGGGGAACTTTTCTTGAATGAAACGAACAGTCTCCCAACTGGTCGTCATCTATTAGCGTTCCTCTAATCTTTAGAATGACTTCTACAGCCTCGGTTCGGAGATTGGTACATTGACTGCAAAGCATTGCTTGCAAAACTGCTTCTGATCGAGCATACCAAGCGGACCTTCTTGCCACAGGGAACACGATGTCCCTCACTACCTTCCTCTGTGTTCTTACTAGCTGCAATTGAAACAAAAGGTGATTGGGCCCATCCACCCACATAGGATTAAGTTTCACACTAAACCACTGGGGAAGATAAACTCCAATAATAAATTCAACAATTAACCTCAAATTCTTCAGCACTTTGCCCTTCAATTCGTGTTTGGAAATCCAAATCCTGCAGAAACGAAGAGCTGTAGTTAACCAACGGCTGTGACTGACAGGTCCAATCTCCAAGAGAGCCAATGACTGAGGCACTTCTCCTGATCTTATTGCTTGGGCAATACGATAAGCATAGGATTGATCTGTGCTGAGATCTTTGATGACTCCTTCAGACAACGCCGGAAGGGGAGGGCCAACTTCGACCTTTGGAAAGGTTGTATTTATTTCTAGTTGTGTTGCTTCATCCAGCATGATGCCAAGGGGACCTGACCACTTGTTGTTGCTCTTTGTAGGACCATCAAGTTCCTGGATGAGATGACGAAGAGGTAGCTCGCCTGTATGTAAATCACATACAATCCAAGCAAGTCTTCTTCCTAGTTTTTTCTCTAAATGCGTCATTACACCCCCCTGCCATCCGGTGTTCACTGCAGTTGAATCTCCACCAACAGCCTGCAGTGAACTGCCAAGTCCTCTCTCCTGAACCCAACATAAAATATGATCAGCAATGACCTCTGCATGTTTCTTCCCTTCTACTTCAGTTTCGGGAGCAAAGTGAAACAAAAACCGACCACCAGGCTCAGAACAGACAGAGTAGGGTTCTTCTTTGATGAGACCTGGAAACTTTCTGTTCACTCCCTCTACTTCTAGCAAAACTTTTGTGTCATCTATTCTTCCATCAAACAAAAGACAGGAGAGCCCTCCCTTGCTTAAATCTTTTTCATGCTGATCAGATATTTCCTTCATTATTTTTTCTTGTGCTCTTCTAATTTTATTATGATATATCACCAAAGATACATCCTCTCGGCTGATGAGGCCTGCATCTATCCAAGCGGCAGTTGCAATTTCTGCAGCCTCACGAAGTCCAGCATGGTGGCGAATACTAGCTAAAGCAATGTTTGAAATATTTCTTGTGTTGCATTTCATTTTCTTTGGTAAAGGTTCAGATGGCTCTTTGGAACTATCATCTGATGTTGCTTCCTGTTCATCAGAAGAACTATCAAAGAAGTGATAAACATCTTGACACAGCTCTTCCTCTCTTTGGATGGCTTCTTCACTCTTCATTTTCTTCTTTTGTTCCCTCTCTCGGATTTGTTCTCTCTTCTTGGCATTAGCAATCTGCTTCTTTGTTTCTGAATAATCTATTGAACCCATTTGCATACTTCCTTGGCCTTCTGCCTTTGTCCTCTGTGCCTTTATAAATTCAAGCTCTTAAACAGGGATCTTCTTTTCACGAGGACAACCACAATCAATGTGGGAATTATTTTCTCTCTTACCTGAGTGAGAACAGTTGGATTCAGAACATAATTGTATGGAGCACTTGCAGGTCAAAATGTCAAACAGAGTATCAAGTGTGTGCAGAAATTCATTTTTCCTGGCCAAGTTTTCTTTACCAAGTGATGTTTCAACTGCTTTGTGCCATAATTTCGTTAGTTTTAGCTCAATAGTTCGACACTGATTAATCACAGGTGGTTTGAATAGTGCATTAGCTTTTGTCCATTGATGCAGAAGAGGGACTATCATGTCATTTATGAGTTCTTTATCTGTATAGTTCCTTCTGTCCTTTGCATTTTTTTCTCGAAGGAGTAACCCTAATCTTAGCATGTCTCTCACTGTTGGAAGTTCTGATACAGGAAGCTCCTTCCCTTTACCAACTAGCAGGCTCAAGTGGGTTGACAACTGACTTCTTGTCTTCAATTTTGACATCTTCACACTATCTGACAAATAGAAAAATATTTCAATGTTTCATAATTCAATTGTTGTTTCAAAAAAATATCAATTTGTTTATGAAAAATGCTGTAACAGAAATAACATAATAATTTCTTAGAACATAATGTTTTATACAATGATATAAGTAACTGCGACAATCAATATGCCCTACTTACAATAATTAAAATGTAGAATTCGTCTGGTAGTGTAGGTGCAAGTGCAATGAGAGCAAACCACCGTCTATGATATCTAGAAGGAGAGTGAGCCGGGCGCCTTATCCTCACGCTTGGTACAAGTCAAAACAAGAATTAAACTGTCCCACACGGAGAACCTGTTCATGTTCTGACATGCATATTGTACACAAGCTATAGAACCATAAAATACTCCATAATCCATATGCTTACATGAGATTAGTTAACATTAAGTGAATAATTCTAATCAAGTCTCATTAATTTGTTGAAATACTGATATTTGAAACTTTAAGGTATAATTGATGTAGGTGAGGGTTATTTCAATTCATTTTTGTTTGCTAATCTCAAGTTTAGACATAAAGAGGCACAATATTTTGACTACCAAATTTGATTTTTAACATGTTGACAAAATTGACACACCCTACTGTACATAAGCTACTGTGCCGAGTAGCATTTATATGTATAGTCACGTGGCAACACTGCACGTGTAATGTGGCAACATTGCCCCGAGGCTGCCATAGGGCAAGGCAGCCTTAGTCTGACTGTCTGAGCCGTGCATGGCACACGCGAGTCACCGCTTGTATCTCTGTCATCCATAATAAACGGACCTCAGTGTTACACAGTGTTTCCCTACCCATCACTGCATTCTTCAGGGAACACTAGTAACTATCACTTAGGAGTTACGTTATTAATTTTCTTGTATCCCTTATTTACTGTAGCTACTGTACCTTAAATTACTATGAACTATACACAAGTACCTCACCTGTACCTATAGATACTAGGAACTAAACACAAGTACCTCACCTGTACCTATAGATACTATGAAATATACACAAGTACCTCACCCGTACCTATGTCTCCAAGGAACTAGAGCTAAGTACCTCACCTCATCTCTCAGCCAAGAAATTAAGAAAAACTCAACATTTTCTTATTTTTCTTTTTATAACAGGAGGAGGAGGAGGAAGAGAAGGTTTTTTTCAGAGCGTCTCTGTGTCAAGTGTAATTTGTATACAAGGAGTGTGTCGTTTTGCCTCACGCTTCCTCCCTCACGCTTCCTCCCTTGCGCTTCCTCCCTCACACTTCCTCCCTCACGATTCCTCCCTCACGCTTCCTCCCTCACGCTTCTTCCTTCACGCTTCCTCCCTCACGCTTCCTCCCTCACGCTTCCCCCCTCACGCTTCCTCCCACACGCTTCCTCCCTCACGCTTCCTCCCTCACGCTTCCTCCCTCATGCTTCCTCCCTCACGCTTCCTCCCTCACGCTTCCTCCCACACGCTTCCTCCCTCACGCTTCCTCCCTCACGCTTCTTCCCTCACACTTCTTCCCTCACGCTTCCTCTCTCACGCTTCTTCCCTCACACTAATCTATCACTAGCAAGTCTACGGACTTGGCTCACCCTCATTCAACTATTACTACTTCCCTCACGATTCCTCCCTCACGCTTCCTCCCTCACGCTTCTTCTCTCACATCTCCTCCTCTAGTCTCTCTTTATATCTCTCTCCTCCCCTTGTGTCTCTCTCCTCTACACCTCTCTGCTCTCCTTCTCTCTCTCCTACACCAATCTTCTCTTTTTATAACACTGTTTTCGTTGCGTCTTAAGCTGTTGTTGTTGTTGTTGTTGTTGTTTTTGTTTTCCATACTCCGGCCAAAACAGTAAATAAACAAATAAATATCGAGATCCGTGTTGTTCTAATTCCAATTTTTCCCAACAACATTTATGACGATTTTTTGTTGTAAATATTATCATCATCTTAGAAAAATAAACATGGGAGCTCATTTGACTCTCATGGTTACTTCACCTGTTGATTTAAACACTAAGCAGCTCATTTGACTCTCATGGTTACTTCACCTGATGCTTTAAACACTAAGCAGCTCATTTGACTCTTATGGTTACTTCACCTGTTGATTTAAACACTAAGCAGCTCATTTGACTCTTATGGTTACTTCACCTGTTGATTTAAACACTAAGCAGCTCATTTGACTCTCATGGTTACTTCACCTGATGCTTTAAACACTAAGCAGCTCATGACAGTTAACTTCCCCCCATCCCCCCATATCTATCACACTTAAAACATACAACACACTCAAGACACACTTTTATACACACTTAACTTTACGACACTTACACTTAACTATCATGGCCACCCCCCCTCCCTCTCAAACCTCGCACATACTATATTATATACTTAACACTTATAAACACACTTAACACTTATAAACACACTTAACATTAATAAACACACTTAACACTTATAAACACACTTAACATTAATAAACACACTTAGCATTAATAAACACACTTAACACTTATAAACACACCTAACACCTATAAACACACTCAACATTAATAAACACACATAGCACTTACAACACACTTAACACAACACCTTTACACTCTCACATCAACATTACTTTCCATCTCTAAGTAAACAAGTCTCGGTATATTTCTGTAATAACACCCTCAACTTAATCACCTTTTCACTATGTTTTTCAGTAATCTTTCTTAATGTTGGATTGAGACTGTTACTGACGTCTCAAAGTTTAAGCCGAGGAAACATCTAGTTTTTCTTTTACACGTGAGAGGAAACTTGTAATTTAATTCACTCTGAGATTCTTTTGTTTACAGCGTTTGTTTACAGCTACGATAAAGGCGCCTGGTAACACAGATGGCAAATCACGTTAAGATTAGACACCCCAGCTTAATTCACCTTATGATTAAACACCGTAACGCTAATCTAACCTAAGGATAACCTAACTTAACGCTAACCTAACCTAATGCTAACCTAACGCTAACTTAACCTAATCAAACCTAACCTAAATTCAACCTAAATCTAATCTCATCAAACCTAACCTAACCTAACCTAACTCTCTCCTGGTACCAGCGGGGTGTTTTAACTATCAGATAAGAAATAAACTAAGGTGTCTAATATTCAGGTGCTTGGTTCTTCACAGCCTTTCGCCTCTCACACTGCACACCTCATAAGCACCTGCAAGAGAGTGTCATTCGGGCTAGACTGCTACTGGGCCTTCCTTGTCCTCTGTACGGTGAGGGACCTCTTGAGACACACGCTAAGAGAATACATGTATCCTCTTAACTAGACCCCAAAACGACTAGAACTCAAACGACTAGACCCTAAAACGACAAGAGCTAAATGCAGACCACATTCCTAAAACGACTAGATCCTAAAACGACTAGACCTCAAAACGACTAGATCCTAAAACATCTAGAGCCTAAAAACCGACTAGATCCTAAAAATGAATAGACCCTAAAACGACTTGACCCCAAAGACGACCACACAAAAAAAAAGACTCGAGCCAATACAAACTACCAGACCCCCCAAAAACGATTCGACTCCAAAAACGACTCGACCCCAAAACGACCCCACCATAATAAAAATACACACACAAAAAATGCGAAAATAACCCGACCCCCAAAATACGACCCGACATAAAAACCCGACCCGACCCCTTAGGAAAAAAAAATATATATATATAGTCGAGTCGTCTTGTATGTTTCCCTTTTTCTGTTTCCTCCTCTCGATTACTTTTGTGTTCGCCAATTTTCCACCTCTCTTGTTTACCCTTCTCTATATTTTCTTTCTTTCTTTAATTTCTTTCTTTAATTTCTTTCTGTTATTTCTTTCTGGTCTCTTTCTCTCTCTATCTCTCTTTGGGCGGTCTCTCTCTCTCTCTCTCTCTCTCTCTCTCTCTCTCTCTCTCTCTCTCTCTCTCTCTCTCTCTCTCTGTCTTTCATCTTATATTTCTTCGTTCCTCTTCGTCTCTTTTTATATGATTCTTTCCCAAGTATTTTTACTGTCTTCTCTCTGTCTTTCTACCCCGCTCTGTATGTCTGTCTCTCTGTCTTTATTTGTCTGCCTGTCTCTCTCGGACTGTCTATATCTGTCCCTCCCTCCTTCCTCCTGCCTCACTCCCTGCTCCCTCCTTCCCCACCCACCCACTCCCTCGCTCACTCTCCTCCCTCCCTCCCTCACACTCCCTCATAACCTCATTAACGAGAGACTTCCTAGTTATGTCCCCCCATATTAACATACGTCACATAAATTCTCTGCCTATTTAAAGAGTCATTTGCCATGGCTTTGATGTGCAGGTCGGGGCAGGACGAGGAAGGTCGAAGCCTGTAGGAGTCTACCACCTCGGGGCCTGCAGGAGATGAAGACTCCCTCATGACCAAGTCTTTGATCCTCTTAGTAAGGGGATTTTTCGTGTGTCCATTCATCTCAAAGTTGGATTCACTGTTAAGGGAAAATGTTAAGTGATCTGAAATCCGAGATTTGAGAAACGAGACCCGAGACCTAAGACCTGAGACCTAACACCCGAGAGCAAAGACCCGAGACCTCATTGTAAAAAAACAATCCAAGACACAAGACCTATAAGACCCCAGGATTAAAATTAGTAAACTTTTCTTCAGTCGTCCACCAAAAAAAAAATAAAAAAAATATTTTACTAAACCTTGAACAAGTAAATATAGATTTTAATCCAAGAAAACAAAGGAAAACAAAAACAACATAATGTACTCCATGTACGCAAAGTTATAATACCTTTTGATGATGCTTCGCGTGTAAGTAAGAATTATTATTTTTTTTTAATATTTTGACAACATTTTTACTTTGATATATTCATAAAAGCTTTTGGTAAATCGTTGGTCTAATTTGTTGTTTTAATATATGTTACGAACCCCGCCACCAATTGTCATGATCTGCCTACCCAGCACCACGAGCAACGCCATCTAGGGACGAAACACGAGTATGACTCGTCTTAGTTACCACTCCGGGGTTTCCCTTCTCCATATCCTGGTTGTTGCGTCACCTCCTCAAAGTCTTCTTTGTCAGCTCCAATTCGAGGAGGGAGTTCACTCTGGGATGTGACCACAGGATCACCTATCCTGGAAACCTGCGGCACAGTGACTACCTACCGTCTTCTACAATACTCAGCCTTGCTCGTCAGCCATCTCAGCTCCGCACTTAAGTATTTGTAATCTTATATTGCCTCCCCCACGTCCACTTGCTTCAAAATTGTTGTATAAATATCTATATACTGTTAATGTTTAGGTTAAGTATGGTTAAGGGTAAATTATAGATAGCTGAATAATTTGTTAAGGAATTTATGGTACTTTATTATACACAACAAAAACTCGCATCCTTTGTCTACCCTTTTATAGTCCGATTGTCTTTGTTTTTTTTTGTTGTTGCCTGTTGGGATCTGGGTAGACTTTTAACTATATTCTAAATCCCCAACTCGTAACATATATAATCTAATTCACGTTATAGAGCACCACACATATATATACCTGTGTTTTAATTAGTAGTGGATCATATATACCTGTGTTTTAATTAGTAGTGGATCATATATACCTGTGTTTTAATCAGTAGAGGATCATATATACCTGTGTTTTAATTAAGGTATATACATCTTCCACCATTGGGAAGTCTGTCTAAAAAAAACACACACACAAAAAACAGTGAATATTTTTCCTGTTTTGTTGTGAGTCCATCAGTTGTTTTCCTCCCAACTGCTGCTTGACATTCATCATGTCAGACCTAATTCTCTCCTTCGCTCTACATACATACATACATACATACATATTTTCCTCAGTGCTTACTTAACATTCATAATTCCAAAGCTCCCTTATGCTTCCCCTGCCTCTTTGATCATCACCATGACTTCATCTACACCATTCTCGACACCGGCTCCTGCTTCCACCCGAGATCCCTCGTCCGCGAATTGCTGTTCGACACCACGACCGCATCCAGTCTGTTGTTGTCATCATCATCATCATCATCATCATTATTACTTTAGTAAATATTGCAAACAAGTATTTTGAACACCATTAAACTTATGTTAATTTCTGGTGATCCACTATACAGTGGAACCTCCATTTAACGGACTATATGAAGAATAAAGTCCGTTAATCGAGGTTCAGGTAGATATGAAACGTTCATTAACGGATTTTTTGGGGGAGGTAATTCCGTTAAATCGAACCTCCATTAGATGTGAAATGTCTATTTAAAAGACTTCTGTGAGGGGAAAGTCCGTTTAATCGCGGTCCCATTAGATACGAAACCTCCATATAACGGACTATAAACATCAGATCGAGGTCCATTACAAATATATTTCATCGTATTTTTGTTTTGGTCAGAAGGGGAGAAGAGGGTTTAGCCACGGCGTCCCCAGGCAATTCTCAGGCCACCAGACATAATTCACTGGTGCAGGGCCACAAAACTTACATTTTCACCAACATTTTCACCAACATTTCACCTAATAGAAATCAAGGGGTAATATCACCTCTTCGAAGGTAATGACTAATTGACCCCTTTCAGGTAAACATCATGTCAGGTATAGAATTTTGGCAGAATTGGTTAAAAAATCGTAAGAGGTGGAAATTTTATGTTTTCATTGAGGCTACACTAATTTACTTTTATTAGCTTGTCGCGAGAGCCATAAATAGCCAGTGTCAGAGTTATTATACCTGTACTACACCTGACTGGAACGCTTATAGGCTGCAACACATTCGGAAAAAAAAGGTTCCAACAATGCTTTGAACAGAGAACAAAAAAAAACCACACACGTAATAAATAACAAAAGAAGAGCGCCATTACAGTATGAAACAAAAACATACGAAACAAATAACTTCACAACAGCTGCTAACGAAGACAAACAATTTACAGGAAGTCCATAAATTAACTAACCAATTTAATATTTAACCTTAAAACATATTAAAGATGAAATACATTGGTTAGGTTAGGTTAGGTTTAGACAATTTATGAATACTGTGTTGCTGTATTTCGATAACAATAACAGATATACCGTAAAATTTATTCATTTATAGATGATAAATTCTTGTTTATTTGTATATTTTCCCCGTTAAATACATACATAAGTCTCTCTGTTATGTTGAAATTAATGATTCGTGATAAAAAACACCAAACTCTCTATGAATGATAAATGAATAATTCTACACAAGTCAATGATTTACAATTACGTTTCCAACTATTCAGAAAAATTTGTTTCTCTTATATGGAGCGGCCGCCCCCCCCCCCCCTCCCCTTCCTATTTACATACCCATCTTCACAAAATTTTACAGGTAATTAGTGTAAATTCTGCTTAATGAGAGACGCGCCGGGTATAATTAGCCACGAGGAAGCGTACAAGCACTTAAAACTTAATTCAAAATTAAGTGAGAGACCCACTTATACCAGAGGCACTTACTGTATGAGTGTACAGTTAACAGTCAGGATTTAATGTGAAGAGGAAAATGTGGAGGTGGTGTTTTAAGTGTGGTGTGACTTTTGTTGTGGCTGGAGGACACACACACACACACACACACTCACACACACTCACTCTAGGGGGCATCTCAGGATGTTACTCAGGTGTTTATCAGCATGACATCACTGTGTGGAAGGCCAGGTAGAGTGTGTAGATTGCCAGGAAGATTGTGTACATGGCCAGGAAGACTGTGTACATGGCCAGGAAGACTGTGTACATGGCCAGGAAGACTGTGTACATGACCAGGTAGACTGTGTACATGACCATGCAGACTGTGTACATGACCAGGCAGACTGTATACAATTGGCAAAGTCATCATACTCAAGGGGTTAAATCATCATACTCAAGGGGTTAAGCCACAATCCTCGAGGGGTTAAATCATTATCCTCAAGGGATTAACCCATCGCACTCACGGGTTTAAAATCAACTTAACAAACGCTTGAAATCTCAACCAAAAATACAAGCACCAACGAAAATGAGTCATAGAAAAATATATCCTAATTTCCTTTTTAAACAAGACACGATCATGAATTCCTACCTAACCCCCACCACACACCCCAACAAAAAAGTAAACAAAAAAGGTAAAAAAAATCAAATATCGAATGCTTATCAATATCAAACTCCATAACACTTTGTAGATCCTGTAAGCGTTTGCCAATAGCACCACGCCACTTAAAGTAAAAAAAAATGGACCAGAATTCAATGACACAATGAGAGCTGCCAATAACAATCTGAGCCTCAGCATTTATGACGATCGAGATAAAGAGAGAGAATTAAGTCAGCATTTTGTGGATATTTGGTGGATTAAGTCATCATTTTGTGGATATTAGGTGGATTAAGTCAGCATTTTGTGGATATTGGGTAGATTAAGTCAGCATTTTGTGGATATTGAGTGGATTAAGCCAGCATTTTGTGGATATTGAGTGGATTAAGCCAGCATTTTGTGGATATTGAGTGGATTAAGCCAGCATTTTGTGGACATTGAGTGGATTAAGTCAGCATTTTGTGGATATTGGGTAGATTAAGTCAGCATTTTGTGGATATTGAGTGGATTAAGCCAGCATTTTGTGGACATTGAGTGGATTAAGTCAGCATTTTGTGGATATTGAGTGGATTAAGTCAGCATTTTGTGGGTATTGAGTGGAGTAAGTCAGCATTTTGTGGAGATTGAGTGGATTAAGCCAGCATTTTGTGGAGATTGAGTGAATTATAATGATTTTATAAATGTGTGTTTTAACCTTTTAAGTATTAAGTGTGAAGTAAGGAGGGTTTTTATTAAGCGCATAGGTAATAAGGTATGTATTACGTGTATAAGTAGTGAAAAGTGTATTAAGTGTTAAGTAATAGGGTGTGTATTACGTGTATAAGTAGTGAAAAGTGTATTAAGTGTTAAGTAATAGGGTGTGTATTACGTGTATAAGTAGTGAAAAGTGTATTAAGTGTTAAGTAATAGGGTGTGTATTACGTGTATAAGTAGTGAAAAGTGTATTAAGTGTTAAGTAATTGGGTGTGTATTACGTGTATAAGTAGTGAAAAGTGTATTAAGTGTTAAGTAATAGGGTGTGTATTACGTGTATAAGTAGTGAAAATTGTATTAAGTGTTAAGTAATAGGGTGTGTATTACGTGTATAAGTAGTGAAAATTGTATTAAGTGTTAAGTAATAGGGTGTGTATTACGTGTATAAGTAGTGAAAATTGTATTAAGTGTTAAGTAATAGGGTGTGTATTACGTGTATAAGTAGTGAAAATTGCATTAAGTGTTAAGTAATAGGGTGTGTATTACGTGTATAAGTAGTGAAAAGTGTATTAAGTGTTAAGTAATAGGGTGTGTATTACGTGTATATGTAGTGAAAATTGTATTAAGTGTTAAGTAATAGGGTGTGTATTACGTGTATAAGTAGTGAAAATTGTATTAAGTGTTAAGTAATAGGGTATGTATTACGTGTATAAGTAGTGAAAATTGTATTAAGTGTTAAGTAATAGGGTGTGTATTACGTGTATAAGTAGTGAAAAGTGTATTAAGTGTTAAGTAATAGGGTGTGTATTACGTGTATAAGTAGTGAAAATTGCATTAAGTGTTAAGTGATAAGGGTATGTATTACGTGTATAAGTAGTGAAAAGTGTATTAAGTGTTAAGTAATAGGGTGTGTATTACGTGTATAAGTAGTGAAAATTGCACTAAGTGTTAAGTAATAGGGTGTGTATTACGTGTATAAGTAGTGAAAAGTGTATTAAGTGTTAAGTAATAGGGTGTGTATTACGTGTATAAGTAGTGAAAATTGTATTAAGTGTTAAGTAATAGGGTGTGTATTACGTGTATAAGTAGTGAAAATTGTATTAAGTGTTAAGTAATAGGGTATGTATTACGTGTATAAGTAATGAAAATTGTATTAAGTGTTAAGTAATAGGGTGTGTATTACGTGTATAAGTAGTGAAAAGTGTATTAAGTGTTAAGTAATAGGGTATGTATTTCGTGTATAAGTAGTGAAAAGTGTATTAAGTGTTAAGTAATAGGGTATGTATTACGTGTATAAGTAGTGAAAATTGTATTAAGTGTTAAGTAATAGGGTGTGTATTACGTGTATAAGTAGTGAAAATTGCATTAAGTGTTAAGTAATAGGGTGTGTATTACGTGTATAAGTAGTGAAAAGTGTATTAAGTGTTAAGTAATAGGGTGTGTATTACGTGTATAAGTAGTGAAAATTGTATTAAGTGTTAAGTAATAGGGTGTGTATTACGTGTATAAGTAGTGAAAATTGTATTAAGTGTTAAGTAATAGGGTATGTATTACGTGTATAAGTAGTGAAAATTGTATTAAGTGTTAAGTAATAGGGTGTGTATTACGTGTATAAGTAGTGAAAAGTGTATTAAGTGTTAAGTAATAGGGTATGTATTTCGTGTATAAGTAGTGAAAAGTGTATTAAGTGTTAAGTGATAAGGGTATGTATTACGTGTATAAGTAGTGAAAATTGTATTAAGTGTTAAGTAATAGGGTGTGTATTACGTGTATAAGTCGTGAAAAGTGTATGAAGTGTTAAGTAATAGGGTGTGTATTACGTGTATAAGTAGTGAAAAGTGTATTAAGTGTTAAGTAATAGGGTGTGTATTACGTGTATAAGTAGTGAAAAGTGTATTAAGTGTTAAGTAATAGGGTATGTATTACGTGTATAAGTAGTGAAAAGTGTATGAAGTGTTAAGTAATAGGGTATGTATTACGTGTATAAGTAGTGAAAAGTGTATTAAGTGTTAAGTAATAGGGTATGTATTACGTGTATAAGTAGTGAAAAGTGTATGAAGTGTTAAGTAATAGGGTATGTATTACGTGTATAAGTAGTGAAAAGTGTATGAAGTGTTAAGTAATAGGGTATGTATTACGTGTATAAGTAGTGAAAAGTGTATTAAGTGTTAAGTAATAGGGTGTGTATTACGTGTATAAGTAGTGAAAAGTGTATTAAGTGTTAAGTAATAGGGTGTGTATTACGTGTATAAGTAGTGAAAAGTGTATTAAGTGTTAAGTAATAGGGTGTGTATTACGTGTATAAGTAGTGAAAAGTGTATTAAGTGTTAAATAATAGGGTGTGTATGAACCTGTTACATAAATAAAAGTATATTTGAACTTAAGTGTATGTGCATATACGTACTTATTAACTCACTTAAAAACATACTTTCAAAACTATCATAACACATCAGGTTAATAGACACTTACAAATAAAATTTTCCTTGTAAAAAGTTATTTGTCGTTCCAGTTAAATTATTCAAAGGTTACTGAACGGAATCCAATGACGGTATATCTGCAGGGTGTTCTGTAGTCGATAAGGAGCCGTAACTTACACTCTGGAACCTAACTTAACCTAACCTAACTTCAGAAAAATTATACAAAGAGAAAAATGTCCGTCAAATCACCACCTAATCACCACCACAACAACGGTAAATCACCACCAAATCACTAAATCGACGTCAACTCACCACTAAAACGACGGTAAATTACCACCATATCGACGCTAAAAAAAACTCACCAAAACTACTGTACATCACCACTAAATCAACGCCAAATAAAAACACCCCAAACAAATGATAATAATTCCCCATGTGATTCAACAGATAATAAGACTCCCAGGTTCTGTTGTAAATAAAGGAAATCTAAACCGAACCTTAACACAAAGGTACAGATATTGGAAGCCACAGTCAATAAAGATGTCAGCCAACTTACCAATATAATCCATTAATTTTAAAGGAGGAACGAGAGTCGATTCCTCATAATGTCAGTATTGTGTTTTGCATCTACCAGAGTGTGTCAGAAACGTATACACAGTGTCTTATAGATTCTGGTGGTGTTTGAGTGAATATTGGTATTAAAAGAGCAACATCTCTTCAGTAGTGTGAGGTCTGCCATAGGTGAGGACAAGGTTGCCACGATCAACCACGAAAATGTGACGGGTTGTGTGTGTCGATATTTTTGAGAAAGATACAGCCTTGATTTCTGTAAACATTAATCACAACAAAAATAACGACGACTAAAACAACAACAACAGCAGCCACAACATCAACAACTACAACAAAAACATAAGAGTATATTAAGCTGAACAAACACACACACACCATCTTGAGTTATTTAATGAGAGAGACACGTGGACTATAACAAGTTAATAAAGAGAATTTGCATCGTGTTGAAAAAAATTGTCATCGAGTTATTTTGAGTCATTTCCTTTGAGCAAATCGTCACCCGGTTATAATAACAGGCTGCATTCTGTACACATTTTGATGAAAGAAAAACAGACTGAGGAATATATATCTCTCTCACTGTCGCTATTTTTATTTTTAGGGGAGCATAAACAACAAGCTTAAAGATGCAAACAAAACAATATTTTTAAACAACAGATTTAAAGGTGTAAACAAAATATATCCCACATAAACAACAAACTCAAGGGTGTAAACAAAGAAATAGCTTACTTAAACAACACACTCAAGGGTGTAAACAAAACAATAGCTTTAAACAACATATTCAAAGGTGTAAACAATATATATCTCATGTAAACCAAAAATTAAGAGTGTAAACAAAATATATCCCAAGTTGACAACACACTAACAACACTGACAACACACTAACAACACTGACAACACACTAACAACACTGACAACACACTAACAACACACGACTCTAATGTAATAAAACAAACACCAAAAATACCTATTAAAATCCCAAACAGAGAATCTAATTTAGCTTTTGTCAATATCCAACTGTAGTGAACATCCAACAGAGCATCGTGTGACTATCGGCCAGTCGAGCGAACATGGTAGGTGTATGAGGAGGCCTGGTGGTGTGTGTGCGTGGTAGATGTTCCTCAATTTCATATGGTCACCGGTCAGTCACCTGTTAGGTCATTTACAAAGCCAATGTCATCAAGGAAATATCTCAACTGCACCAGAAAATATATTAATATAGATTCTTTAATTAGTCAGTTGGGTATTGTCAATGGGAACTGTACAATTGTGTTTTTTATCTGAGCTATAATGCACTTAAAACGTGGCACCGTCTTTGTCAGAGTACATCAGAAATCGTCTTACACTGCCAACTTGTTGCAACTCTTCAACTAACGCAGAGAAACACTCACAGAGGCGTGTAGATCCGAAAGTCAACAAGACACGAAAGGTTATGTCACTTGTTTTTTTATACACAATCACCGAATTACATCAGAACTGTTAATTTTTTTTTCTTCTTGAAGGTATCTTTGGCTGACAAATCATTAATTAGTTCCAAGGTTTCCAGCTGTACCTCCTTGAAATTCGGGATTATCACAAGATTCCCGTGTTCCACTGCTATTTCTAAGATAATAATTCGTATGAGTAATCATGCTTGAATCTTTCCCTTGTATCATGTGGAGCTCACAGAACACCTGAAGACGGTCCACAATATACGACAGTCGTACTTCTGTATTAAATGTAGCCAGCAAATCCATTTTCTCTTGTATTTCGAGGAAATTCTTCACTTGGTTGAGAATGGTGAGAAACTTTCCACCAAACAGCCACTTTACTTCTGTGTGGGCAAGAACAGTGTTTTATGCATGAAGACCATGTCGGCACACAGTTGACAAGTTTGACAATATGGTTTAACAAATATTTCAACTCGACGATGAATGAAACAGTGAACACCGGTGGCGTTTGGTGCTTTTTCTTTGACACGAGTTTGTAAACCAGATTTTGAACCAAGCCAGGCTGGAAGTGCATCGGTTGTGACGCTAACAAGATTACTCAAACTACACTCTTAATATATGGAGACATAATATCCATCACATCGGCCGAGGTTTTAAAATTCTGATACAGACGAATTTCTCTTTTATGCTGCCAATCAAAATATATCAACATCAAAACAACAACTGGGTATGAGATGTTTCATCAAGTTGTATCGTAAGAAGAAGAAGAAAGTAGCTCCTTTCATCTCTTGTACAAATTGACTCTTCAAATCATGAGAGATATCAACCATTCTAGACTGGACTGTGTTGTTCGAAAAAATACTTCACTCAATTTCGCGTATCGTCGTAACAAAGCGCACACTGTTCGGGGTACATAACAGATTCAGCTCCTCAACGATTGTGTGTGGCCTTTCCTTCACGTTACCAAGTAAGGAACCTTGTATGGAGCTGCTACTAAGTTCTTATTGGGGGAGAAGTCCAGCAGTGTCTGGCAGCTGTACATAAGATACCTACAGTCATTTCCATCTCACCAGTGTTTGTTAAAGGTAATAATGTGTAGTTATTGGTGTCTGGCCATGGACACTTACTCTATTTGATAAAGCTGCAGCAGACAGTTTTAACCAGACACTTGATAGCCTTATTATCCTTTGTCAGATACTCCACCTAGGACATCTGACAGGCTACCAGACTCCCGATCCCCTCCTATACCTTTTGACTGACTATCACATCTACTTGTTTATCAACTACTAATTAACCTATTATAAGTAACATGAAGAAGTAAAATACACCTGCAGCTACCGGTAACGTGCGCCCCTAAGGTATTGTATTATGGAAAAAAAAAATCATTGTCTGCTTGATTGAATTTCTCCTGAAATCTGAGGCCCTTTGATTATCCCACCACTTTGAGAGCCGCTGTGGTTGAGGAAATAATGTGAGGAGGAGTTACATGAGTGCTTCACCCCCCCTCCCCTCTCCTCCCCCTTCACCAGTTCACTACAACATGACAGGTGACAGTAATGAGAAAGATGACAGGTCTCTCCCCTCCCCTTAACACCCATTGTTGACGGAAATTGTCCCTCTCAACCTGTCATCCTCCTGCTGTCTAACACGGCTCTCCACTCTGGCCTCCTCCATCTCACTTCATCTATGTCGTGACTAGTGATTGTGTGTCCCAACCCTACCTAACCTTACCTCTCTCCACCCTCCAATTTACTCATATTTTATCGATTTAAATTATATAGAAACGAATCGAGGTCAATGACACTAAATGGAAAAAATATACCCTGCTGTTCACTATTGACCCCTCGGCCAGGTATACACTAATAACTCTGACCGTTGACCCACTGAGACTAAAGTTAAAATGAAATTCGTCTTCTCTTGGGACGTGATACCAACACCAAGGTCACTGGTTCTTGAAAATACTTAAAGAGTACGTGCTCAAAGACCTGAGTTAATGCATGGACTGGGTTGGACTCAAGAGTACATGCTTAAAACACTTCATTTGTTTTAATTACAGGAGTACTTATAAACCACATTATAGTAAGGTACACGGGCCTACTGCGGTCACCTGTAATAATGAAGACAAATCACAGGTATACCACGACTAAATTACATGGTACAGTAACTTCTCACTCTAATATTCCGAGGTTACAGTTTTCTTAAAGATGAATTTACTTGTGAATAAAAAGTAAAAATAGTTAAAAGAAGAAGGGGGGATTTTTTCTGCATGTTGACTGAAGTTTGTGTCAGGTACTTTGAAGAATTTTAAATTACTCCTCAAAGGAACAGAGAGCACTTCATATCTTGAGGGTTTTTTCCGCCTTTGATACTCACATACGAGCATAGAGCCATCACATTATAAAGATCTACGCCCCCAAAAATTCTTGAAAAATACTCCGAAACCTTATTTTTTTTATTATTATTATTATTATTATTATTTAGAGTGATTACTTTCCATTATCATGACACTCATACTCAATCACTCAATCGCACTCACTCACTCACTCACCCGGGACGTCAGATCTGTAGACACCCTTACCAGACCTGAATGCCTCTACCTTCAAGTTGTCTCATAGGGCCTGTACTTCCATCACCTCCCACTGGCCTCCTTCAGCCACCTCTCACCGGGCCAATTTCAGCCACCTCCCTCAAGCCACTTCCTACCACCACCACCACCCCTTGGCCACCTCCTACCACCACCCTTTGGCCACCTCTCACCACCTCCCTCGGGCCACCTCCTACCACCACCCCTTGGCCACCTCTCACCACCTCCCTCGGGCCACCTGTCACCACCTTGCCTGGACCACCTCCCATCACCTCAAGTCGTTCCATCTCGTCTGTGGTCATCGCCTAAGTCGTCTGGTCTTGTTTTGGTCTTGTTGAGGTCTCCTTGTCAGTCACGTCCACCTTAGAACAGTTTTGAGGAGTCTCCCCTTACCTGGGGTCATTATTATGTTTCTGTACCATAGGTGGGGCATCTCTATATCTGTCTAAATGTTTGTCTGTTTTCCTCTGTCTCTCTGTTTCTCTGTCTGCCTGTCTGTTTACCTCTGTCTGTCTATCTGTCTGTCTCGCTCTGGAACTCTGTCTCTCTGTCTGTTTACCTCTGTCTGCCTATCTGTCTTTCTCTGTCTCGGTTGGTCTTTGCCTCTCTCTGTCTATCTCTGTGCCTTTCTCTGTCTCTTTCCCTGTCTCAATCCGCCTGAATATTCTATATAACTTACACCCCAACGCTAACTACGACCCTTCAAAATACACGACCTTCCCTGAAACACTACTCACGGCCTATCTCACTACTACGTTAATACGACCTGACTGTACTAACAACAATGACGACCAGTTAATTATAAAAAAAGGTCAACAAAAGAGTGACTATAACTGACTGACTGGAAGATATATCTAACTCACTAATGATTGGGCTTGACATGTTAATTGATCCATGGTAATTGTTTATTTAACTGGTTGACTGGTTGACTGGTTGACTGACGTGGTACAGGTTAATTAAGTGATCGTTAACATACCTTTGTCCGGATGATTGATTGGCCAATTAACAAACTGGAGAGGCTGACTGGCTATTCATTCATTTTCACACCTTTAATTATCAATACGTTAACAATTTCCTTTTCACAGCTTCATAACTGACAGTGTAATAGACTATCTCCACTAGTAGACTATCTCCACTAATAGACTATCTCCACTAGTAGACTATCTCCCAGACTATCTCCACTAGTAGACTATCTCCCAGACTATCTCCACTAGTAGACTATCTCCCAGACTATCTCCGCTAGTAGACTATCTCCCAGACTATCTCCGCTAGTAGACTATCTCCGCTAGTAGATTATCTCCCAGACTATCTCCACTAGTAGACTATCTCCGCTAGTAGACTATCTCCCAGACTATCTCCGCTAGTAGACTATCTCCACTAGTAGATTATCTCCCAGACTATCTCCCAGACTATCTCCGCTAGTAGACTATCTCCCAGACTATCTCCACTAGTAAACTATCTCCCAGACTATCTCCACTAGTAGACTATCTCCCAGACTATCTCCGCTAGTAGACTATCTCCCAGACTATCTCCACTAGTAAACTATCTCCCAGACTATCTCCACTAGTAGACTATCTCCCAGACTATCTCCACTAGTAGACTATCTCCCAGACTATCTCCGCTAGTAGACTATCTCCCAGACTATCTCCGCTAGTAGACTATCTCCCAGACTATCTCCGCTAGTAGACTATCTCCCAGACTATCTCCGCTAGTAGACTATCTCCCAGACTATCATCACTAGTAGACTATTAACACTAACCACCACCACCACCACTTATATATCTTTCTCATTTTTTCTTTAATAATATTCTAAGTGTAAATAAAGTGTTGAGAATATAAGACATACACTCTGCCACTGTGTGTGTGTGTGTGTGTGTGTTATACTTAAGGCTATGGTGTTTTATTTACCTTATAGAAATTTTGTGTTTTTTTTGTGTTTGGATGAAGACTTAAAGAGTGTTTGGTTGTGTGAGTGGGTTTGTTTTGTCACACACACACACACACACACACACACAGGGTCTGAAGGCTAACGTCAATCGTGTTAAGTAAGGAGATATTAGACACCACAGAGGCCGCTGATGACCCACACGAGGTAAACAAAACACTTGAGAGACAAACAGACAAACAGACAGAAACAAAGCAGATACAGAGAGAGAGAGAGAGAGAGAGAGAGAGAGAGAGAGAGAGAGAGAGAGAGAGATTTGCTCACACTTAATGAACTTAATGACATATAAACTGAGACAACAATAGGAAGATGAGGGAGGGAGGAAACTGGTTGGCTGGCTGACTGGTTGGCTGGCTCTCTAACTGGCTGGCGAACTGGTAAGCTGGCTGACTAATCTATAGACATAAAACCTTACAACAAATAAAATCCTTAAATTTTGACCTGTGTAAGAAAATCCTAAAATTCCAGGCCGGATTTACTGGAAAGAACCATCACTACAAAAAACCTAACCTAACCTAACCTAACCTAGAGTGACGTGGTTATAAGTGAGGTCTTTTATAACTTGTTTCTGGCCAACTTTGTGTTTACTGATCAAATCAAGATGAAGTTTACAATCGTAACTTGGTTTGGTCAGGTCAGGGGTTAGCTCTTGTATGTTTGAGGTCAGATCGGGAAGAAATGCGTGGAGCTAAGGAAGGAAGGAAGGAAGGAAGGGAGGAAGATGTGTAGGTGGTGGTGTGTAGGTGGTGGTGGTGTGTAGGTGGTGTGTAGGTGATGGTAGTAATGTGTAGGTGGTGGTGGTGTGTAGGTGATGGTAGTAATGTGTAGGTGGTGGTGGTGTGTGTGTAGGTGGCAGCGAAGGTCAGCTAGGGTGAGGGTCGGCAGGGTAAAATTTGTCTGCATGGCTAAAACTTTTCTTCGGGGTCTGGAGGTCAGCAAACACCGCCGTGACATTGTCTGAAGTGTGTGTGTGTGTGTGGGTGGGTGGGTGTGATTAGCAAATGACGCCATCTTCCCAAACGGGCTAATTTCCATCGAAATTCAATATCTGAGGAATTATGCTAACTAGGAAGATGTTTATGGTGCCAAACATTATGTTTTCGGGGTCACGTATTCTAGCTAAGATGTTTTCAGATCATTTGAACAAATAATAAAACCAATTTTAAAATAATAGACCAAAACAACCGATTTAAACGCAAAATATTTTATATTACACAATTTTTTGGCTAAACTAAGTCCAATCTCAGGTCAGGTCCCAGGTTTGTCAGGCGAGTTAGTCTTTGTCTGTTACTGGCGTGAGTAAATTGTATAAACCAAATTTAATTCCTCTCTCTTTTAGATAAATACAGACACAGCGTAATGGCGGCACAATTTGATGTTTCCAGCGTCGAGTGGAGGACTCTGGCACCAACAAATGTCACCAGCAGTTTCTCTAGACTTTAATAAATCACAAACACTGTTTTCTACCTGTTGTAAACTACGGTGTGTAATAGGGTGGTAATTTCTAATAAAAAGACTGACCCCGACCCATCCGAGCAAAGACTACGCTCCCTTCCTTTAAACCATTTCTTAAAAAATATCTATTGTCTAAGTATTAATATATCTTGTAACACTTACTATATTTACAGTACCTGCTTTTATTGTACCATCCAAACCGTTCTATCGGAAATTATCATGCAAATAGACAAGAAATTACCATTGCAATAAATATATTTCCAACTAAACATAATCCTGACAGCTCTGTCCTCTTGTTCAACCTTAATACTGTGCAACCCAAGTTGTTCTGCTTCCCCATTATATTTATGTTTTTCAATTCCACTGTAATTTATGTATAACACTTATAATAAATAAATAAAATAAATAAGTATTGAAGTGATAACCGTGGTAACATTCTGTGATGTTCTTATTACCACCAGGCTATTGTACTATTCCAGATGTTACTAAATGCTATATAATACTTCCTTGAGATTTATGTATAGTATATATCAGGTGCCTACAGGAGAGCTCAGGTTCTCAACTGGCTCAGCCATGTTAATATTGTTATTATTATCCACTATGTATCTATGTTTTTCTGGTTAAATAAACTGTTTCAATACAATTCAATTCTATACGACAACGACAAATTCCAGAATCAGAAAAATTGCAGGTCAACTTACACTAGTTCTTTATAGTTACAATTATTCGTGAATAGAGAAAATAAAGATGAAATGCCTAGTACAAGTGGAGATGGATCCGTTATATTTCACCAGGTCTCAGGCTATTATTCACATTTGTATTGTGTGTGTGTGTGTGTGTGTGTGTGTGTGGAACCCAAAGAAACCACATAGCTGGTCATTGGTTCAGTCAATCATAGGTTGTACATCAGACAGGCGACCTTGAGGTGTTCACTAGACTCAGTAGTGATGCTGTTGCTGTAGAAGCTCGATACTACGGGGCAAAAAACTGCTACGCGAAGTATATCGATGAACCGAAGCTCAAAACGCAGAAGAAACAAACAGAAACGAACAGTTATATCAAAGAGAACATGTGGCAACTGCTGGCCCAGTCATCCATCAGTAACGATAACATTTTCTTATTGACAACACTTAATTGTTTCCTAGAGAATCTTAGGGAAAGTGTAGCTGAACATGGCGAGGAATATCAATCTAAAACCTAAAGAAACAGCTAACCAATGAACGGCCAGATATTTCTTTCATCCCTCAACCAGGAATATCTAATCTAGTCTGCTCAAAAGACATTTCTATAGGCGAAGCGCCAAGAAAGGCTCAGGAATTTATTAAATTTCTGAAGGGTGATACTTGACTGTGAAGGAGATCACAGAGGATAATATAATTCACAAAATTGTGGATATTTTGAGGCGACAATTCTCACATTTAAGGAAACATGGCGGTGAGTGTTACTCTCCTGGAGAAGTATATCAACTACAGCCTTAAAAAATTGGATGATCCATTATTATACAAAACAATTTATTGACTCATAAAAAAACAGCTATATGAAGAGGCAGATGGCGTGCCAAAGATTGATCCCAATCTTCCTCGTCTACACACAGCTTCTGATAATATCACGCAGGTAGTGTCCGAGATTTACCTAACACCTTAGTTTAGCTGTATACTTGCGTCATGAATACTGAAGCAGAAACTTGTTGATGTAATGTATGCATCTCATATACTGAGTCACGCGGCTTCTTTAAACCAGCTGGTGAATATGTTAACTCAGAACAGTAACCAACTTCAACGAGTCACACAAGCCACCAGAGATTACGTCACGGCGCATCATCATCTCATTGTTGCTGCAGCAGACACAGTAACTGAGACCATAATGAAGGACCAATGACTGCAAGAGGGCGATACATGTTATGAAAAGGCAACTCGTACAGACATTGACCAAGGACTTTAAGGCACCAAAACGGAGCTTGAGTCTAAAGTTTATCCTGGGCGGTGATGTCAGACACAGACATGAGAGTCGCAGTATCATCCACCAGTATCACCCACAGTGACTCAGGAATTATAGGACAATGCTGACTTGAGCTACATAGAGACAGTGGGCCATATTACATGTAGCTCTGGAGACAAATATTGACGTTCTGGTAGTCTCCTTCAACACTATAATAATGACTAACCCCGCGGACCACCAATCAATATATATAACCTTAAAACACATCACAGATTTAATAAGCAGCCTCAGAGAGATACAAACCCCAGTCCGCTTTGACACGGCCACTCGGGATTTGATGAAAGCATTAGAGAGCACTTGGACCCACACTAAAGTATTGATAGTGTCATTCCCTGTGGTGGAGACAACGCACCTCTGCATCTGTTGCGAGAGTTACGAGGTTTTACTGAAGGAAGTGTCTATAAAATGTCAGAATAGTGTAATTACTAACCTCGTTACGCGCTTAAAGACCTTTGTTGTTGAAACAAAGTAATAACATTATAACAACAGCAACTCTAACCGAGCACTGTTTGGACTAAAGTTAGTTGAGGGAGTATTAAATACCAAGTTCATTTACAATGTTAATGAACGGTGTAAGAAAACCAACAATGACATTAAAGAGAAAGTGAAGGATTACTGCAGCAAACTGACGAGGGATTATAGGGACCTGCAGATAAGAGAGAGAGGACCCATGAAACCAGGCTATGCAGATAACCAGTGCCCAAATTAAGTGAGTGAGTATTCATGAGTGTGTCTGGTGTTGTGTGATCCCCCACCTCACCGCTTGTTACCAGTGAACCAAGGTTAGGTGAGGTGAGGTTAGTTTAGGTGAAAATCAACATCAGTACTACCAGACGTGGCCCAGGGGATGTGCATCAATCACCTGTGTTGCTTTTGCTCGACACTGATCGACCCAACTATGACAAATACAACGACAGCAGTGATACGAGATGCCTTTTGAAGACGATGCACATTGTTGGAAAGTTTATCAGAGAGAATTTAATTATGTGTGTAGGTGGTAGTGGTGGTGTGTAGGTGGTGATAGTGGTGGGTAGGTGGTGATGGTAGTGTTTAGGTGGTGGTGGTGTGCAGGTGGTAGTGGTGGTGTAGGTGGTGATGGTAGTGTTTAGGTGGTGGTGGGGTGCAGGTGGTAGTGGTGGTGTAGGTGGTGATGGTAGTGTTGTGGTGATGGTAGTGTTTAGGTGGTGGTGGTGTGCAGGTGGTAGTGGTGGTGTAGGTGGTGTAGGTGGTGGGTAGTAGGGTGTGTCAATTTAGGGGGTGAACTGGCTAAATTGGAAATCGAGTAATTTGGTAGCAATTTATTGTAGTCTTTAAGCATGCAAAACAATATTCTGGCATAAATTTTTTTTTATAATAAGTCCTACCTACATCAAATGGATTTTTAAATGTACATATTTGTGAATTTATAACATAACCAGCGTTTGCACACATGTTACTGTTTCAAGTTTCAAATTATTTTATTTAATTATCCGTAGTCTATTTGAAAGTAACCAATGCCTTCATACTCTCTTTGCTTTGGTTTCTTGTCATCAGTAGTCTGCTTGCTATTTGTGCTTTGATGTAACCTTCTCGCCTCTCGTGGCTGTAAACATGGCCCGCTGCTTCTGTGACCATTTTCACACATCTCTCCACACTTTGAGTGTGGCAAGGCCACTTCGGCACCTGCATTGGAGTCTCTTTAAGGTTTCTCAATTCTTGGCTAGTTAGACTTGTTGTCAATGGTGGCTCTAAGACTTCCAAACTCAAGTCAACCAATTCTGACAATTTGGTAGCATTGACGTTTATTGAGGGAACTTTTCTTGAATGAAACGAACAGTCTCCCAACTGGTCGTCATCTATTAGCGTTCCTCTAATCTTTAGAATGACTTCTACAGCCTCGGTTCGGAGATTGGTACATTGACTGCAAAGCATTGCTTGCAAAACTGCTTCTGATCGAGCATACCAAGCGGACCTTCTTGCCACAGGTAACACGATGTCCCTCACTACCTTCCTCTGTGTTCTTACTAGCTGCAATTGAAACAAAAGGTGATTGGGCCCATCCACCCACATAGGATTAAGTTTCACACAAAACCACTGGGGAAGATAAACTCCAATAATAAATTCAACAATTAACCACAAATTCTTCAGCACTTTGCCCTTCAATTCGTGTTTGGAAATCCAAATCCTGCAGAAACGAAGAGCTGTAGTTAACCAACGGCTGTGACTGACAGGTCCAATCTCCAAGAGAGCCAATGACTGAGGCACTTCTCCTGATCTTATTGCTTGGGCAATATGATAAGCATAGGATTGATCTGTGCTGAGATCTTTGATGACTCCTTCAGACAACGTCGGAAGGGGAGGGCCAACTTCGACCTTTGGAAAGGTTGTATTTATTTCTAGTTGTGTTGCTTCATCCAGCATGATGCCAAGGGGACCTGACCACATGTTGTTGCTCTTTGTAGGACCATCAAGTTCCTGGATGAGATGACGAAGAGGTAGCTCGCCTGTATGTAAATCACATACAATCCAAACAAGTCTTCTTCCTAGTTTTTTCTCTAAATGCGTCATTACACCCCCCTGCCATCCGGTGTTCACTGCAGTTGAATCTCCACCAACAGCCTGCAGTGAACTGCCAAGTCCTCTCTCCTGAACCCAACATAAAATATGATCAGCAATGACCTCTGCACGTTTCTTCCCTTCTACTTCAGTTTCGGGAGCAAAGTGAAACAAAAACCGACCACCAGGCTCAGAACAGACAGAGTAGTGTTCTTCTTTGATGAGACCTGGAAACTTTCTGTTCACTCCCTCTACTTCTAGCAAAACTTTTGTGTCATCTATTCTTCCATCAAACAAAAGACAGGAGAGCCCTCCCTCGCTTAAATCTTTTTCATGCTGATCAGATATTTCCTTCATTATTTTTTCTTGTGCTCTTCTAATTTTATTATGATCTATCACCAAAGATACATCCTCTCGGCTGATGAGGCCTGCATCTATCCAAGCGGCAGTTGCAATTTCTGCAGCCTCACGAAGTCCAGCATGGTGGCGAATACTAGCTAAAGCAATGTTTGAAATATTTCTTGTGTTGTATTTCATTTTCTTTGGTAAAGGTTCAGATGGCTCTTTGGAACTATCATCTGATGTTGCTTCCTGTTCATCAGAAGAACTATCAAAGAAGTGATAAACATCTTGACACAGCTCTTCCTCTCTTTGGATGGCTTCTTCACTCTTCATTTTCTTCTTTTGTTCCCTCTCTCGGATTTGTTCTCTCTTCTTGGCATTAGCAATCTGCTTCTTTGTTTCTGAATAATCTATTGAACCCATTTGCATACTTCCTTGGCCTTCTGCCTTTGTCCTCTGTGCCTTTATAAATTCAAGCTCTAAAACAGGGATCTTCTTTTCACGAGGACAACCACAATCAATGTGGGAATTATTTTCTCTCTTACCTGAGTGAGAACAGTTGGATTCAGAACATAATTGTATGGAGCACTTGCAGGTCAAAATGTCAAACAGAGTATCAAGTGTGTGCAGAAATTCATTTTTCCTGGCCAAGTTTCCTTTACCAAGTGATGTTTCAACTGCTTTGTGCCATAATTTCGTTAGTTTTAGCTCAATAGTTCGACACTGATTAATCACAGGTGGTTTGAATAGTGCATTAGCTTTTGTCCATTGATGCAGAAGAGGGACTATCATGTCATTTATGAGTTCTTTATCTGTATAGTTCCTTCTGTCCTTTGCATTTTTTTCTCGAAGGAGTAACCCTAATCTCAGCATGTCTCTCACTGTTGGAAGTTCTGATACAGGAAGCTCCTTCCCTTTACCAACTAGCAGGCTCAAGTGGGTTGACAACTGACTTCTTGTCTTCAATTTTGAGATCTTCACACTATCTGACAAATAGAAAAATATTTCAATGTTTCATAATTCAATTGTTGTTTCAAAAAATATCAATTTGTTTATCAAAAATGCTGTAACAGAAATAACATAATAATTTCTTATGTTACAAGTCGGGGATTTAGAATATAGTTATACGTCTACCCAGATCCCAACAGGTAACAACAAAAAACAAAACAGACAATCGGACATAAAAGGGTAGACAAAGGATGCTGGTTTTTGTTGTATATAATAAAGTACCATAAATTCCTTAACAAAATATTCAGCTTATACACTACCCTTAACCAAACTTAACCTAAACACGAACAGTATATACATAGTAATAAAACATAAAACAATAGTGAAGCAATGTGGAGGGGGGAGAGGCAATACAAGATTACAAATACTTAAGTGAGGAGCTGAGACGGCTGACGAGCAAGGCTGAGTATGGTAGAAGACGGTAAATAGTCACTGTGCCGTAGGTTTCCAGGATAGGTGATCCTGTGGTCGCTTCCCAGAGTGAAGTGTGTCCTCTCCTCGAATTGGAGCTGACAAAGTCGACTGAGGCGGAAGTGACGCAACAACCAGGATATGGAGAAGGGAAACCCGGGAGTGGTAACTAAGACGAGCCATACTCGTGTTTCGTCCCTAGATGGCGTTGCTCGTGGTGCTGGGTAGGTAGATGAAGACAATCGGTGGAGGGGTTCGTAACACACCCCCCCTCCAAAGACCTTCGTAGCGCGGGCGCGAAGGAGGTGATCACCTGGTGCGTCTGGAGAGTAGCTGCTACATTTCCACTGGAGCTCGGGATAAGGAGTCTGCAATCAGGTTTTCCACCCCCTTTATGTGCCGGACTTGTAGATTATACGGCTGGGTGAGGAGAGCCCAGCGGGAAAATTCGCTGGTTGGAGGTCTTGTTGGTTTGGATGAACGTGAGTGGGTTATGGTCGGTGAAGACCAGGGTTGTTTGTGGGCAAGACTGGAGGTAACATTCAAACTTCTTTATTGCCAACACCAGAGCCAGGGCCTCCTTCTCTATGGTCGAGTAGTTGGTCTGATGTTTTTTCAACTTGGCAGAGTAATATGCCACAGGGTGAAGGACATCAGTGGTTGGGTCGGGTTGTAGGAGCACAGCCCCCACTCCGACACCACTAGCGTCGATTTGCAGATGGAAGGGCAAGGTGTAGTCAGGGGGGTGGACTACAGGCTTAGAGGCAAGGAAGGCTTTGAGGCGGTGGAAAGACTGGTCGCACTTCTGGTTCCAGATGTAAGGGACCGCAGAACTGGTAAGGTCTGTGAGGGGTCCGGCCACGCTGGAGAAGTTACTGCAGAACCGACGGTAGTAGCCGCACATCCCCAGGAAGCGCATGAGTTCCTTCCTCGTCCTTGGAGTGGGGAAGGACAAGATGGCTTCAACGTTTGCGTCCTTGGGTCTCGCCATACCATGCCCAACGATATGTCCCAGGTAAGTCACCGAGGCCCGGCCAAAAGCAGATTTAGCCAGGTTTATGGTGAATCCAGTCTCTTGCAGTCGTGCAAACAGTATCTCCAAACGCACCAGATGTTCGTCCCAGCTGTCCGACACCACCACCAGGTCATCCAGGTAGGCGAACGTCCCACCTAGGTCTTGAATTAGGAAGTTGATGGCCCTCTGGAATGTGGCCGGAGCATTAGAAAAGCCAAACGCCATAACCAAATATTGAAAAAGACCAAATGGAGTTATAAATGCCGAGATTATTTTTGCCCTATCCGTGAGTCCTACTTGATAATAGCCTTTCAACAGGTCTATGGTACGGATAAATTGGGCACAGCCTATGCTCTCTATTATATCTTCAATCAAAGGTAAAGGGTAGGAGTCAGAGACAGTGACCTGGTTCACTTTACGATAATCTGTACAGAAACGAAAGGTGCCATCGGGTTTTGGAATGAGAAGGCAAGGTGAAGCCCAGGGGGAGGTACTAGGCTCAGCTAAGTTATGTTTTAACAAGAAGTCTACCTCCTTTTTCATAATCTCTTTTTTTTGTGGATTTAGTCGATATGCTGATTGCCTAAAGGGTTGTACATCATCTGAGATTAGCTTAATATCATGTTTAAGTATATTGCAAAATCCTGGGAGGTCTGATGTGACTTTAGGAAATGTTGATAATAACTTAGTGAGATCTTTTGCTTGAGATGGATTCAGAACAGAAAAATACTCATCCAAATTGTTGAGTATGTGACTGTTAGCAGGGTTCTCTTTAGGTAGAGGGAAGTCTAAATTCTCCAATAGGTCCATGTCATCTGTCTCCGGCTCCTGCCCTGACAAAACCGTATGCAATACAGGTAGGCTTACAGCCTCTGGGATGTCTTCCTCTGACTGCCTGGAATGGTAAAGTTTCATGAGATTAATGTGAACAAGTTGTGAATCTTTTCGGTGATCAGGAGTATGGACTATATAGTTGAGAGGAGATAGTTTATTAGCATTGACTTGACAGTTTTGATGGAACCGTTCCAAGCAACCTTGGGATTGTGGGTGGTAAGCCGAAGATGTACAATGGTCCACACTGAGGTCTTTCATCACCTGTTTGAACACAGAAGGATCAGATTGTTGGGCTGAAACGAGCTCCTCCTTACTAATGGTCTTATTGTACACATTTTCTGTGGGTAGTAAGATATTGGAGGTGGTTTCAGGTGAAGAGGGCCCATTTCGCACACTCTGCGACCGGGTGACAGCACAAGATGGGAAAAGATGAGGAATAGTTTCTTTAAGGTCAGTGGTGGAGTTGACAGGTAAGGGAGAGTCGACTGTCTTTATGCTAGGAACCACTAGATCTCCTACCAAGTCATTACCCAATAATAAATGAATGCCGCACACAGGCATTGGGTCTTTCCTAATGGCTATTTGCACTTCCCCAGTAATCAAGGGACATTGGAGGTGCACTTTAGCTAAAGGATAGGAAGAATGGGACGAGAGATCTGAAATTAGAACACTCATTTGTAAATGCGGTAGATATATCAGGAATGACGTTAAACAGGAGGATAGATTGTGCTGCGCCCGTATCACGTAGTATACGAATAGGGAAAGAACGAGACCCTTCTATGATTGAAATTTTTCCCTCATAGGTGAATGAAGAGAAGAGATCCTGATGGGGCCTTGCCACATTGGCATTTGCTATTGGTTTGGATTTGGGATCCAGGAAACTACTTTTAGCAATTCGACACTTTGGGTGTTTACAATTCTGGATCGAATGGCCTGGGTTTTTACAGTAAGAACAAGTAAGCTTAGTTGCATCGGGGGGAGTAGGTGTGGGACCTTTCGACCTACCACTCACGTCCCCAAGGTTATCATCAGAGGAGGACCTAACATGTCGGGAAGTACCACGTTCTCTACTGCCCAGTGACTCCACCAACAAAGCATACGCATCAGCCAGCTCAGCAGCACGCCCTAAATTAACCTCGCCACGCTCCTCCACATGCTTCAAGATGTGAAATGGTATCTTGCTTTTCCACTCCTCCAGGACTACCAAATTTAACAAATCCTGAAATGTGGAGGTCTCTGTAGCCTCTAACCACTTCTTAAAAAACCTAAGCTTTTCTTGAGCAAACTCAACAAATGTGTGTGAAAATGGTTTGGTTAGTTTACGAAACTTCTGCCGGTATCCGTCTGGCGTGATAGCATAAGAGGTGAGGATGTTCTTTTTTACGTTATCATAGTCATCAGTCTGGTCTAAACAGTTATAAACTCTACGAGCCTTACCATATAATTTAGGAACTAACACTGACACCCACTGGTCCTTTGGCCACTCATTCTTCGCGGCTATTTTCTCAAAAGTCCTAAATGACCCGTCCATATCGGATTCATCAAACCCGGGAACAAGGGAAGAAGCAGTAGCAGGGTTAAAAGCAGCGAGTTTCTCTCTTAATGCCACTTCTTTTGATTTAAACTCCGATGTTAAAGTGACTTCTGTCTCTCTCACCTGTAGTTCTTTCAGTTTAACCGCCTGCACCAACTTGGCCTGTTCCACCCTTTCTTCATGGTCCAACTTGGCCTGTTCCATCCTTTCTTCAGGGTCCAACTTGGCCTCCTGCTCCAACTTGGCCTGTTCCAACTCGAGTTCTTTCATTTTGATTTGGAACTCGAACCTAGCTCGTTCTAGTTCTAAGGGGTCTATTCGTTGTGTTTCTTCTTGAGGGCTAGCCAGACCTGAGGCAACTTCTGGGTGAGGAGGGGTGGTGGATAGTGGTTGAAGTTTCTTGGACATGGGCGTTAATCTGTCAACAGCGGATTCTTTTAAAACTTCTTGTTGAACCAACACTTCAATCACATGATTTTTTAACATTTCCTTAGTCAGTTGCTGTGAAAATGGGATATTGTAATAGTTGGCTATTTCTTTCCATTCTTTCTTCAGGATATTAACACGTAATTTAGCTACGGAAGGATTTTCAATAAAATCCTGGAGATCAAAACCTGAGGTGGCCATTGTTAATAAAAATAGGATAAATTAACTAATGGTCAAAAGATAAGATAAGTGGATAACCCTAGAAAATATCACGGCAGTGGATAACCAGAAAGTCCCGGAAACTAACCAAGTTATACCTAGAGAAATTCACTTATGAATATTGTTCTTCTGAGAAGATCCTTAGATAAGGGTAAGAGACTTGAAAGAGGTAGGGCGTATTACGGCATTAATATAAAGATCCGGATTAACAACCCTGATATACTTGAAAGAGGTAGGGCGTATTACGGCATTTATATAAATATCCGGATTAACAGCCCTGATATACTTGAAAGAGGTAGGGCGTATTACGGCATTCATATAAAGATCCGGATTAACAGCCCTGAATGAGATAATGAGAAGAACAATAATTGAGGCTTTATAATTATGGGGTCCTGGTAGAGCGGGGCGTCCCAAGATATCACGTCACTCTAAACTAGTAACTATGGAACAGCCTACTCTGGAGTGAGGGTACGGCATTAAACAGATCCGGATTCTTCCCTCCACTCGATAAGACTTACCACACGACTGCCACGTGTAATAACAGGTAAGCCTTATGACACTTGGAACCTATTATCCTACGTCTGTCACTCTTACTGTACGATAATACCAATATATGCACACACATATGAAGGAAACTTTAAACCACCGTAAAGCAATTGTAAACAGAAGTGACTGGGAGGGGTAATTAACACTGAGTAACAAGGGAGGAAGGAATATGGTACTTAAGGACGTGTCCTGTCACGGTCGCCATTTGTTACGAGTTGGGGATTTAGAATATAGTTATACGTCTACCCAGATCCCAACAGGTAACAACAAAAAAAAAAACAAAGACAATCGGACATAAAAGGGTAGACAAAGGATGCGAGTTTTTGTTGTATATAATAAAGTACCATAAATTCCTTAACAAAATATTCAGCTTATACACTACCCTTAACCAAACTTAACCTAAACACGAACAGTATATACATAGTAATAAAACATAAAACAATAGTGAAGCAATGTGGAGGGGGGGAGAGGCAATACAAGATTACAAATACTTAAGTGAGGAGCTGAGATGGCTGACGAGCAAGGCTGAGTATGGTAGAAGACGGTAAATAGTCACTGTGCCGTAGGTTTCCAGGATAGGTGATCCTGCGGTCGCTTCCCAGAGTGAAGTGTGTCCTCTCCTCGAATTGGAGCTGACAAAGTCAACTGAGGCGGAAGTGACGCAACAACCAGGATATGGAGAAGGGAAATCCGGGAGTGGTAACTAATACGAGCCATACTCGTGTTTCGTCCCTAGATGGCGTTGCTCGTGGTGCTGGGTAGGTAGATGAAGACAATCGGTGGAGGGGTTCGTAACACTTAGAACATAATGTTTTATACAATGATATAAGTAACTGCGACAATCAATACTTACAATAATTAAAATGTAGAATTCGTCTGGTAGAGTCCGTGCAAGTGCAATGAGAGCAAACCACCGTCTATGATATCTAGAAGGAGAGTGAGCCGGGCGCCTTATCCTCACGCTTGGTACAAGTCAAAGCAAGAATTAAACTGTCCCACACGGAGAGCCTGTTCATGTTCATGTTCTGACATGCATATTGTACACAAGCTATAGAACCATAAAATACTCCATAATCCATATGCTTACATGAGACTAGTTAATATCAAGTGAATAATTCTAATCAAGTCTCATTAATTTGTTGTAATACTGATATTTGAAACTTTAAGGTATAATTGATGTAGGTGAGGGTTATTTCAATTCATTTTTGTTTGCTAATCTCAAGTTTAGACATAAAGAGGCACAATATTTTGACTACCAAATTTGATTTTTAACATGTTGACAAAATTGACACACCCTACTGTCCAGGGTGCCTTGGAACGATGAGTAGTCTGGTGCGGTGTTGATCACTGAAACCCCCACAGTGCAGTCATCTACGTACTTCCACCTGTGAGGAGTGTCCGATAGAGTGTGCGTGTGTGTGTTGGTCACGTTAAGGTGTTGTGTATGTGTGTGTGTGTGTGTGTGTGTTGGTTACGTTCAAGTGTTGCGTGTGTGTTTGTGTTTGTGTGTGTTGGTCACGTTGAGGTGTTGTGTGTAGTGTGTGTGTTGGTAACGTTCAGGTATTAATAATAATAATAATAATAATAATTAACGGTTTATTGAAAGAGCTTGGCAGCCAGACGGCTGAAAATATACAGTTACATATTTGGGGAATGGGTTACGAATTACAAATAATATACAAGTAACATAAGTGACACAAATAAGACATATTATAACTTAGATGGGGAAAAGCTCAAACTACAGTTCATTTCAACATAGTGACAGTGTTACAGTATTACAAGTTATTGATAATTTTTACAATGGTTGGGACTGGGCTGTTCTTATAGCGATCAGTTCGTGCACGTATGGGCTGGATGCGGTTGTGGTGTCGCACAGCAATTCTCGGACAAGGGATCTCAGGTGGTAGTAGGAGCCGGTGTCGGGGATGGTGTAGAAGCTTCTTACCAAATTTGCAGATGAGGTCGTGGTGATGGTCAGTGAGAGTCGAAAGGGTCAGTGTGTTGAGCGCTTCTTGATATGTGGAGTAGGAGGGGGAGAGAATAATCTTGCATGCCCTCTTTTGCACTTTTTCTAGGTGTTTACGTTGTGTGGCATTTAGGGAGGAAGACCAGGTGGGGGAGGCATAGGTGAGCTTGGGAAGTATGAATGTTGTGTAAACACTGAGGAGCTCGTGTGCAGGAACTCCGAGGGACTTGAGTCGGCGGAGGAGATGGAGACGGAAACTGGAGGATTTGACAACTTCATTGACGTGTGGTTTCCAATTTAGTTTGTTGTCTATGGTGACGCCGAGGAGCTTCGTGAAATCTACAACCTGGAGTGTGTTCGGACCTAGAGTAATGGAAGGAGGTGGGACAATGTCGGAGGAGAGGTTGATGTGCATAACCATGGTCTTGGTATGGTTGATGGTGACATGGTTGTTGGTGGCCCAGTTTTGGAGACTGTTCAATAAATCCTGAAGGGCGGTATAGTTGGGAGCAGAATTGTTGACGCTGATCCCAATGGTGGAGTCGTCGACATATTTCCAGCGAGCAGGGGTTTCTCTTAGGGCATCATTGATGAGCATAAGGAAGCAGAGTGGTCCCATCTTGGTGCCTTGGGGGACGCCACAGGTGAGTGACTGAGAGGTGGAGACAGCCCCTCGGAAGCGTACAGCTTGGCGTCGGTCACTGAGGAAGTCTGTAAGCCATGGTATGAGGCTTCTTCGAAGCCCGAGGTCAATAGCTTCGTTGATGATTATATTGTGGTCGACTAGGTCGAACGCTTTAGTGAAATCAATGAAGGCGACAGCTACAGACGTTTTTCGTTTCTCGAGATGGCGGTATATGTAATCGAGAAAGCTGACAAGACAGTGAGTGGTGGAGGAAGTTTTCATGTTGCCAAATTGCTGAGGGTCTACGACTCCTGCAATATCAGCATAAGCCCAGTCGAACACAAAACTTTCACAGATTAGGCTGGGTATTGGGGTGATTGCAATAGGTCGTAGCTGATTTAAGGATTGTGGGCTGGTTGACTTGGGCACTGGTGATACATAAGAGGTTTTCCAGTCAGCTGGG
>CAUDMG010002673.1:0-47500 GCA_958450375.1 Homarus gammarus | reverse complement strand
TAACGTTGAGGAGTTGTGTGTGTGTGTGTGTGTGTGTGTGTGTGTGTTTGTGTGTTAGTAACGTTGAGGTGTTGTGTGTGTGCGTGTGTGTAATAATTATAATAATAATAATAAACGGTTTATTAATAGAATTGCTGCCGGTGGCTGAAAATATACAGACTTACATTTAATTTAGACATAATGATATAATATGCATTGAATACATTTACAGGGCTGTGCAGTACATAAATCAGGAGTTGTTTATTATTTTAACATTAGATGGGATGGTGCTGTTCTTATATCTATCGGTGCGGGGTCTTATGGGCTGAATTTTGTTGTAGTGGCGGACTGTGCGAGTTGGGTGGGGGGCTGCAGGTGGCAGGGGGTGGCGATGGCGAGGGTGGTGCAGTAGTCCACGGACAAACCTTTCCAGTGTTTGGTGTGTGTGTTTGTGTGTGTGTGTGTTTTCGTCACGTTGAGGTGTTTTGTGTGTGTGTGTGTTAGTCACGTTGAGGTGTGGTGTGTGTGTGTGTGTGTGTGTGTGTGTGTGTGTGTGTGTGTATGTTGGTAGCGTTGAGGTGTTGTGTGTATGTGTGTGTGTGTGTGTGTGTGTGTGTGTGTTGGTCACGTTGAGGTGTTGTGTGTGTGTGTGTATGTGTGTGTGTGTGTGTGTGTGTGTGTGTGTGTGTGTGTGTTGGTAGCGTTGAGGTGTTGTGTGTATGTGTGTGTGTGTATGTGTGAGTGTTCGTCACGTTTGAGTGTTTTGTGTGTGTATGTGTTAGTCACGTTAATAATAATAATAATAATAATAATTAACGGTTTATTGAAAGAGCTTGGCAGCCAGAAGGCTGAAAATATACAGTTACATATTTGGGGAATGGGTTACGAATTACAAATAATATACAAGTAACATAAGTGACACAAATAAGACATATAATAACTAGATGTGGAAAAGCTCAAACTACAGTTCATTTCAACATAGTGACAGTGTAAGGAGCAGTGTTTACTGGGAGTGAATACACTGATTTATTACAAGTTATTGATAATTTTTTCAATGGTTGGGACTGGGCTGTTCTTATAGCGATCAGTTCATGCACGTATGGGCTGGATGCGGTTGTGGTGTCGAACAGCAATTCTCGGACAAGGGATCTCAGGTGGTAGTAGGTGCCGGTGTCGGGGATGGTGTAGAAGCTTCTTACCAAATTTGCAGATGAGGTTGTGGTGATGGTCAGTGAGAGTTGAAAGGGTCAGTGTGCTGAGCGCTTCTTGATATGTGGAGTAGGAAGGGGAGAGAATAATCTTGCATGCCCTCTTTTGCACTTTTTCTAGGTGTTTACGTTGTGTGGCATTTAGGGAGGAAGACCAGGTGGGGGAGGCATAGGTGAGCTTGGGAAGTATGAATGTTGTGTAAACACTGAGGAGCTCGTGTGCAGGAACTCCGAGGGACTTGAGTCGGCGGAGGAGGTGGAGACGGAAACTGGAGGATTTGACAACTTCACTGACGTGTGGTTTCTAATTTAGTTTGTTGTCTATGGTGACGCCGAGGAGCTTCGTGGAATCTACAACCTGGAGTGTGTTCGGACCTAGAGTAATGGAAGGAGGTGGGACAATGTCGGAGGAGAGGTTGATGTGCATAACCATGGTCTTGGTATGGTTGATGGTGACATGCTTGTTGGTGGCCCAGTTTTGGAGACTGTTCAATAAATCCTGAAGGGCGGTATAGTTGGGAGCAGAATTGTTGACGCTGATCCCAATGGTGGAGTCGTCGACATATTTCCAGCGAGCAGGGGTTTCTCTTAGGGCATCATTGATGAGCATAAGGAAGCAGAGTGGTCCCATCTTGGTTCCTTGGGGGACGCCACAGGTGAGTGACTGAAAGGTGGAGACAGCCCCTCGGAAGCGTACAGCTTGGCGTCGGTCACTGAGGAAGTCTGTAAGCCATGGTATAAGACTTCTCCGAAGCCCGAGGTCAATAGCTTAGTTGATGATTATATTGTGGTCGACTAGGTCGAATGCTTTAGTGAAATCAATGAAGGCGACAGCTACAGACGTTTTTCGTTTCTCGAGATGGCGGTATATGTAATCGAGAAAGCTGACAAGACAGTGAGTGGTGGAGGAAGTTTTCATGTTGCCAAATTGCTGAGGGTCTACGACTCCTGCAATATCAGCATAAGCCCAGTCGAACACAAAACTTTCACAGATTAGGCTGGGTATTGGGGTGATTGCAATAGGTCGTAGCTGATTTAAGGATTGTGGGCTGGTTGACTTGGGCACTGGTGATACATAAGAGGTCTTCCAGTCAGCTGGGCATCTGGCTTGACTGAGAGAAGCATTGATGATGGAGCAGAGGGGTTTAGCAAGCTCCGGGGAGAACTCCTTGAAGAGTTTCATTGGTAAGTCAATGGGGTGTGTGTGTGTTTGTGTCTGTGTGTGTGTGTGCGTGTGTGTGTGTGTGTGTGTTGGTCACGTTTAGGTGTTGTGTGTTTGTGTGTGTGTGTGTGTGTGTGTTTGTGTTGGTCACGTTGAGGTGTTTTGTGTGTGTGTGTGTTGGTCACGTTGAGGTGGTGTGTGTTTGTGTGTGTGTGTGTGTGTGTGTGTGTGTGTGTGTGTGTTGGTCACGTTGAGGTGTTGTGTGTGTGTGTGTGTGTGTGTTGGTCACGTTGAGGTGTTGTGTGTGTGTGTGTTGACCACGTTGAGGTGTTTTGTGTGTGTGTGTGTGTGTGTGTGTGTGTGTGTGTTTTTCACGTTGAGGTGTTGTGTGTGTGTGTGTGTGTGTGCGTGTGTTGATCACGTTGTGGTGTTTTGTGTGTGTGTGTGTGTGTGTGTGTGTGTGTGTGTGTTGGTCACGTTTAGGTGTTGTGTGTTTGTTTTGGTCACGTTTAGGTGTTTTGTGTGTGTGTGTGTGTGTGTGTGTGTGTGTGTGTGTGTGTGTGTGTGTGTGTGTGTGTGTGTGTGTGTGTGTGTGTTCGTCATGTTGAGGTGTTGTCTGCGGGTGTTGGTTACGCAATAATAATAATATAATAAACGGGTTATTAATAAAGTTGCCGCCGGTGGCTAAAAATATATATACTTACATTTGATTTAGACATAATGATATGCGTTGAATACTTTTACAGGGCTGTACAGTACATTAATTTGGAGTTTGTTTATTATTTTAACAAAGGATGGGATGGTGCGGATAAGTGCGGGCTCTTATGGGCTGAATTTTGTTGTACTGGTGGACTGCGCTAGATGGGTGGGGGACTGCCTGTGGGAAGAGGTGGCGATTCTAGCGTATTGCCGGAAGATACCCAAAGAATGTTCTATACTACTGAGGGTATACACAAACACTTGTTGTCTTAAAAGTAGGTTCTATTCTCGTACGGGAGATATATACAATGGGACGCAGAAGCCCGTGGTCACGCCACGAGGACTCTTTTCTTCTCTCTCTACATCTCTCTATGTATTACTACGCGCTGGCCTGTACAGATGCCAGCATTCACAAGCTGAATACATAAAGTATAAATGTGATAATTTATATACATAACATGGTGCACAATAAATGGAATATTACATAGAATTAATACATGTTCTGCAATACTTTACTATACATAATTAATAAGAGTAATATAATAATATACAGCTGAAGGTACTACTTTGTGTCCATATATATCATACACCTCCCTCCCCCCTATACGCTCATAGTTTCATCTTGAGCGGACCCTTTGTTTCTGAGTCGCTCGGACCTGCGGAGTACTGGGGCAGAAACACAAGGTGGGGATGGATTTACTTTAGAGACATCAACATTAGGGGACTCAACTGGGGAAGGGTCAACACTAGGCAGCTCCACAGGTCGGAGGAAACGACCTTTCCTCCACCATACTCTACCACTAGGAAGACGCACTTGGTAGTCCCTGGACCGGCCAATACCCATGACAACCCCAACCTTGTCCCAGCGGTGAGATACCGGATCTTGAATCCTGATCTGCTGGCCGATACTCAACCTGGGAAGGGGGCGGGCATGACAGTCATACCGAGCAGCGACATCTGCGGCTCGTTCTGCTGCACGGCGGTCACATTCCTCAGTCTTGGCCTGCCACTCTTGAGAAAAAGACTTTGGGTGGGCAGGAACACAAGACCTGAGATGATGTCCGTATAGAACCTGGGCTGGGGAACGTCCGGTGAAGTTCGGGGTGTTGCGTAACTCCAACAAACCTCGATCGAAGTCCTCGCAGTCGATATTTCCTGAGGGTGACACCTTAAGGATCAGGTGTTTCACAGTCTTGACTGCGGCTTCAGCGTGTCCATTCGCCTGGGGGTAGTGGGGCGAGGTCACGACATGACGGACTCCCCAACGGTCCATGAAGTCCCGGAACTCGTGGCTGGTGAACTGGGGTCCTCCATCAGTCCTGAGGCGGAGGGGAACACCAACTTCTCTGAAGTAATGCCTGAAGCTCCGGATGGTAGCAGTAGCCGTTGTATCACTACCACAGGGGACGACAACAGGCCATCCAGACAGTCGGTCGGCAATGACGAGGAAGGACTTCCCTGCTACTGCAAAGAAATCGGCCGACACAGACTCGAAGGGTCTTGAAGGGTTATCGTCGCACATTAAAGGTTCCTGTTGCTGGCTAGGTTGCAGAATCTGGCATGGTTCACAGGCACGGACGGTACTTGCAATGTCCGCGTCGATTCCGGGCCAAAATACAGTCTGCTTCGCCCGTCGCTTGGTGGCCTCCACTCCTCGATGGCTGTCGTGAAGGCGGGCCAAGGTACGGCGGCGTAGGGCAGCAGGAACGACTACTCGTGGACCATACAAGACGAGGTCTCCATCACAATAGAGGTCCTCGCGTATTTTCCAGTACGGGAGTAGCGATTCATGAAGGTCGTATCGGTTAGATGGAAATTCCCGAGACACACAGTCGACGAGCCGGATGTAGGAAGGGTCGGCCCGGGCTGCGGTGCGGAGATCTTCAAGAGTCTTGTCTGCATCCGGTGCTGTAGACTCTTCTGATGTGAAGACGGCCTTCAATGAAACCACTGACTTGAGGGATGCAGCAGCTGTAGAACACAACATCTCATCCTCTGGGGTGGCCTTTAAAATAGGTTTAGGGAATTCCTTGGAAATAATGGCCAACTCTTGACAATGGCCATATGATAAGAGCGGAGTCGGGATACCATTATGAACATCAATCCGGGCTGAGCAAGACTGCTTACCAAAGGTAAGGGTAGCCCAGAAAGATCCCAAAGCTGGAGCCATCTTGGAACCATCAGCTGTCAGTTTCGTTGTCTGAGGAGGGGGCTGTAGGTTGCTCCGGGGTATTCCCAAACTTGCTAAGTGTTGTGGACCAATTACTGAGACGTCAGCACCGGTGTCAGGTAACATCTGAAGACTGGATGACGAGTTACCGTAAGAAATGACGACATTGATGTGCTGGGGCGTCGTGTCTGTGGAACTACGTACACGACGGCAGGAACGACTGGACACAGCGTCTTGATGCTTGCCAGACGGAGGGGGCGCGCCAGCACTACCTGAGGATGACTTCTTGGATCCTAGGTGGCGTCCTTTATGTGTCTTCTTACGACAACATTTGTCATAATGGCCCACACGACCACAAAGTCTACACTGAACTTTGCTAGCAGGGCACTTGACTGTATAAGCCCAGTGACCCTGGCGGTCGCAACTTCTGCACACGCTTTGAGCAGCTGGGCACTGGGAGGCATTATGCTGTCTCGCACAGCTGTTACACAAAGCTGCTGCTGAAGGTGTAGCTGGAGGGTGAGGGGTGGGGTTACTTTGCTGCTTCTTACCCTTTCTGTAGGAAGACACTGCCCTCACCTGGTCAGGCTGTGAGCGTAAAGCTGAAGTCGCACACCTGGCGGCCTCGTACGCTCGACATTTCGTAACAACATCTTGAAGGGAGGAAGTGGGGTCGAGGGAAATGAGACGCTGAACTAGCTCTTCATCTCGGACACCCGTTAAGATAATTGTCTTAAGTTGTGTCTCTTCACAGACTTGGGAATGTCCGGGACCAACATCAACTTCCTCTGAACACCTTTTGAGCCTTACAAAAAATGCGTCAAAAGATTCTCCCTCAAGCTGTTTACATTGGAGGAGTTGTCTTCTCCTGAGTGCTTCGTTGCGCTGTCCCTTGACGTGTTCCTGCAACGTGTCGAGCACGGCCTCTACCGTCAGAGTTGTCGTAGGAGGCACTTGAAGTGTGTGCTCGAGAGTACGTTGTGTCTCTAAGGACAAGCACAAACGAAGCTGTATCATTTGTTTCGGCTGTGATAAACTTGACAAGTCAACCATTGTTGCGTAGTCTTGCCAACGTCGACGCCATTCCCGAAACATCTGATAAGAAGCATCAGACATCAGAGAGGGAGGCGTCTGTACAGCAGCCTTTTGAGGTGTTGCTCCGACTCTGGGAAATGAGGTACCAGTACCTCTAGTCGCATCAACATTAGTAGCAGCAGACGAATCTTGTACAGTAGATCGTTGTGGGGGGGCTAACAGAGAAATCAAAACGTCAAATCTGGCTTGATCCTCCTTTCTTCTAAGGTCATCCTCACGTCTACGTAGCTCTTCGAGTTCTCTGCGTGTTTGTTCCTCTTTGTGGCGTCGTCTTTCAGACTCTTTGTACCTAATTTCTTCCTCTTCTCTCCTTGCAATATCGTCCTGGCGTCGAGAAGTTTCCATCCACTTTATCAGTTGAAGGAGATCTGTGGACGCATGCATCGCAGGAGAGCTGGCTCGCGACGAAGGAGGAGATTCTGTGGGTGACTCGGCGTTGTCACTGTGGGGAGCGTGGGGTGTGAGCGTGGGTGGGGAGAGGTCTCCCACACTAAAACTCGTAACCCCATCGTCCAGGGTATCATTTTGATCCCTGTGAGACATGCCGACAGCTTCTGTACTCTATCTGTGCAAAAGACCGGGTCAGCCCCTCGTAATCTATGCACAGAATTACAGAAGTTTACAGTAAGTCACAAGAAAATCTTGTATAAGGTGAATGCGTGTGTGTGTGTTTGTGCCTGGCGGGAGGGGAGAGACTTGGCGCGCTGCCAGACGTAGGAGCGGTTGGGCAGCGTCGAGCGCTGGCTCTTAGTCACCCTCAGACCAGAGACAGGAGAGCACGTACTGTCGGGCCGCTCCCTTAGTCATCTGACCGCAACTTGCACAGACAATTATGATTAAAATACACAGCACAGCACTTCACAAAACACTTCACAGCATAGCACTTCACAACATTGTAAGTCTAGAGGCTTGTAGTAGTCTTGCTGTCTGAAGCTGAAGGAGACTGAAGACGAGACGCCATTAACAGAGTCTGGGGGAAGGCTTGGTCCACTGTATCTCACTGAGAAATAATCACTGCGCCATCTAGCGTATTGCCGGAAGATACGCAAAGAATGTTCTATACTACTGAGGGTATACACAAACACTTGTTGTCTTAAAAGTAGGTTCTATTCTCGTACGGGAGATATATATACAATGGGACGCAGAAGCCTGTGGTCACGCCACGAGGACTCTGTCTTCTCTCTCTACATCTCTCTATGTATTACTACGCGCTGGCCTGTACAGATGCCAGCATTCACAAGCTGAATACATAAAGTATAAATGTGATAATTTATATACATAACATGGTGCACAATAAATGGAATATTACATAGAATTAATACATGTTCTGCAATACTTTACTATACATAATTAATAAGAGTAATATAATAATATACAGCTGAAGGTACTACTTTGTGTCCATTTATATCATACAGCGATGACGAGGATGGTGCAGTAGCCCACTGCCAAACCTTGCTCGTGCTTGGTGGTGGAGGTCATTGAGGCATGGCATTTCCAGGGTGGTGAGAGCGTTGTTATACCTGGAGTAGTCTGCGCCGAGCATGATTCTGCAGGCCCTTTTCTGTATCTTCACTAGCTGACGTTGTTGGGTAGAGTTGAGAGAAGACGACCAGGCTGGTGACGCATACGTTAATTTGGGGAGAATAAAGGCGTTTTAGATAGTCCTACGCCCTGGCGTGGGTGCCCCATGTGACCTGAGCCGTCGTAGCATGTAGAGTCGGTACGAGGCTGCCTTGATTGTGTTGTCTACAAGGGCGTTCCATTCCAGTTTGTGGTCTATGGTAACACCCAGGAGTTTGGCAGATTGCACTAACTGGAGAGACTGGGCACCCACTGTGACTGCTGGAGTAGTGACGGTATTGATGTGCATGACTACGGTTTTGGTGTGGTTGATGGTGACCTTTTTCTCCGTAGTTCATGCCTGTAGCCTGTCCAGGGTGCCTTGTAGCGCTGAATAGTCTGGTGCAGTGTGTGTGTGTGTGTGTATATGTGTTGGTCACGTTGATGTGTTGTGCAGGTAAGTGTGTTCTGTCACGTTGAGAAATTGTGAATGTGTGTGTGTTTTGGTCAAGTTGAGGAATTGTGCATGTGTGTGTGTGCGTTGGTCAGGTGGAGGTGTTGTGTATGTGTGTGTGTTGGTCACGTGGTGGTGTTGTGCAGGTGTGTGTTTTGGTGATGTTGAGGTATTGTGCAGGAGTGTGTGTGTTGGTCACGTGAAGGTGTTGTGCATGTGCATATGCTGGTCATGTTGAGGTGTTGTACAGATGTGTGTGTTGGTCACGTTGGAATGTTGTGCAGGTGTGTGAGTGTGTGTGTGTTGGTCACGTTGAAGTTTTGTGAAGGTGTGTGTATGTAAAAGGCCTGGCCTTTGGGATATAAATCCCTTGCCAGCCTACTGAGGATCGTATAAAAAGGAAAGTCAAGAACCATGGGTTTCCAAGGGATAACAAACATCTCTTTACTACGAAAATAATCACAATAAGTTAGTTCCGACACCACTCGCACAAATATCAAATAGACAGCACTGGAGTCAAACAATTACTTAAAACAAAACAATCAATACCACGAAGAACAGGTATTTCCTACGGCTGCAAATGAATCTTCCTCCTAACCAGCACGGTGGAATGTTCTGGTAACGCAGCGATCAGCTCGCAGAGGGAAGGTCCAGGGCAGCTTCCTCACTTGGCGCCGGCGTTGGTAGGCGATGTCTTGCTACACAGGAGAGATGCCAGGGCACGGACGGTGGATAGGGCATGGAGGAGGTGGAGATCACGTAGCAACAACGGCATTAGCTGGAGTAGGTGACCGGAGTTTGACAGCCAAATAGTGAAGGACTGGTGAATCAGCTCACGAGCCCCAATAACCTCAGATGAGTACACAACAAGAGTTGGACTCGTACAGCTGTGGTGACTGCTGGATCTTGTCTGGCGTGAGATGCGGCAGCAGAGACCATCTCACCTCCGCCCTTCACCCCTCTAGTAGGGCAGCGAAGAAGCAAACGAGCGGCGGACAACCTACCCTCTCGTTGCAGCCCTTACACAGCTCCCCCAAGAAAAATCTACTGTAAGGTAGATTAAAGCTTAAGATTAGTACAACTAAACATAATCCTGCAACAAATGGTTAGCTATACTGTAGACAGGCTAAAAAGATCTGCCCCAAGGTTGTCTTTCCCGGCGACGTAAACAGCACGAAACCTATACCTCTGCAGACTTAGAGCCAACCTTAGCAATCTGTCATTTGTCCCTATGAATGTATTGAAATACGGCAAGGGCTTGTGGTCAACTTCCAGGATAAATTCTATTCCTCTCAAGTAATAATCAAACCTTAAGACCCCAAACAAAATAGCTAGGCACTCACTTTCAATGGCGGAGCACCTCTTCTCCCTGTGTAGTAACTTCCTACTGGCATACGCTACTGGATGAGGACAGGCCTGAACATATTGGAGGAGAGCGGCTCCTAGACCATGACTGGAAGCGTCCGTCCTAAGAACGAATGTCAAGCGGTGATCAGGTAACTTAAGAATAGACTGGGTGGACAGGGAATCCTCTAGATGATTAAATCTGGCCAGCAGGTCGTCGCTCCAGACAAGAGGCTCCCGGTGGCGTTTCCTTAGCAGGTCAGATAAGGGTCCGGTATACTCAGATGCCTGGGGAATGAAAACCTTATAAAAAGAGATCATACCGAGAAAACCACGGAGGAGTTTTTTAGTAGTAGGAGGACACACCTCACAAATGGCTTCTATTTTTTCAGGTTGGGGACAAAGATGCTGCCCATCTAACACGAATCCAAGATAATGAATAGAATCAAACCCAAACCTGCATTTAGATGGTTTCATCGTCAATTTATGTTCCCTTGGCCTCCCTAGGACAGCGTTAATGTCGCCAAGATGTTCCTGCCAATGATAGGAATATATGACGATGCTATCAAAATAAAAAGAAACTAAAGGCAAACCAACAAGGACGAGGCGCATCAGCCTGATGTACGTGGTACAGGCAGTCACAAGCCCGAATGGAAGTCGGCAGAATTCCATTAATCCTCTACGAGTAGGAAAAGCAGTTAGTGGTTTAGCCCGTTCAGTTAAGGGCACCTGGTAGTAAGCTTTACATAGATCTAATTCCGAGAAGTACTTTGTCCCTTCCTCCATAGAACAGGTGGGCTCGGCATGAATGACAGTTACTCCATTTAACACCCTGTAGTCAATGGCTATCCTAAAAGTACCCTCCAGCTTACGCACCATAACAAAAGGAGAGCAGTGAGGAAATGTGGACAATTGGATGATTCCCTGCTCAAGTAGACGGTGGACTCCTTAGATGAAAAGGGGCAGGATAAACTTTGGCCTGCACACGCTCCGTGGTTGTAAGGAGGGTGTCATCGTGTACAGTAGACGTGCGTCCCGGGACGTCTGAAAATACATCCTTAAAGTTATTAATTAGGTCCTCAATGTCTGCACGTTGGATCAGCTTCAGTCCAGGTTTAAGTGAGGGCCCATTGTCAGTTGTAGGGGATTCTACTATACCATCTGGTGTTATCGGTAGCTGGCACCTTAGATCATCCGAGTCTGGTGCCTGAACTTCACACGAACTCTCGCAGGGTAGTGTCTCGACTGACTCGAGCTTGGGAACGTCATCAATGACATGAGCAAAGTTAATGTGGGCCCTGCGATGATATTTCTTTAATAAATTAGCATGGTATAATTTAGACCCCTTAGGTTCGTCAATGGTGTAATTTACTCTACTCCGCTTCTCGAGGACTTGTAAGGTCCATTCCAAGAAACAAGCAACTTAGCTTCTAAATTTGAAATAACTCTTCTTATCAGGCAGGAGCACTAACACTTCATCCCAAGGGAGTAAATTGACGATCCTGTGATTTGACGTCAAAATAGGCTTTATATTTGGCGTTACTAATGTCAGCATTCTGCGTGGCGATTTTGGTACACTGAAAGTTTGTCCCGTAATTCAATGACATACTGGTAGTGAGTACGCTCGTCGTCTTCAATACTTGTGTCCTCCCACAGATCCCTTAACACCAAGAACGGGCCTCTCACGGCTCGGCCGTACAGTAACTCGAACGCCGAGAACCTGGTCCGGTCATTAGGAATTTCTCTCAGCGCAAATAGAGTGGGGACAAGATACCGGTGCCACTCCCTTGGTTTGTCAGCGCACAATTTTCGCAGCGACGCTTTCAGTGGCCCATGCAGTCTCTCAATTCGTCCATTACCACTAGGGTGAAACGGAGCGGTAAATAAATGCATAACTCCTAGCAACTTATGAAGCTCCGCCATCAATTGAGAGGTAAACTGCACCCCCCTATCTGACAAAATTTCCCGCGGTATACTCACACGAGAAAAGATCACAAGCAACGCTTCAGCCACAGAGATAGAATCAATTTCCTTCAAGGGCAAGGCCTCAGGAAACCCGGTGGCAAAATCAATCAGTGAGAACATACCTGTGCCCCTCAGAGGAAGGGGGTGAGAGCGGACCAACCAAATCTATGGCTACCCGAGAAAATGGCTCTGTAATCATGGGTAAAGTTTTAAGAGGAACAAGACGGACTCTACCCTTGGCGGACATACGCTGGCACCGATCACAACTCCTACAAAAGACTCTAATATCCGCTCCCATACCTGGCCAATAATATTGATCAGCAACCTTCATATAAGTCTTCGTATGAGAAAAGTGTCCTACTAGGGACCCATCTCTAGCCTGGACCTCCTCCCCGGAAGTCACCTTCTCCCTCACCCGCGTCAAAGTGGTGCACGAGGCTTGAAGCTTGGCGAACTCCTTGGGAGTCACAGTCAGTGGCTGCAATTTCGGCAGAACCAGGGGATGCAGTCGTTTCACCTTCACGGACCGTGTCTCCACAGCTTGGACCTTTGCTGGAGGTGGCGTGTGAAGGTGGCGAGGCGACGTCGGCAGGTGGCGAGGCCACGTTGTTAGACGGTGAGGAGACTTGAGCTAGTGGAGAGGAGAGTTTTAAGGGTTCCCTAGTCGTTCGGGTCACGAACTCCGGGAACATTACCAATGAGAACGCTAGCGAATTTAATGGGTGCTCTTACCACATCAGACCAACCAATGTAACAGGGGCTAAGCAGGTAGCACCAACAACAGGGAACTGGTCAACGCTGCCTAAGTAATCGGCGGCACTAACCTTCGAGCAGCTGGAGACGTCAGCATCAGGCAGGGCTTCCTCAGAGACAACAATACGCGAGCAACCAGTGTCCCTGATGGTAGTAGATGCCCAAGACCCACTTATCGTTCCGCTGACACAATAACTGGGACAGCTCCGATCTTCGAAACAGATTCCCACCTTGTAACTGGGCTGAGGGATGTTGGTAGATTTGAAGGCGCGGAGATTCCTGGGACAGTGAGAACGAATGTGCCCTTCTTCTCCGCAGTTGTGGCACAGCACGGCCGGTGAACTTCTCGTCTCTACTCTTGGGAATGGTTCCTTGGACGCCGGAGGCTTCATGTTCTTCACTGCAGAAGTGGGAGACTTGGCGTAGGTTTTGCAAGAGGACGCCCAGTTGTCTGCAAGCTGTACAGCTTCTCATAGCGTCGCTGGCCTGCGTTCCTTGATGAATATTCTCAGGTCTGGCTGTAGAGAAGACAGAAACTGATCCAATATCATAAAGTTCGTGAGAGACACAAAGCTTCATCAACCTCTGATGCTATGTGGAAATCAACACGATAACCATCAGAAGTCTTGTTACAACTTCGCAAGAGAGCTTGCTTCAACAAAGAGTAATCTCTAGTGTTGTCAGCAGACAGGGACGAATAAATATGTACAGTTTTCCCACTCAGTAGGCTACCCAATCTTACAGGCATAGCTATCTTTGTCCACACCAAGCAGCTCGGCTACCCGTTCAAACCTAACAAGGTAGGGGGCGATGTCTTCTCCTTCACGATAAACAGGCAAGCTAGTTCTATCCTTCTCTGCCTGCAACTTAGCTAATTCTAACTCTCTCTCTCTCTCTCTCTCTCTCTCTCTCTCTCTCTCTCTCTCTCTCTCTCCCTCTCTCGCTGCTGCGTTCCTCTTTCTCTCTCGCTACTGCGTTCCTTTCTCTCTCTCTCCCTGTTGCGTTCCTCTCTTCTCTTGCGCACTCCTCTCTCTCGGCATTCTGTTGGGAGATCACATACCATTAAATGACTCGATCCGGCTGGAGGAAACTTTGGTTTGCACCCAGTTTAGTTAAATCACCTCAGGGAAAAGAACCGCACCAGGTGAATCAACAACAAAATGCTAATTGACTTCCCTAGTACGAGGGATAGCAACAAAAGGAAAGGCACAACAGAAGGAAAGGATGAGCACCAAACAACACTTACTTCCGGGCCTCAAACAGCAAGCTGCGCGTACATGGCGACTTAGAACAATCAACGGTAACGAATATTAACCCTCAGAAACCAAGGTTAGAGACTATCCTGGCAAGGTCGCCACTTGTAAAAGGCCTGGCCTTTGGGTTATAAATCCCTTGCCAGCCTAATCAGGATCTTATAAAAGGGAAAGTCAAGAACCTTGGGTTTCCAAGGGGTAACAAACAACCGTTAGAGATTGATATCTCTTTACTACGAAAATAATCACAATAATTTAGTTCTGACACCACTCACACAACTATCAAGTAAACAGCATTTGAGTCAAACAATTATTTAAAACAAAACAATCAATACAACAAAGAACAGGTATTTCCTACGGCTGCAGATAAATCTTCCTCCTAAACAGTACGGTGGAATTTTCTGGAAACACTATGATCAGCTCTCAGGGGGAAGGTCGAAGGCAGCTTCCTCACTTGGCGCCGACGTTGGTGGGTGATGTTTTACCACACAGGAGAGACGTCAGGACACGGACCGTGGATAGGACGTGGAGGAATTGGCGATCACGCGGCAACCGCGGCAGTAGCTTGAGTAGGTGACCTTAGTTTGACAGCAGAATAGTGAAGGACTAGGAAATCAACCCACGAGCCCCAGGAACCTCAGATGAGTACACAACCAGAGATGGAATCAAACAGAGCTCTCAAGTAACAGTTGTGGTGACAGCTGGATCGTGTCTGGCGTTCTATAAGGCAGACCTTCTCACCTCCGTCTCCTCCCCCCCCCCCCCAAGTAGGGTTGCTAACAAGCAAACGAGCAGCGGACAACCTACCCGCTCATTTTGGCCCTTTCAGTGCGTGTGTTGGTCATGGTGAGGTGATGTGCAGGTGTGTGTGTGTGTGTTGGACACGTTGATGTGTTGTGCAGGTGTATGCGTTGGTAACCTTGGGTATTGTGCAGATGTGTGTGCTGGTCACGTTGAGGTGTTGTGCTGGTGTGTGTATTGGGTACTGTGAGGTGTTGTGCACGTGTGTGTGTGTGCGTGTGTGTGTGTGTTGGTCATATTGAGGTGTTGTGCAGGTATGTGTGTTGATCACGTCGTGGTGTTGTGTAGGTGTGTGTGTGTTGCTCATGTTAAGGTGTTGTGCAGATGTGTGTGCTCTTCACGTTGAGGTGTTGTGCATGTGTCTGTGTTGGTCACGTTGAGGTGTTGTGCAGGTCTGTGTGTGTATTGGTCACGTTGAGGTGTTTTGCAGGCGTGTGAGTGTGTGTGTGTGTTGGTCACGTTGCCGTGTTGTGCAGGTGTGTGTGTTGGTCACGTTGAGATGTGGTGCAGGTGTGTGTGTGTGTGTGTTGGTCACGTTGAGTTGGTGTGCAGTTGTGTGTGTTGGTCACGTTGAGTTGGTGTGCAGATGTGTGTGTTGGTCACGTTGAAGTGTTGTGCAAGTGTGTATGTGTGTGTGTGTAATAATAATAATAATAATAATAATAAGTGACGGTTTATTGAAAAAGTTTTGCAGCCCGAAGGCTGAAAATATTCATTGGACATAAATGACTTATTACATTCATTGGTTGTTTAACAAAAGCCTTCATTAGAGAAAGGTAAAGGAACACACAGTGAACATACAGATTATTGTAGGTGTTGAACAGCAAACTCGTAGTGCAGTAACTCCCTCCCAGTTGGTGTTAGGAGGGACCTCACGTGGTGTAGTAGTTCCCTCACAGATGGTGTTATGAGGGGCCTCACGTGGTGTAGTAATTCCCTCACAGATGGTGTTATGAGGGGCCTCACGTGGTGTAGTAATTCCCTCACAGATGGTGTTATGAGGGGCCTCACGTGGTGTAGTAATTCCCTCACAGATGGTGTTATGAGGGGCCTCACGTGGTGTAGTAATTTCCTCACAGATGGTGTCATGCGGGGCCTCACGTGGTGTAGTAATTCCCTCACAGATGGTGTTATGAGGGGCCTCACGTGGTGTAGTAATTCCCTCACAGATGGTGTTATGAGGGGCCTCAGGTGGTGTAGTAATTCCCTCATAGATGGTGTTATGAGGGGCCTCACGTGGTGTAGTAACTCCTTCACATATGGTGTTATGAGGGACTTCACGTGGTGTAGTAATTCCCTCACAGATGGTGTTATGCGGGGCTTCACGTGGTGTAGTAATTCCTCACAGATGGTGTTATGCCGGGCCTCACGTGGTGTAGTAATTCCCTCACAGGTGGTGTTATGCGGGGCCTCACGTGGTGTAGTAATTCCCTCACAGATGGTGTTATGAGGGGCCTCACGTGGTGTAGTAATTCCCTCACAGATGGTGTTATGAGGGGCCTCACGTGGTGTAGTAATTCCCTCACAGATGGTGTTATGAGGGGCCTCACGTGGTGTAGTAATTCCCTCACAGATGGTGTTATGAGGGGCCTCAGGTGGTGTAGTAATTCCCTCACAGATGGTGTTATAAGGGGCCACACGTGGTGTAGTAACTCTTTCACATATGGTGTTATGAGGAACCTGACGTGGTGTAGTAATTCCCTCACAGATGGTGTTATATGAGTGAGGTGTGGTTCCAGGCCTTCCTATCGATAAGGATTAACACATGACTGGTTGTTGGGTCTCACCGGCCGTTATCACTGGGTACCTGGGACCTCACTGTGTGAAGGTTAACTTGGGTACTGTTGAGTTGTTCTCACTGACTTAAGCATTGTTCACCACTGTTCACGTCTGTTTAACATTGGTTCCATTCCTTTCCTAAATGAAATAGTAACTTCTGGCGAGAACTTGTTGATATTCTCGTGGGGAGAAGGGTTCAGGGGAGGGAGTTGGTATGGGCCAACTTAACAGTTTACCTGGCTGCTCCGAGAGGAGCGCCAGGTACGTCTTGACCCTTCTGTGGTCAAGGATGTGTGTGTGTGTGTGTTGGTCACATTGAGGTGTTGTGCAGGTGTGTGTGTTAGTCACGTTAAGGTGTTGTGCAGGTGTGTGTGTTGGTCACGTTGAGGTGTTGTTGCAGGTGTGTGTGTTGGTCACGTTGAGGTGTTGTGCAGGTGCGTGTGTTGGTCACGTTGAGGTGTTGTGCAGGTGCGTGTGTTGGTCACGTTGAGGTGTTGTGCAGGTGTGTGTGTTGGTCACGTTGAGGTGTTGTGCAGGTGTGTGTGTTGGTCACGTTGAGGTGTTATGCAGGTGTGTGTGTTGGTCAAGTTGAAGTGTTGGGCAGGTGTGTGTGTGTGTTGGTCACTTTGATATGTTGTTCAGGTGTTTGTGTTTGTTACGTTGATGTGTTGTGTAGGTGTGTGTTGCTTACGCTGAGGTGTTATGCAGTTGTTATGTTGGTCACGTTGAGATGTTGTGCAGGTGTGTGTGTTGGTCACGTTGATGTGTTGTGCAGGTGTGAGTGTTGGTCAAGTTGATGTGTTGCGCAGATGTATGTTGGTCTCGTTGATGTGTTGTGCAGGTGTGAGCGTTGGTCACGTTGATGTGTTGTGCAGGTGTGTGTGTGTTGGTAACGCTGGGTATTGTGCAGGTGTGTGTGCTTGTCACGTTGAGGTGTTGTGCAGGTGTGTATTGGTTACCTTGAGGTGTTGTGTAAGTGTGTGTGTGTGTGTGTGTGTGTGTGTTGGTCACATTGAGGTGTTTTGCAGGTGTGTGTAGGTCACGTTTTGTTGTGCAGGTGTGTGTTGGTCTCGTTGATGCGTTGTGCAGGTGTGAGTGTTGGTCACGTTGATTGGTGTGCAGTTGTGTGTTGTGCAGGTGTGTGTGTTGGTCACGTTGAGGTGTTGTGCAGGTGTGTGTGTTGGTAACGATGGGTATTGTGCAGGCGTGTGTGCTTGTCACGTTGAGGTGTTGTGCAGGTGTGTATTGGTTACGTTGAGGTATTGTGCTGGTGTGTGTGTGTATGTTGGTCTCGTGGAGGTGTTGTGCAGGTGTGTGTGTGTTGGTCACTTAAAGGTGTTAATAATAATAAATAATAATAATTAACGGTTTATTGAAAAAGTCGGCATCCCGAAGACTGAAAATATACATTAGACAAAAATGACTTATTACACAGAAAGACATGGGGTAGGTGGGTCGTTTAACAAAAGCTTTCATTACTAAAAGAAAAAGGAACAATGATTGAACATACAAATTATTATAGTTTACAGTTGATGGCCAGGGCGTGAGCTGGTCATGGGGACTCCAGGTGGTGAGGTATTCACGTAGTGTATTAACTCGTCAAAGTCAAAGTTGTTAGGGATTTCTGGCCTCTTCGCCGTTAGGCTATTTCGGCCGAAGCTGATTGGTTGGACTTCTGTTTTCTCTTTGTTCTTCTTTTAGTTTTTACTTTCCATTCTTCTACTTGTTCTTCGTCTTCTTCTTTTTGGTCTTGTTCTGTCTGGTCTTCTATAATATTATCAGGTTCTTCATTGTTCATATCTTGATTGTTCTTTTCTTGTTCGTTTTTGTCTTGTTTGTTCTTTTCTTGTTTGTTTTGGTCTTGGTTGTTTTTTTCTCGAGTCTTGACTGCAAGGAGAGCCTCCCTGTAAGTCAATTTTTCCTTAGCCCGCAGCCTGGCCACCCTGCACTCCTCCCTCCACTTGGGACAAAGCCGGTCGGAGGAGGAGTGAGGGCCACCACAAGCCGCGCACTTCTTAACGGCCGCCTGGCAGTCAGCGTCGGTGTGGCCGGGTGCCCCGCAGCTAGAGCACACCTTGGGAGCGCGACACTTCCTCGCCAGATGGCCATATTTCTGGCAATTGTAGCAACGAGTGGGTTTTGGCTGTTGAGGTTTCACTGGGATTTTCTCCCAACCCAGTATAACGGAGCTGGGAAGTTCCTTAGGAGAACCAACCAGGGCAGTTGTGCTGGTCAGCTTCCTAAGTACTGCGAGCTGATCTCCAATCAGCTCGCCAAGTTCGTCTCTTTCGAGATACTCAATTTCAGAGTGGGAAATGACTCCCAAAACCAAGTTATCCTGAAGTAGGGCGTCAAACATGACGTCGACTCCATTGATGATCGTTCGGTGGGGTAATTTGTGGGCCTGCCCCCATTCCTCGAACGTGATGACAAGGGTACCACCGCTACTCCGGACGACCCCTGTCACCCCCTTTAGTCCAATGTGGTCAAAAAAATCTTTAATCACAAGAAGATTTAGTTTCTTGCGCGAAGGGTGCTCGACCGGAATCAGTCTCACAACCTTCGCCTGGGCTAGGGTGATCATGATCATGGTCACGCGGTACCTCGGGGGGAAGGATCGGGGAGCCGGGAGAACCAACCTCGCCGAGGTTCAGGTCTCAAGTGATTAACTCGTTCTCGGGTGTTGATATTATATGATATATATGGACACAAAGTAGTACCTTCAGCTGTGTATTATTATATTACTCTTATATTACTCCATTAATTATGCATAGTAAAGTATTACAGAACATGTATTAATTCTATGTAATATTCCCATTTATTGTGCACCATATTATGTATATAAATTATCATATTTATACTTTATGTATTCAGCTTGTGAATGCTGGCATCTGTACATCCCAGCGCGCAGTAATACATATAGAGAGTGAAGACAGAGTCCTTGCCGTGTAAACGCGAGCTCCTGGGTCCTACTGTATATATATCTCCCGTACGAGAATAGAACCTACTTTTAAGACAACAAGTGTTTGTGTATACCCTCAGTAGTATAGAACATTTTGTGGGTATCCAAGACACACGTCAGAGATATGTGTGACCTCTTGTGGTCAAGGAGACATCGGGTGGTGTGATGTTCACGTGATATGGTAACTCGTCCTTGGGGTGTTGATATGAGGGACCTCACTTGGTCATGGAGACATCGGGTGGTGTGGTGTTCACGTGGTGTAGTAACTCATCCTCGGGTGTTGATATGAAGGACCTCACGGTGATATTGTGTTATCAAAAAGTCAGGTGCATAGCCGGCCGGCCCTCTGCTGTTCCCAGGGTGGACGGATTAGCACCTCCTTGTCAGAAGATGGTGGTTAGTTCCGAGGGGTGCTTATCTCTCTGGTGGGTCGTGGCTTTCACTGGTAATATCTAGTGCTGAATTTACTGGCTTAAACACAGTTCATTACTGTTCAACATTGATCCCACTTATTTCCGAAACGAAATTGTCACTTTAGTTGGTGGTGAGGATGGGTCGGGGAGAGGGACTTGAGGAATGGACAGACATTGGCCAAGGGGGGGCAGCTGCGTAGTGGGAGCAGCGCCTGAATAGGTCTTGACCCGACAGTGGTCAAGGTGTTGTACAGATGTGTGTGTGTGTGTGTGTGAGTGTGGTGGTCACATGGGGGTGTTGTGCAGGTGTGTTTGTTGGTTACGTGGAGGTATTCTGCAATAAATATTTTTCAACAGTTTTCACCACCGAAAAGTTAAACATGATACCCGAGGCACCGACTCTATTCAGAGATAGTGAAGATAACAAATTAAACGAGATAGTAGTGACTAGTAACGATGCTAGTAAGCAAATAGACAAACTAAAGCCTAATAAGTCACCGGGTCCTCATGAGATATTCGCCAGAGTATTAAAGGAATGTAAGGTAGAGCTTAGTATGCCCTTAGCAAAGTTGTTTAACATGTCATTAAAAACAGGTGTAGTACCAGAATCCTGGAGGATAGCGAATGTAATGCCGATTTTCAAGAAGGGGGATAGATCGCTATCCTCTAACTATCGCCCAATCAGTCTAACATCAATAGTAGGCAAATTACTGGAAGCAATCATTTCAAACTCTATTCGAAATCACCTGGAGAAGCACAGATTGAGCAATGATTCCCAGCATGGCTTCACAAGCGGACGTTCATGTCTAACTAATCTATTAGCATTCTTTTCATCAGTTTTCGAATCGGTGGACGAGGGGTACAATTATGATGTGGTATATCTCGACTTTAGCAAAGCCTTCGACAGAGTCCCCCACGAAAGACTAATTAGAAAGGTAGAAGCACATGGCATCAAAGGTAATATCCTTAAATGGATTAGGGCGTGGTTATAGGACAGGAAACAGCGAGTGAGCATTTATGGCACTAAGTCCCATTGGAGGAACGTCACAAGTGGAGTTCCCCAAGGCTCAGTACTTGGACCATTATTATTTATTATATACATAGACGACATAGATATCGGCATAGACAGCAACATAAGCAAATTTGCTGATGACACTAAAATAGGATGTGTTATTAAATCTGATGAGGACTCCACAAAACTACAGGAAGATCTAAACAAATTTTTCGAATGGTCTGAAAAATGGCAGATGAAATTCAACGTGGACAAATGTAAAGTACTCAGTATAGGAGATGTAAACAGGGAAACCAGATACCAGATGAACAACAATGCCATAGAGAAATCCCACTGCGAGAGAGATTTAGGAGTAATGATAAGTAGGAACCTTAAGCCAAGTAAACAATGTGTTTTTGCTCGTAACAAGGCTAATAAAGTACTTGAGTTCATACAAAGGAGTGATAGTTATAAGACTAGCGAGGTCATCCTAACACTGTATCTTGCTCTTGTGAGACCACACCTGGATTACGCAGTTCAGTTCTGGTCACCGTATTACAGAATGGATATAGAATCCTTGGAAAGATTTCAGAGGAGAATGACAAGACTAATCCCGGGCATTAGGAACCTTGAGTATAGAGACAGGTTAAAGCATCTTAATTTGCATTCCCTCGAGAGACGTAGAGCGAGGGGCGACCTGATAGAGGTGTATAAGGGGAAGGCAGGGCTAAACAAAGGGGACATTACAAAGGTACTCAAACTATCCAACCAGGAGCGAACTCGTAACAATGGTTTTAAATTAGACAAATTTAGATTTAGGCGTGAAATAGGTAAACACTGGTTTGGAAACAAAGTAGTGGATGAATGGAACAAGTTACCAAATATCATCATTAACTCAAATACGCTGAATAGCTTCAAACATGGGTTGGATGCTTATATGAGCAACAGGGGTTGGGTGTAAACGGGACTGCCCAGTATGGGCCAATAGGCCCGCTGCAGTTTCCTCCATTCTTGTGTTCTTATGTTCTTAGGTGTGTGTGTTGGTCACTTGGAGGTGTTGTACAAGTGTGTGTGTGTGTGTTGGTCACGTAGAGGTGTTGTGCAGTTATAGTCAAAACAATGGACGGAGCTTTGTGAAGTCGATGGGTGAGAGTAATCATTGGAACTGCGAAAAGGATCTTATCGGATCTTACCATCGTCGGAAGAATGCGACCTGAGGGACCCTGTGACGTCTGCTGCTTCTACGTCGTATCAACGCGTCAACATGACGCCTGAACTACGGAGTAAGATGAGCTACAGCAATGGCAAAATAGTTCGGACGAGTGGGCGAAAGTGTAAGTGTTCATTGTGCTTCAGGCGTGCTGTCTGCAGCACGGATCTGTTTCAGAAAGACGAAGTGTTGGTGTCAGATTCATTCGTAAGAGCGAGCAAGAGAAATAGTTGATCATTGCTGACAGCCACACTTGATATCACAGAGTGCGTTGGTAAAAGAAGGTGTTTAAGCGCCTACATTCTGACCAGGTGTGGATCAGTTAGTAATTATAATTGAAGCTGGCTCTAATTAATTACACAATTCTGAGTGATTGTAATATATTTGCAATTGAACTATGAGAATGAAAGTAAGTAATGTTACGGTCATATCCCCTTTCCCTCAATATTTGTTTCAGTTACCCATTGCCTATAGTTGCTGTTGTTTCCCGTTTTTCTTTAGAATCGAAATCCCAAGCTTATGGTAAAGACTTTAAAAATGTCTTGATTATTTTATATAAGTATGTATACTAGTATTTGTTTCAGTGTGTAAACTTTGTAGAATGTATTTTTGTTATACAGTTATGAAAGACTGTAAGAAGCAGGTGTGAAGTATATAAAGAATTATAAATTATAATGAATTGAATTGAATTGAAACAGTTTATTTATGTTGATGAAACAATAAAGTATTGGAACAATGTTTTGGTTTTGGCGGGACTCTCGGTAGCTAGGTTGACGAGGATAGGAGGACCAAGCTTGTGTGGTGCACATTTATCATGGATAATTATTTTGTTAACTAAAGTGTAATATATTCATATAGTCTCAAGTGACTCTAAAGAGTATTGTAGTAGTGAGAGAGCACTGCATTTGGTGGAGATAACATTATTCTGAGTGAATTGAATTGTGGCCTTTTGTATGCACATGGATGGAGAGCTCATAATTATAATATTTTGTTGTTAATATATTTGGTTGTAATTATTAAACTTTTTTTTTATTAAACCAGTTTTATTGGGAGCAGTGGTATTGAAATAAACACCTGTCAGCTGTCAGGAGATTGTTAGCCAGAAATACGGTAAGGGTCTGTGTTTAACATTTAGCCTCCCTGTTAACGGAAGCTGTTATTTCAGTCTCCTCTGATATATTGGGCCTATGGGCTGACTGTACATCCTCTAGTGAGTCCCAGAAGAGGGTGTGGAGGTTGTAACATGGAGGCCTGTGTCCGGGAGTGGATGAGTCAAGTATACTGATTGTCCCAGTGTAACCAAGCTGTATGTTTGAAGGTTAATTACTGTGCTCTCGTGTGGTGTGCTGGTGAAGATTTTTGTAAAAAAGTAAGTGGTAATACTGGTATAAAAAATGTGAGGTTAGGTGATTACTGTAAAAAAATTGGAAACATGGCAGGAAATGTTGATAAATATCAGGAAACCAATGGTGTTCACTTTTTGTACCAGTGTAATACGGAGGAACTAATACAGGTGGCATCTAGGTATGAAATTTCTCTGAGGTCATATATCAAAAGTGATATGCAGAGAGAGTTAATTGATGAATTGGTGTCTTTGTCAATATTGGAGGAAGTTGAGGGTGTTGGTAATTTTAGTGGTGGTTATAAACAGATAAGTGAACAAGTGGCAACGGAAAAGTTAAAATTAGAATTAGAATTTAAGAAAATTCAATTACAGGCAGAAAATGAGAAGATACAGGCAGATAAAGAGGTAGAGTAGAGGACAGGTATAAGGAGAGGAAATGGAGATAAAGATAATAGAGTTTGACATTTACCTGAGTTTGTGGAAGAAGGTGATGACTTCTTTATTCAGTTTGAAAAAGTTGCAACTATTAAAAAATGGGACAAAAGTGACTGGGCAATATTGGTGCAGAGTAAATTTAAGGGTAAGGCCAGAGAGGCGTATGCGTGTCTGAGTATGTCAGAGTCTGTGGATTATGAGGCTGTTAAAGAAGCAGTGTTGAAGACGGTGGAAATGGATCCAGAAGTGAACAGGAGAAGGTTTAAGGACATTAAGAAAATGAGTGGACAAACTCATCTTGAAGTGGCTAGAGAATGTGGGATGAGATTTGATAGATGGTGTAAGTCTGTGGATGACATAAGACTGTCAGTCCTGTTGGAACATTTTACATGTCTTGTGCACCCTGAGATTAAGTACGAAATAAGTAAGAATAGAGTGAAGAATTTGATGAATGCCATACAACAGCTAACCTCTTAGAAGTATAGCGGTGTACAGCCCACATTATGGTGCTAATATTAGAATTGTTAAAACAATGTACCGAGACTATATAAGATCTCCGATAGATTACCACGCACTAACCCTGGTCCATTGTGACGGGAAAGGCGTTGACAAGCTCGAAAAAATGCAAAATAAAGCCTTTAGAATTATCCTAGGATGTGCCATGAGCACTAAAGTACTTAATATGAGGAAAGAACTAGGTATACCCAGTGTCAAAGATAGAATATAATTGAAGTCAACCTGATGATAGCCCTGAGGCTTTTGCGTGGTGATCCTGATAACATTGTTTCCTTAAAATTGCTAGAATGTATGAACCACGGGACTGGTGAATCTAAATGGATCAAACTTACAGCTACACATATGAAGATGTTTGGACTAGACCATCTGCACAAAGTTGAGACACAACAGCGCTTCCTTCCACCCTGGTGGATAATTCCCTTCGATATCACAATACCGACATATCCACCAAAAAAAATTATTATTTAAAGTATTTATCACCAACACACTGCCAAAGTGAGAGCTCTTGAACACATGCATACCTTACAGACTGATGATAATATCACACAGACCATCTACACTGATGGATCTCTTAACACCGCCTGTGGGAGGGCTGGAAGTGTTATCGTTGTGACTCAACCCAAAGGTAATACAATTGAAAAGGAAGTCAGAATTAACAACTGGGCATCCACTCTACAAAATGAATTTGTTGCCATACTCACAGCTATTAAATTCATCGGCTTGTGAAAATCAGGCTACGAGCTTGAATAAATTTTCTAAGATTAACCTTTTAAACTAAGCAGTGACTGAGCTTTCAAATGCAAGAATTAAACTGACGTCAAGTATAAGAGCGTGTTTTCTCCTTATCTGTTCTTTTTAATTTATACCATGGTGGTTAACTTTTAAACTCTTAAATCTGGTTTTCTATTAATTTTTTACTTCACTCATTTTCTCCATTAGTTCTGTCTGGTTATTTCATTTCATATAGTTACTCCATAACCTCTGACCTTTGGTAGCGTGGCTCGAGGGTTGTGACACCTGGGTACATTGTAATTCTGGTATCAAGCAATGGGAAATAATGACTGCAAAATACTGCAGGTAAATTATACTCCAAACATACAAATAAATGGTTTATTAAAATGAAGTTATATTTTATGAATAATTTTAGTAACACTGAACTACAGGGGTCAACACCCTAACTTTACTAATTTTGTACTGTTAAATTTAGATACATTCTCCACTTACACCATGACTGGGTGTACATGTACAAGAACACACATAATACTCTTACATAGCACATTTGAGCACCATTAGATCAAGTGACAATGATGCCAGTTACAGCACCAACACGAATACTTTAACATCACCAGGATTAGTAGCTTCTCTTCACCACTGTGGTACCTTTGCCCACAAGTCAAAGTGGTGGTCAACCTACTCTTGCTGACTCCAAACACTCAGACAATTCAGGTGAATACATACAGGTGTACTCGGAGGAATAACACAGCCACAATATAGCCCTACTGAGTAGTAGACTCATCCATAACAATGATTGGGGCTGGCAGTGTTTGCTCGGCCTGTGATATCAACAAGCTGGACAGTGAACGCGTCAGGGGAACGGCTGGTCAGTTGACTGGGCCCCAGAGGAGGTGGTTAGATCCTGACGGTCGCGTTCACGATTTTACCCGAGTTTACTGATCTTCATCCATCTCCCAAACTAGTGTGGACGTCGTCCCAATCTACAAGGCTCTTGGCCGAGAGGAACCTGTGGGTGGAGGAGTTTCAGACGCTGGACTGATCTTGTTGACATGAACGTCAACGTTTCAAAAGGACGCTAAGGGCGTAAGAATACTTCACTTAAAACACATCAGTTACGTTATTGTATCACTTGCATATTCAAACTATTAACTAAGTCAAAATCACTTAATGTGGCGAGGCATAAGAGGGAGCTGGACATTAACTGTGGGTGGAGCGGTTTCAGACGCTGGACTGACGCCCGGGAGCGTCAGTGTCCTGTGTGGGGTTATGGGTTGTTTGGGTTCATACTCAGGAGGGGATGGAGAAAGGAAACTCACAATGTGCTCTCTGTATACATGTTGTATTGGATGTACAATGCAGCTTGGTGCTGGGAAGTGGCAGCGTGGTTACAAGCGTGATGTAGAGAGAGCTGGTTGGTGAGGATGCTCAGAGAAGGACAGCTTGTGGGTCGCCATGCTCGCCAGGGAGCGAGGGCCGCCAGGCAGCGGCGGAGGAGGTGGTGTAGCTTGCTGCGGCTGTAGCTAGAAGAAGAGAGAGGTCACCACGAGGTCAGGTCTTTTATAGCGGAGGTAGGCGTGGGTAGATAGTTGATCCCCGCTCCGTGGGCGGCGCTGGTTGACCCAGACCACGAGGCATACACTGGGGAATTCGTGGGGTTGGCTACTCAGCGACAAACAGCGTTTGTAGGGGAGAAATCCACTACACCTGCACTCCTCCTCCTTCGCTCAGCTCCGAGTTCCACTCACCCAACTATTTCAATGATCTCTGTTACTGTACACATTGACGTGTGAAACTGAGACTACGAACTCATTTCCATTTCCTAAGATTCCCTTTTCAAACGACGATCTGACTGAACTGTCGAAGACAAGAATTAAATTTATTTCAAGGTTCAGGATGGCAGTCCCTGGTGGGCGGAGCCTTAGACAAGCAGTATCAGGTTACGCCCGTTAGATTTTCAGAGATACCTGGTCTGACAGTTACCTTCAGGTTAATTGATCACTTTCGTAATTAACATCCTTTCAACAATTTCACCATGAACATCAGATTCTCTGATGTTCATATGTGAAAAAGAGGTGACCTCAGCCTCGGTCAACAATCACTGGCATCTTAAGGGCCGACGTCAATGATACCTCATTCTCACTGCCGATTCTACCCTAACTTATATTGACAATTACGCTAACAGTAAATACAATTGAAGCTTTCAACATCAGTCACAACGGATCTTGAATGCTTCATCTGCAGTCAGACATCTCTAAGTTGACGTAAAGCAAGGGTGTTCTCTTGCCAATTCAAATGCATGAACACCCTGTGCGGAATTTAGGAATACCTGAGTTTTTCCAGTAATGCGACATAAAAAACAGAGGACTCAGATCTCCTGAAGTGGTTAGAGAACGAATGTTTCAACTGGAAGACTCAACATGTTTACAGGTTTTGTGGGCGTGAAGCGTTATATGAATTATTAGGTTTTAGCAGACTAGCCATGCCATTATGACCATGACCCAAATACTAAGAATGGCAGTGTATTGTGGGCAAAGCTTCGTGAGCAGATACTGACGGCACCGAGCGTGAGCTCTTTCAATACAAGACTTGACCAACACTGGAGCGAGTTCAGATACATTCAGGAGCCGGTGCATGCCCTGTACTTGCCAACAGTGCGTAACAGAGACGTGACTGATCGCCCAAGCGGCTAACGAGCCGATCTTTTGGTGAAGAGGATAAAAGAAAAGGAAAAGTAATCAGAGACGTGACCGATCGCCCAAGCGGCTAACGAGCCGATCAGTAGTAAAGAGGATAAAAGCAAAAGTATTCCAGCGATAAGCAAGAGTCTACTTACACTTCAGAAAACTATATACTTTCTATAATACAAGACTGGCAACAATTTCTATACTTTCATCTGATTCTCTGATGTTCATAGATCAAAACGATATGACTTCAGTTTTGAAATGCTTTTCCATAAGTTCATAAGAAACCTACTGATTTGCGGCTGGCGGGTGGGTACTCAAGGCACCTCTCTTAACACTATATACTCTACACATAAAGATATATGGTGCCTTCAACATGCACTCAATACACCTTGAATGCCTTCTCTCACTGTAGGTATACCTGATTTAATGTACAACAAATTCATTCACTCTCAATTTCAAATCTCTGAACACCATATGAGGTATTAAGAAATATCCGAGTCACTCAGGTTTATAAGAGAAAGCGAAGGACTCGGACATACTTAATCGGCGAGAAAACGGCCGATTGAACTGGTGGACTCAACAGTTTCACACATATTTTGAGGGCGGTGGAACATAACGTGAATAATTAAGTGTTGAAGAGACTAGTCATGCTATTGCGACCATGACAATAGCACCTCAGGGTCCTTCACTGTTAAATGTAAATAGTCCTCACCCACTAGTAAAAGTTCTGTTTGTTTATCCAGTGTTACAAGTGTGTCGTTTTCTTGTACTGGGAAAGGTTCAAAATGCCATGCATCAAATTTGTGTTGAGATAGCAGTGGAATGTGAATTGGAATTGTAGCATGCGTTAGCGTTGCTTCTAGTAAAGAAGAAAAAATATACAACATCTTGTGTTTTGAAAAGTACGAGTTAATTGAAAAGTTTGTACAGGCAAGAGCGTCCTAAACATGCGTTAATTAAAACAGCAGCAATGAGTTTGTCATTGGCAGAAGATAGAGATTGAATCGAAGTTTCAGCGTGGGCACTGATTGCGCTAACTCATGCATATGATCGATCCATAACGACAAGCAGGCCCGACCCCTGAGGCCTCCTTCAGGAATCAAGTTCAGAAGCTTTGAGATTACACAGATGGGTTTTGTGTAGCCCGAAACGTTAGAGAAAGAAGGGAACTTAGCTCTTTCTGGTGTTTGCCTCCCACACACCAAATTCACTTTTCGTCAAAGTTGGTGAGCTCTGAAGTGACTAGAGAGGCCGATACAGCACAGGCAAGGTCGTCGACAGATGTTGCACGGGTGGAGGGCAGTATGCAGTTGGGCTAACGAAAAAGTATTGATACCTTCTCGTGTGGTGCCCCTCCAAGCGTTATGGTGTGGAGTAATCGTCTCTCATGTAGGGGGTCAATTTGGCTCTTTTTCAGGTTTGTCTTAAGACTATCCTTATACTTTTTCAGTTGCCTGTCAGCGTTACATTTACTATTCGTTAGGTGATTGTAAAGTAGCTGTTTGGTAGTCTACTGTCGTCCATGCCTGTATCATGGCCAGTCCAGAGTATTTGTTCATGGATAATGGTAGTGTAAGGGCTGTAACGAGCGGGATGGTTGTCCGCCGCTCGTTGGGTTGTTCGTGGCCCCACTAAGGGGGTAGACGGAGGTGAGAAGGTCGCTGCTGCCTCGTCGCACACTACACACTAACCAGGCGGCACCACAGCTGCAGTTCACCCTGCTTTTCGTTTCCAACTCTGTTTGTGTACTCATGTGAGGTTCCTGGAACTAGTGGGCTGACCCCCCAGTCCTTCACTATTCGGCTGTCAACTCCGGTCACCTACTACAGCTACTGCCGCGGCTGCCACGTGATCACCACTTCCTCCACGCCCTATCGACCGTCCGTGCCCTGGCGTCTCTCCTGGGTGGCAAGACATCACCCGCCGGCGCCAAGTGAGGAAGCTGCCCAGGACCTTCCCCGTGAGAGCTGATCGCAGCCTTACCAGAACATTCCACCATGCTGGTTAGGAGGAAGATTCATCTGCAGCCGTAGGAAATACCTGTTCCTTATTGTATTGATTGATTTATTTTAAGTTATTGTTTGACTCCAGTGCTGTTTATTTAATATTTGTGTGAATGGAGTCAGAGTTAAATTATTGTGATCATTTTTGTAGTAAAGAGTTGTCAATCTCTAACGGTTGTTTATTACTCCTTGGAAACCCAAGGTTCTTGACTTTCCTTTTTATAAGATCCTGATTAGGCTGGCAAGGGACTTATATCCCAAAGGCCAAGACTTTACAGGTAGCCTCGATGCTCCTACAGTTGATGTCAGCAAGAATACTGACATTTGTTCTCATGTCTTCTCAGCGAACTCGGAGATTGGAACAGACTATAGTGGTGAAGGTTTTCAAGTGCCTTTACGTGTTTCCTGTATGTGACCCATGTTTCGCTGCAATATAGCAGGGTGGTGAGGACCCCTGCTCGATATACGTGCAGCTTTGTAGATAATTTCAGCTCCCTACAACTGAAGACACGGGTACGGAGTCTACCAAAGGCTTGATATGCACTTCTGATCCGATGTTGAATCCCTTCATCAATGTCCGCGGTGGTGGACAGGCGGGAGCCGAGTTACTGAAAGTGGGTAACATTAGAGAGGGTAGTGCCGTTAAGCTGGATGGATGGTAGAGGTGTGGCTGAACCAGTAGCAGGCTGAAAGTGAATTTGAGTCTTACGTACCTTCACCTCAAGGCCGAAGTGTGCATATGCATCTACGTAGGTGTTCAGGATTTCCTGTAGGTCGCGTTCAGTGTGCACGACAAGGGCGAGGTCGTCTGTACACGGAAGTTCAGTAATGGAAGCTGTCGACACCTTTGTTCTTGTCTGGAGTCCTCTTATGTTGAAAAGATCCTTCATCTGTGTTAGGTTCTGAATAATAAGTTCTATATACAGGAGAGAACACAAACACCTGTATAGTTTTGTAGGTTCGGTTTACTGGATAAGAGTATGTACACAGAGGAGAGCAGCGGTCTCCCTGGCTAGGCTCCTTGTCAACTGCTATAGGCGACGTATGGCAAGTGATACATTAGCAGCTTCCATACGTCGCCAGGCACATTAATTAAGCATGTGGGACATGGTAATAACATTGCCACACGCTGCTAGCTAGGCTGAATAAATAATACATAAATGGAGCACATACATAATATACATACATGATATATAATCCAGCATACATAATATACATACACCTCCCTCCCCCCTATACGCTCATAGCAAAGTCTTGAGCGGACCTTTTCTTTTGGATCCGTTCTGAGCGTCGAGGGGCTTCATCACTGGGAAGGGTATGGGACTCAACACTGGTGGCGGGGCCAGCAGAAGGCATTGTTACGGGGCGGAGAAAACGGCGGTTCCTCCACCACACACGACCACTGGGTAACCGCACCTGGTAGTCCCGTGACCTGCCGAGACCCATGACTACGCCTACTTTGTCCCAACGTAGGGATGTCGGGTCCTGAACACGGACTTGGGTGCCGACACTCAACCTGGGGAGAGAACGGGCGTGGTCATTGTAGCGGGCGACGACGTCCTGAACACGTTCGGCGGCTCGGCGATCACAATCCTCTGTCTTGGCCTGCCACTCCTTGGAGAAGGATTGAGGGTGAGCAGGGACACAAGAACGAAGGGGGCGTCCATACAAAACCTGGGCAGGGGAGCGTCCGGTGTAGTTAGGTGTGTTGCGGAGTTCAAGAAGACCCCTGTCGAAGGCCTCGCAGTCAATGTTCCCAGAAGGGGCCACCTTAAGGATGAGGTGCTTCAGGGATTTGACAGCAGCCTCAGCGTGGCCGTTGGACTGCGGGTAATGGGGCGATGACAACACATGCCGGACTCCCCATCGGTCAAGGAACGCAGCAAAGTCCCGGCTTGTGAACTGAGGCCCTCCGTCGGTTCGCAGGCGTACAGGAACGCCCACGTCACGGAAGTAGTGGCGGAACTTGCTGATGGTGGCGGCAGACGTCGTGTCATTACCGCACTTGATGACAACCGGCCAACCAGAGAGACGGTCGACGATAACGAGGAAGGACTTTCCTGACACACAGAAAAAGTCGGCCGACACAGACTCAAAGGGGCGGGTGGGGTTGTCGTCACTCATGAAGGGTTCCTGCTGCTGGCTGGGTTGTAATACTTGGCAGGGCTCACACGCACGGACGACATTGGAGATGTCGGAGTTGATGCCGGGCCAGAACACAGTCTGTCGTGCACGTCGTTTGGTGGCCTCAGCTCCACGGTGACTGTCGTGAAGGCGGGCCAAGGCGTGGGGACGTGATGCAGCAGGGACAACTACACGTGCTCCGTACAGAACAAGGTCTCCGTCGCAGTAGAGTTCATCGCGGAGTTTCCAATACGGGAGCAGGGTGTTGTGAAGATCGTAGCGGTTGCTAGGAAATCCATTCCTCACACACTCGACGAGTCGGACATAGGAAGGGTCATCTCGGGCCGCTGTTCGAAGGTCCTCCATTGCCTTGTCGTCATCTGGTGACAGGTCAGAACGAAGGGATTGGACGGCATGGAGAGTGACCACAGTCCTGACGGAAAGAGCGAGGTCGGCGTCGAGTACATGGTCTTCTGGAGTAGGGCGGCTGACAGGAGAGCGGGATAAGGCATCAGGGATGCAGAGCTCCTTACCAGCACGCCACACTGCAGTGAAGATGTACGCCGAGAGCTTCTCTTTCAGACGCTGGAGGCGAGGGTTCTCAACAGCGTCTAGCGTGTAGTGGTTGAGGATCGGGACAAGCGGGCGATGGTCGGTCACTAGGTGAAAGTATTGCAGGCCTATGAGGTAAAACCTGCACTTGGACATCGCCCAAACCGCAGCCAACAGCTCCAACTCAATAGTGGCGTAGCGCGTCTCGGTGTCAGAGAGGAAACGCGAGCCACACTGGACGAGCCGGAACTGCCCTCCACCATGATCCTGCAGTAGGGCGTATCCCACGCCATACAAGCGTGAGGCATCTGTCTGCAGAACTGTCGGCAAGGCTGGGTCAAACGTGGCGAGGACAGGTGGACGAGACAGGGCCTGTTTCACTTGCTGGAAGGCCTTGTCGTGGTCGGGGGTCCACAGGAATGTCCTCTTGGGGCTCATCAGGGGGCGAAGTGGTTGAGCAGCTGCGGAGATGTCCGACGAAAACTCTGCTAACTGGTTGACTAGACCGATGAAGGACCTCAAGTCGGTCAGGTTAGCAGGGGTGGGAAAATCCGTAATGGCGCGGACCTTTTCCGGGTCAGCTGCGATACCATTCCCTGAGAGGGTGTACCCACAAAAGTCAACTGAAGAACTGGCCAGAACAAACTTGTCGGCATTTAGGGTAATGCCGTGCTTCCGGCACCTGTTGAGTACCTCGTAGATACGGCAGAGGTGATCCATATAATCCTCGTTGTACATGAGTATGTCGTCGACCACTTTCACGCAGTTTGCCAGACCTTGTAGAGCCATATCACCTCGAAGACAGAAAGCGTCTCCTGTAGCGGCGAATCCCATGGGGCCACGGCAATAACTGTAACGTCCATGCGGGGTGATGAACGTTGTGAGTGGTCGGTCTTCTTCGGCAAGCTCTATCTGCCAGTATCCACACAGGGCGTCCATCGTCGTGAAGAAGTGCGCCTTCGGGTTCACGCTGCGCATGGCTGCAAAGGGCGTGGGAGAAGGGTGCGCAGGACGAGACACCTGGTTGTTGAGCTTGGAAAGGTCAGTGGTGATCCGAACACCACCTTTAGGTTTTGCGACGACAACCATCGGGTGACACCATGGAGACGGGTCATCGCCGGTTGGTACAATAATTTCTTGGGCGACCATGGAGTCCAGCTCGTTTTTGACCGCCTCGCGGAAGGCCAGGGGAACCAGTCGAGGGGTGTAAATAGCGAATGGCTTCGCGTCGTCCCTCAGGTGGATCCTCATGGGGGGGCCTGCCATCTTCTTGAGAGGCTTGGATTCCAGAGCGGACTTGGTCACCAGAACGTCGCTGAATTCCTTCAGGAAGTACTTCCGAGCATCCGAAGGAGAGGTGTCACTGGCAAGAGGCAGGGGTAGGGCGGCAGCAGGGTCGTTGCTGCTCCCTTTTTGCACCCTGTTGGCGTGTTTTACCTCAAGAATAGGTTTGGGGAAGTCCTGGGAGATGATGGGCAACTCCTGACAATGTCTGTAGGACAGCAAAGGAGTCTGGACACCGTTATGCACATCAATCCAGGCTTGACACGACCTGTTGCCAAAGGTGACTTGTGCTTGGAGTGAACCCAGGGCCGGGGTCATCTGTGAACCATCTGCCATAAAGCGGAGATCCTTGGGGGGCGGTCCTAGATCACTTGGAGAGAGCCCCAAGCATTGCAAATGCTGGGGACCGATGACTGTAGCATCAGCGCCGGTGTCGGGCAACATCTGAAGACGGGATGACACACCGCCGTAGGTCACGATGACGCTGATGTACTGGGGGACTTTGGTCCTGGGACGCGGGGGGGAGCACACATTCCTAATGTGGCTCGAGCATTGTCAAGAGTCGTCGTACCTCTGATTGGAAGACTGTGGGCGGCCCTCTCTGGTGGAGGGGGGCTGAAGCTTCCGCCGACGCGGTCCCTTGGGTATGTTGGAAGGGCAACACTTGTCATAGTGGCCCAGACGATCGCACACATTGCACTGGACGCGTTTGGCTGGGCACCGTACTGTGAGTGACCAGTGGCCCTTACGGTCACAACTGTTGCAGGTAGACTGAGCAGCTGGACACACCTGTGTTCCGTGCTGCTTACCACAGTTGTTGCAAAATAAACCGGGCGTGGACGTGGTGGGCGAAGGCGTAGGAACAGACTTCTTGTCCTTCTTGTACCGGGACACAGCGCGTACAGCTGTAGGGGGAGCACGGATGGCAGAGGTGGCACACCTGGCAGCCTCATAGGAGCGACATATCGTCAACACATCCTTAAGAGAAGAGGAAGAGTCGAGGGAGGTGAGGCGTTGGACAAGTTCCTCGTCCTTAACACCCATCAGGATCACCTGCTTCAACTGGGTCTCCTCGCACTGCTGGTGGTGGCCTGGACATATATCTACCTCTTCCGAGGCTCTCTTAAGACGCACGTAAAAGGCATCAAAAGACTCACCCTCCAACTGTCTGCAGCTAAACAATTCCCTCCTGCGCAGAGCTTCATTCTGCTGTCCTTTGATGTGCCGTTGTAGAACGTCCAGTACCTCCTCTACAGACAGCAAAGAGGTTGGGGGTGCCTGCAACGTATGTTCCAAGACACGCTGAATTTCCAAGGACAGGCACATACGCAGCTGGATGAGTTGTTTAGGCTGTGACAAACTCTGGAGATCCACCACTGTAGAATAATCAGTCCACCGTCGCCGCCATTCACGAAAAGTCTGGAAAGTCTCATCAGGCTTCAAGATGGGCGGCGTTTGAGCTGCTGCTTTAGGTGGGGCTGGGGGGCGTGAAGGAAGCATGGATGAGGTATCTGAACCAGTCAGTACCGAGGCAGTGTTAGAGCCAGGGGCTTGGTTAACAGTGAGGCGAGATATCAAGGCTTCAAACCGTTCACTGTCTTCCAATCTCCGTTGGTTGTCTCGTTCTGCCTCTGCTTGCCTTCTGTGCTCATCCGCCAAACGTCTGTGGGCTTCATCCTCGCGTTTCTCATCTCTCATAAACTTCAGTAAAGCAATTATCTCTGGAGACAACGCTGAATATTGAGGTGAGGGACTGCGCGATGTGGGGGCTGGAGCGTCGTGGCCGGCCTGGTCATCCATCTCTGCGGGGCTATTACCCGCCTGAGTCATCCAGACGCTGGGTCCACGGCTACGTAAGGCGTGAGACATAACTACTTCCTCTGTGTACTATGTCTTAAATCAGTGTTGACCGGTCAGCCCGTCGTATCAACAAGATTTCAGACAAAAAATTAATTAGATACACAGATAAGTAGGTTATATATATAAAATATATATAAGGAAGCCGCGCGGTCAGCGAGTGTTAGTACGTGTATGTGTGTGAGTGTGTCCCGGGCGGGCAAAGCGTCTCGCCCCAGCTGTGAGGGGGGGGTGGAGGCGGTGCTGTGAGGGGGTGGAGGGAGAGGCGCGGCGACTCCCAGTCAGTCTAGTTACCCTCAGGACGCGGTCAGAGACGGGTGCACTGAACTTTACTCCTTACAAATGCCCAGAACGTGCCGCATACCTTGGGAATCCTTTAGAACAAGGTCACACATGAATGGCACGAACACACAATGCACTAAACACTTCACAGAAAATCACTGACACTGCTCAAAGTTGCTAAATTCTTCGAGGAGAGGTGACGCGCGCGGGAGTTGACCCAAGCGAGAGTCCATAACCGGCTTTCCACAAACTTTGCACTATCACTCGTAATTATCCAGTAAGATCGGATCACTGCGCCATGTTAGGTTCTGAATAATAAGTTCTATATACAGGAGAGAACACAAACACCTGTATAGTTTTGTAGGTTCGGTTTACTGGATAAGAGTATGTACACAGAGGAGAGCAGCGGTCTCCCTGGCTAGGCTCCTTGTCAACTGCTATAGGCGACGTATGGCAAGTGATACATTAGCAGCTTCCATACGTCGCCAGGCACATTAATTAAGCATGTGGGACATGGTAATAACATTGCCACACGCTGCTAGCTAGGCTGAATAAATAATACATAAATGGAGCACATACATAATATACATACATGATATATAATCCAGCATACATAATATACATACAATCTGGTACTGCATGTCCACCTCACCGACTAAATTGACACTGGCACAAGTAAGGAAGGCAGCCAGGAAAATGGAAAAGAGAGTTGGTGTCAGTACACATCCGACAAGTTCAAGGGTTCATGGTAACACCCACGACCCAAACACTGGTATCTCATTAACTACATTATTGTCAGAGAAAGAGATCGCCAAGATGTCCTCATCACCCGAGCCATGCGTGGCTCAGACCACTGCAGCACTGATCATTGGCTCGTCAGCGCTTAGCTCTCACTTCACATCGCCCCAAAACGGCGAAGGCAACAAGCCTCCAGAAGAGGTTTTAACACTAAGCGTCTGGAGGATCCAGCGGTAGCACATGTTTTCAGAGAGCAGGCCGAACATAGGCTGATAAGCAAGACACACACACACACACACACACATACACATCAGTCAGCGCTCAGAGAGACAAGACGTGTCCTGTAGGCACTCCTGATTGGCAGCCAGGCCAAGTCTGTTTGGCCCTGCCCCCACTGCTCTACCCCAATTCCGTAGCAATCTCACTACACCGGGATCAGTGCTACGTTTGGTTACCAAACTGTGATTCAAGATTGTATTCCAAGGAAAAACACAAAAACAAGCGTGATTCACATCAGCGTAATACCAGACCGTGGGCACTTTGTCGGTCACCTTCAAAGTGCCAATGAAAAGGACTCGCAGTGTTTACGATTGAGCAAATATAAACATATGTCTACCAGTGTCAGTGGCCCTCAAAGTGCCACTGTGAACAAACACTTCCTTCCATCCAAAACAACCGATATCAACAGATGTCCACTAGTGACGTACTCTAGGCGCAGCTTGTACGATTTAAAACGTGGCGATGAATATCCTGGTAGTAGTGTTATTGGGCGACTAAAATCACTGAACATATTCCATGCTCACACCCGTAGACAAGGACGTCATAAACAGAAGTCCATTAGGACTACCACCTCCACTAGAAAACCAGAGAAACCCACTCCTGACAGACCATACCAATACACTGAAATTCCTCGAATATGGTACGATCTCCTCTACTTACTGTTCTCTAACGTCACTAACTTAGCTAAGAAATTTGACGAACTGGCAACCACATTCAGATCAGTCGCTGCCAACGTCGTTGCCATCATATGCGAAAGTTGGCACATAGTTTCTAAAACGTGCCGCGTTGAGGGATATCAACTCTTTCATCACCTTCGTTCACATGAGCGTTAAGGAGACGTTGCCCTCTTCTGTCAAGGTGAATTACGACCTTCACACCTGGATGTTTTAGTCTTAGCTGATGTAGAGGCATTATGGGTACGTGTTGTGCAACGCGTCCACCAACACAACACTGCTTCTATCATATACTGTGTGGTATAACACCCACCTTGCTCACCCACCAGAGGCACTCTTATCAATCACCTCATTACCACCTCAGACCACCTCAGAATTAGGTATCCCTGTGCCAAACTAGTACTATGCGGAGATTATAAGGAAATTGACACCACTGATATCCAGGACCAGCTGCTACTATCACAAGTTGTGAACTTCCCTACACATGGTCAAAATACCGTTGACCATATCTTAAATGACTTAGCGGACCAATACCTTCCACCTTAACCAATTCCTCCTATCGGGTGTAGCACACCAGCTAAGTGCAGAGACGCTACATCATCAAGACCTACGGGCCGATTTCTGACTCTGCAGTGCGTCTCTTCGGGCAATGGACAGTTCACCATCCCTGGACTGAATTGCTTAGTGTGGATGACGTGGACACCAAAAGGATAGATTATACCAACACCACCACGGAAGCTCACCGCCACTTATTCCCTAGAAGTCCGCCAGATCACACCCAGCTGACTTGCCATGGATCACACCTCGGATCAAAAGACTTATGCAACAGAGAAACAGTGCCTTTTATCTCAATGACCAGAACCAATACAGGTCCCTTCCAAACCAAATCATCCGTGAAATACACACTGCAAAGAAGTCCCACTACCAAACCAAGTTGCAACTGAAAGTTACTAGTGTTCCCTGAAGAATGCAGTGATGGGTATTGGGTAGGGAAACACTGAGTAACACTGAGTCCGTTTATTATGGATGAGAGAAATACAAGTGGTGACTCGCCTGTGCCATGCACGGCTCACACAGTCAGACTAAGGCTGCCTTGCCATATGGCAGCCTCGGGGCAATGTTGCCACAGAACGTGCAGTGTTGCCACGTGATGATATATATAAATGCTACTCGGCACAGTAGCTTATATACAGGGTTGCTAATCGGCACAGTAGCTTATATACAGGGTTGCTACTCGGCACAGTAGCTTATATACATAACCTACATCTCCCTCCCCCCTCACGCTCATAGACTTTGTCTTGAGCGGATTTCTTAGTCCTAAGTCGCTCCGAGCGTCGAGGTGCCCTGTGGGGCGGATCCTCGTGAGGTGTAGGTGACTCGTCCTCGGTCAGGGGGCCAGCAGCAGGGGGTGGGACTGGCCGGAGGAAGCGGCGGTTCCTCCACCAGACACGGCCGCTCGGCATCCTGACCTTGTAGTCCCGCGACCTGCCGACGCCCATCACTATGCCCACCTTGTCCCAACGTGTCGTCGTCGGGTCCTGGACGCGGGCAAGGGCACCAATCTCCAGTGGCTGAAGAGGGCGGGCACGGTCGTCATACCGAGCATTGGCGTCCTGGGCACGTGAAGCGGCGCGGCGGTCGCAGCTCTCGGCTCTGGTCTGCCACTCCTTCGCAAAGGCCTTGGCGTGTGCAGGAACGCAAGAGCGGAGAGAGTGACCATACAGGATCTGGGCAGGGGAGCGTCCTGTGTGGGTGGGAGTATTACGTAACTCCAGGAGTCCTTTGTCAAACGCCTCACAGTCTATGTTGCCTGAAGGGGCCACCTTGAGGATGAGGTGCTTGACTGTCTTGACCGCAGCCTCGGCATGGCCGTTTGACTGTAGGTAGTGGGGTGTTGACACGATATGGCGGACTCCCCAACGCTCCAGGAATCCTGTGAAGTCCCAGCTGGTGAACTGTGGCCCACCGTCCGTCCGCAGACGTACGGGGACGCCCAGGTCACGAAAGAGGTGCCAGAAGTGGCGAATGGTGGCCGCGGACGTCGTGTCCGAGCCACAGATTACCACCACAGGCCAGCCAGAGAGTCGGTCGGCGACAACTAGGAAATGTTTCCCAGCTGTGCTGAAGAAATCAGCCGACACGGACTCGAAGGGCCTGGTGGGTTCGTCGTCGCACAAGAGGGGCTCTTGCTGTTGACTGGGCTGCATGATCTGGCACAGCTCACAGGCACGGACCATATTGACGATATCCGCGTCTTGTAAGCGGGTCAGAACGCGACGACGGAGAGCTGCAGGGACGACCACACGGGCACCGTACAGGACGAGGTCCCCATCTGCGTAGAGGTCCTCACGTATCTTCCAATACGGGCGTAGGGCGTTGTGGAGGTCAAAACGGTCGCGAGGGAACCCAGTCCTCACACTCTCCAAGAGCTGAGTGTAGGAGGGGTCGTCGCGTGCCGCGGTCCGTAGTTCCTCAAGGGCCAGATCGCTGTCGGGTGGCGACACTGAGGCCTGGGTGCTGGCGAGGGACTGTACGGCCTGCAAGGTGACGATGTTGTTGACGGAGAAACCGGCCTCGGTACTGAGCATCTCGTCTTCAGGTGTAGGGCGGCTGACTGGGGAGCGGGAGAGGGCATCCGGGATGCACAACTCCTTACCTGCGCGCCAAGCCGCGGTGAAGACGAAGGCCAAAATCTTCTCCTTCAGGTGCTGGAGGCGGGGATTCTCGATGGCGTCCAGCGAATAGTGGTTAAGAATGGGGACCAAGGCCCTGTGGTCTGTGATGAGGTCGAAGTGCTGTAGGCCAATCAAGTAGAACTTGCACTTCGATAAGGCCCATAACACTGCCAGCAGCTCCAGCTCGATGGTAGCGTAGCGAGACTCAGCATCGGTGAGGAAGCGAGAGCCACACTGTACGAGCCGGTACTTTCCTCCACCGTGATCCTGGAGAAGGGCGTAACCAACCCCGTACAGGCGCGAGGCGTCTGTCTGGAGGACTGTGGGGAGCGCTGGGTCGAAAGTAGCGAGGATAGGTGGACTTGACAGGGCCTCCTTCACCTTATGAAAGGCGAGGTCGTGGTCAGGGGTCCACGTGAACGTCCTCTTGGGGCTCATCAGGGGGCGGAGAGACCCGGCAGCGGCGGAGACGTCAGGAGAAAATTCTGCCAGCTGGTTCACCAGGTCCATGAAAGACCTGAGATCCGTAAGGTTGGCAGGTTTCGCAAAGTCCGCTATGGCGCGAAGTTTCTCCGGGTCCGCAGCAATGCCATCCCTTGAGAGTCGGTAGCCGCAGAAAGACACTGCAGGTGCGGCCAAGACGAACTTCTCGGCATTCAGAGTGATGCCGTGCGTCCTACACCTGGTCAGTACCTCGTCGATGCGGCGAAGATGCGTCAGGTAGTCCTCATCGTAGAGGAGGACGTCGTCCACTACCTTCACGCAGTTGGTCATGCCTTGACGTGCCATGTCACCACGGAGACCGAAGGCGTCCCCCGTAGCAGCGAATCCCATAGGGCCACGGCAGTAGCGGAAGCGTCCGTAAGGCGTGATGAAAGTGGTCAGTGGCTGATCCTCCTTCTTCAGTGGGATCTGCCAGTAACCACAGAGGGCGTCCATCGTCGAGAAGTGCCGTACCTTCGGATCCACACTCCGTATAGCTGCAAAAGGTGTGGGTGAAGGGTGGGCGGGACGGGACACCTGGCTCTTAAGCTTAGACAAGTCGGTAGTAATCCGCACTCCACCGTTAGTCTTAGCCACAGCGACTAGAGGGTGGCACCAAGGGGATGGGTCGTCACCAACGGGTACGATGACACCCTGGGCCACCATGGAATCCAGTTCCTTCTTGACTGAATCCCTGAAGGCGAGAGGAATCAACCGGGGAGTGTGTATGGCAAACGGCTGTGCATCTTCCCGCAGGTGTATCCTCGTAGGCGGACCCGCCATAGCCTTCAGTGGCGCAGTCCGTAGGGCCTCCTTCGTCACCAGCACATCCGAGTACTCCTTCAGGAAGTAGGCCCTTGCGGCTGAAGGAGACGTCTCGCTGTGAAGAGGAAGCAGCCCTGACTTGGGTGGAGGTGGGGCGGGAGTGGACGCGGGTTCTGGGCAGCTCTGTGCGGCAGCGCCAGGCGCGTCGCTCGTTGATTCCTGCACCCTGCTGGCGGTGTACCAAGCAGCTGGGATCTGCTCAGGGAAGTCTCTGGGCACCACGCCTAACTCCTTGCAGTGCTCCCACGACAACAAGGGTGTAACGAGAGGAGACTGCACGTCGATCCATCCGTGACACGACCTGTCGCCGTAGGTGATCTCGGCTTGAAAGGAGCCCACAGCGTCCGGCATCTGGGAACCGTCAGCATTGTGGTACTGCAGCTGCGGCATGGTCCCAGGCCGCGTTTGGTGAGGCCCAGTTTCTGGAGGTGCTTCAACCCAATCACCTTAGTATCGGCGCCGGTGTCCTGTATCACCTCGATGTGACCCGACACATCACCGTGTGTGACGGCGACGCGGATGGTAGGGGAAGGGGTAGCCCTGGGGCGTGTGGTCGATTCCACCCTCCTCATGTGACTCCGCTGCTGCTTGGGGCTGCGTGGGCCATCTGGAGGGGGCTGCGTGCGAACCACCCCGAGGGAAGTGCGCTGCTTTCCTCCTCGTCTCGGGCTTTTGGGCTTGGGTTGGCGGCAGCACTTGTCGTAGTTTCCATAGCGACCGCAGGCCTGACACTTGCGGCCTCGTGCAGGGCACCTGTCTGTGTTAGACCAGTGGCCCTTACGGTCACATCCACGACACAGTGCGTCGGCGGCCGGGCAAGTTTTGGGGCCATGCTGCTTTCCACAGCTGCCACAGGAAGCACTAGGCGAGGCGTGGAAGAACGTGTGGCAGCCTTCGCGTTGTTGGCCGCCTTCTTACTCTTCTTGTATTGTGAGATAGCTCTCACAGCAGGTGGGGCCCGTAAGGCAGAGGTGGCGGACTTGGTGGCCTCGTATGACCGACATTCAGTCACTACCACCTGGAGTGTAGAGGAAGCGTCCAGGGGGATGAGTCGCTGCATCAACTCTTCGTGCCTGACACCTGTCAAGATCCCGTGCTTGATCCAGGCTTCCTCACATTCCCGGCTGTGCGCCTGGCAGACGTCGATCTCCTCCGACAAACTCTTCAAGCATACAAAAAAGTCGTCAAAGGATTCGTTCTCTGCCTGATTGCAGCTGGTAAAGGCACGGCGACGCAAAGCCTCGTTGTTCCGACCTTTAACGTGCTCCTGTAAAAGGTCGAGCACATCCGTCACTGAAGATGTAGAATCGGGAGGCACTTGCAACGTGTGCTCCAAAACTCTCTGGGTCTCCAGCGACAAACACATCCGCAGTTGGATGAGCTGTTTGTTTGGAGGCATGCTGTCAAGGTCCACCATCATGGAGTAATGTGTCCAACGCCGCCTCCACTCACGAAAAAGCTGAAACGTGACGTCTGGTGAGAGAGTGGGTGGGGGTTGAACAGATGCCTTGGGAGCTGTTTGTTTGGACACAAGAGTACCTGCAGGACGCTGGTGTGGTGGCGGTGGGAGTGTACCGGCGCCTTGAAGCGCTCTACCTGCGAGTGAGGAAGGGTGGGTTAGCGCCAGGGTCGCCAATAGTGCCTCAAAACGCAACTTTTCCTCCTCTCTTTGTGTCTCCTCCCTCTGAAGTTCCATCTCTCAGCGTCTCTCGTCCCGGTCGTCCATCCACTTCAGAATTGTGGCAATGTCCGTCACTGGAGTTGGAGGATGAGAGTCTGCGCCCGGTGGAGGAGAAGATGGTGGGGAGTCGTGTCTCCCATCTTGACGTTGTCCCTTCTTACCTCCCATCTTTGTGTGTGCGTGGACTGCACTGTTTAATATATAAAGTGGCGCCTCAACAGCTCGAACCACATATATATGACATAAACAGCACAGAAATTACGCATAAGGTCCACTGTTCTGTCCGTGAGTGAGTGCGTGCGTGCGTGCGTGTGTGTGTCTGAGAGAGCGGAGCATGGTCCGGCAAGACCGTCAGTGTCCCCCGGATGTCGCACGAGAAGGGTGTACGCCTGCGTGCTCCGTGGGTACCACAAAAAACTGGCCAATACTCAACTCTCAGCTCTAGACACACACTAATACACTGACACTAACACTGCTACCGTCACTAAGACGCACTGTGACGGAGCAACACTGCACATCCCGGCGAAACACAGCGCAACACAACACAACACACTATGAGTCGACGCCCATGATGAGCTATCACCGGCAGACGTAACTGTCTCGGCATAGTTCACACACTTTGTAAGTCCACAGATCCTGCCCACTGCGCCATGAAAGTTACTAGTGTTCCCTGAAGAATGCAGTGATGGGTATTGGGTAGGGAAACACTGAGTAACACTGAGTCCATTTATTATGGATGAGAGAAATACAAGTGGTGACTCGCGTGTGCCATGCACGGCTCACACAGTCAGACTAAGGCTGCCTTGCCATATGGCAGCCTCGGGGCAATGTTGCCACATAACGTGCAGTGTTACCATGTGATGATATATATAAATGCTACTCGGCACAGTAGCTTATATACAGGGTTTCTACTCGGCACAGTAGCTTATATACATAACCTACAGCAACATCTGAAGCAGACCAACATCAGTCACTGGTATCTTAAGCTCAAAGAAATCTGTGGACTAAACAATAAGACATACCTCTTCCCCCTCATTAGCCACCTCACTAATAGTGATGCAGCTGAGCACTCAAACAATCATTTCGCAGCGTATATGCCAGACACTCCCCAGGCTTGACACAACCAGTCTCCCTGCTTACCTACCAGCCTCCTTTCCCACTGACTTGTGGAAGAATTTGAAGTAGAAAAACGTCTGGACGAATTGAAGTTAAAGCACCCCAGCACCCCCATTGACTTACCAATGAAACTCTATATGGAGTTTTCCCGGAACTAGCTAAACCTCTTTGTTCCATCATCCATGTTTCCCCCAGCCGAGCAAGATGCCCAGCTGACTGGAAGACCTCATATGCGTCACCAGTGCCCAAGTCAACCAGCCCATAATCCTTAAATGAGCTACGACCTATTGCCAGCACCCCAATACCCTGCTTAATCTGCGAAAATTTCATGTTTAACTGGGCTTATACTGATATTGCAGGTGCCATAGATCCTCAGCAATTTGGTAATATGAAAACTGCCTCCACCACTCACTGTCTTGTCAACTTTCTCGATTACATATACTGCCACCTGGAAAAACGAAAGACGTCTGTGGCTGTCGCCCTCATTGATTTAACCAAAGCATTTGACCTAGTCTTCCACAATTTAATCATCAACAAAGCTATCGGAGTCGGGTTTCGAAGAAGTCTTATACCATGGCTTACAGACTTCCTTAGTGACCGACGCCAAGCCGTGTACTTCCGAGGGGCTGTCTCTACTTTCCAATCACTCATCTGTGGCGTTCCCCAAGGCACCAAGTTGGGACCACTCTACTTCCCTATGCTAATCATTGATGCCCTAACGGAAACCTCTGTCTGCTGGATATATGTCGACGACTCCACCATTGGGATCAGTGTTAATAATTCGGCTCCCGACTACATCGCCCTCCAGGATTTATTGAACAAGGCTACCCACAACCACGTCACCATCAACCATACCAAGACCATGGTTATGCACATCAACCTCTCCTCCAACTTTGTCCCACCTCCCTCCATTACTTTGGGCCCCAACACACTCCAGGATGTGGACTCCACTAAGCTCCCCGGCGTCACTATAGATAACAAAATAAATTGGAAAATACACGTCAGTAAAGTTGTCAAAACCTCCAGTTTTCATATCCACCTCCTCCGCCGACTCAACTCCCTCGGAGTTTCTGCACCTGAGCTCCTCTGTGTCTACTCAACATTCATACGTCCTAAGATCACCTATGCCTCCCTTGCCTGGTCTTTCTCCCTAAATGCCACACAACGGAAATTCCAAGAAAAAGTGCAAAAGAGAGCATGCAAGATTATTCTCTTCCCTACCTACTCCACATTTCAAGAAGCGCTCAACACACTGACCCTCTTATATATCATATGTGTATCACTTATGTTACTTGTATATGATTTGTCAATCAAGTGACCTATTCCCCAAATATGTAACTGTATATTTTCATCCTTCCAGCTGCCACGCTCTTTCAATAAACCGTTAATTATTATTATTGTTATTATTATTATTATTATCATTATTTTTATTATTATTATTATTAGTAGTAGTAGTAGTAGTGAATGAGACAGCCACCACAGTGGAATGGCATGTCGATGGAAAATGCAGACATATGGGTAAAAAAAACATACTCAGAAATTGTCAGGTGGTCGCCAGCAAACCTGTTTGAACCACCTAAGTGTGCGGCCACCAAAGAAATGATTCGGGAGATGATTAGTCTCATAACTGAGTACACTCAAGACCGCCTCCTTGTCCCGTTAGCTCTTCATATACTGGCAATAATACCACATCTATTCTGTCAGAGGACACACACAAAGACTAAGCACAAAGAAAATGAAGAGAAGACTGACTCTGTGGCAGAAGGGGGCCCTTGATGATCTCCTATGTGAAGCAAGAACACTGCGGGAGAAACTAAAATCTGCAGGAGACGGAAAGCAAAACACTGATGATGCTGCAAGGAAGTTTGGAAACAAAATGAGTGTGGGAAAAGTGTCTTTCGCGGTAAGATCTCTCACAGAGGAATCCACCGGTGGGGGCCTGCCAATAAACAGAGAGACATTAAAACAACTGAAAGAAAAACATCCCTCTGCAAGTGATGACGAAGGCATCAGGTTTCAGGGTGCCTATATCCCACCAAATGCTGTCCTGTTCGAGAAAATAACAGGAGGGATGGTGTGGAAAAAGGCACTGAAGACTCAGGGAGGTGCCGGCCCTTCAGGTCTGGATGCAACGGATGGAGAGTCATCCTCAGCACTAACAAGTTTGGCCCCGCAGCAAGTGATCTCTGCACGGCCATTGCCGTCCTTGCAAGAAAGCTGGCATCCTCTTGCTGTCATCACCTTCATGCTCTGACGGCCTGCCGCCTCATTCCCCTGGATAAGAATCCAGGATGTAGGCCAATAGGAGTGGGAGAAATGCTGAGGCGAATCATCGGATAATGCATAATGGAGGTGGTAAAGGACGATGTCAGGGCAGCAGCAGGGAACCTGCAAGTTTGTGCCGGCCAACAAGCTGGAGGGGAAGTTGCCATTCACACATGAGAACGATAATTGAGCAACGTGATTGTAAGGCCGTTCTCCTGGTCGACGCTTCAAACGCATTCAACATACTTAACCGCAAGGCCGCACTGCACAACATCAAGATCAAGTGTCCAAGCTTTGCAACATACGTTGAAAACTCCTATAGGAATCCATCAGAACCTTTATATAGTAAACAACAAGGCCCTAAGAGGTGATCCCGTCTTACAGTCAACCGAGGGAACAACACAGGGGGACCTTGTTGCAAAGGCAATGTATGCAATTGGCTTATTAGTGCTCCAACAAGAAATAAAATTTGAAACAACTGGAGTCAAACAAGTGGCGTATGCTGACGACCTTACAGGAGCAGGAAAAGTGGAGGGCATAAAAAAGTGGGACTTGGTAACATCGCGAGGTCCACAAATAGGGAACCACCCAAGCGCCAGCAAGTCCTTCCTCATAGTGAAGTCAGCATTATGAACGGGCAAGGGAGGTTTTTGGCGGAAGTGAGGTCAAAATAACTAAGGACGGCCAAAGACATCTAGGTGCAGTAATTGGCACTACGGACTTCAAGACCGAGTACGTAGCGGGAAAGGTGAATGAGTGGGTTAGTGAAATCCAAGCTCTGTCTGAGATTGCTAAAACAGAGCCACATGCGGCTTTCGCTGCATTCACCCATGGAGTCAAGCATCGTTGGAACTACCTGATGCTTATTATCCATGATATCGGACCCCTCCTCCACCCTCTGGAAGAAGTTATCAGTGTCAATTTCATTCCCAAATTAGTGAAACACATTCACTTAACCCCAGCAGAAAGAGCACTTCTTGCACTTCCATCAAGACTGGGAGGGATGGGACTAACCAATGCAGAGGAGATTGCAGCCACCGAACATCAAAATTCACTTAAGATCACGGCATCCCTCACGGACCACATAATAGCCCAGAACGCAACAGGGGAGGTCGAGACCAGTGAAGTAAACGAGATTCGTAGGTCCAT
>CAUDMG010002672.1:401251-404854 GCA_958450375.1 Homarus gammarus | reverse complement strand
ATGTAGTGCCCCAACTCTTTCCCCATAAGACCACAGTATACGCTGTAACATGCAGGAGACAGAACTGCACTAGAGCGTACTGGCCGTTTGTTGTGGTACTCTGCTTGCTCACTCAAACCTGGGGCCAACGAATTATGCTCCCCGACAGGGAACTCTGTCCGACTGAACTGGCGTCGTGGATACATCAAACACATCAACCAGACACCACGACTCACTTCAATATCAGCCGTACTTGATTCAAACACAATATTACATTTCATAACATCTCACCATAACCTATTCCTGCACGAACTGCGCCACAACGGGCCCACAAGATTGTGTCCGCATGTTTACAAATCACGTAGTTTTGGTGTAGGTTCTTGCAATCCAGTACAGTTTCTGCCGAGCCGAACGCGGCGTTAGTGTTTGTCCGTAGACTTTATTGCACTCTGTCTGGTGGGAGACGCCTCAGCACGCTCGCGGCAGAGAGGAGTAGTCTAATAATGACCCCCTTGAGTATGATGATTTGACCCTCTAAGCATGATGATCTTACCCCTTGAGTATGATGATTTAACCCCTTTGAATATGATTTCTTAACCTCGTGAATATGATTATTTAACCCCTTTCGGTATGATGATTTAACTCCTTTCACAATGAGGATTTAACCCCTTTGAGTATAATGACTTAACCCTCTGAGTATGATGATGTAACCCTATTGAGTATAATGATTTAACCTCTTGAGTATGATGATTTAACTCCTTTTGATATGATGATTTAACTCCTTTTGAGTATGATAATTAATTTAACCCCTTGAATACAATTAAAGTTTTCTCTCTCTCTCTCTCTCTCTCTCTCTCTCTCTCTCTCTCTCTCTCTCTCTCTCTCTCTCTCTCCCTCAAGATAACTATGTAATCTATGTTCTTGTAGTGATCTTTGTGCTCTCAGTTGACCGCTACCTTCTATAGTGAGTCAACACGACAAGCATTCACACGGTCATCGGCACTGTCTGTCTTCCAGTACCCGGTAATAACAACACAACGTACTGACCACCTCCACACACACACACACACTCACTGAAGGAAAGGTCATTGCTAACTAATGAATCTCTTATATTAATTTATTTATATATATTGTTTCTTAAATATTTTGTGATTTATATATATACACATTATATATACATTGTTATTATTTATGTTTTGGTTGTTTCAGGTATATTGCAAGAACCACTAAATCAGTCGTTACAATTTTGTGTTTTTCCTCTTAATTTTTTTCTAGGCCTTTCTAGTGCTGGCCTATGCACCTATACTGTCTTAGCCTAAATCTACTGGTAATATATTGTTTCACTTCAACTTCCTCACCTCACCTCACCTCACCTCACCTCACCTACCATTTGTTTTACTTTTATTAATGTTTTATCATAATCCACAAAATAAACAAATTCACAAAACAAATAAACCTTTAATGTCGTTCATCTTATTTTGTTTTTTAATCCGGTTAAATGTTCGGATATTATTTTTGGTTTCAGATTTTATTTTGTCTGAAATTCCGTTGATTAACTTTTACAGGCGTGACTTATCAGACTAATTGACCGTGACCTGGTGTACAGTGCGTGCGTGCGTGCGTGCGTGCGTGTGTGTTTGTTTAGGTTATGGCGACCTGTGGTGTAATGGTCAGCATGCTAGCGTCGCAAGTGAGAGGACCCGGGTTCGATCCCCGTACAGGGTGAAACCATGGGCAAGTTTCTTTACGCCATTTGCCTCTGTCTACCCAGCAGTAATTGGGGACCTGGATGTTAATCGATTTGTGGATCGTGTTCCTGGGTAATGGTTAGCCAGTGCAGTTGGCGAGTTGTCCGGTCTTCTCGGATTGTTCCTTGACACTGGGTCATGCAGCTCGTTAACTCAGGGTGTGGTTGTTGTGTTGGCGACAGCTTCTACACCTTAAACAAATTCACACCTGGGTGGCTCTTGGGCCGGTCATCCTCGTTACACGAGGGGCAACCATTATGTGTGTATTATGTGTTTAGGTTGGGCTAAGCGCTGCCTCACTATAACGCTCCCTCACTATAACGCTCCCTCACTATAACGCTCCCTCACTATAACTCTCCCTCACTATAACGCTCCCTCACTATAACGCTCCCTCACTATAACTCTCCCTCACTATAACGCTCCCTCACTATAACGCTCCCTCACTATAACGCTCCCTCACTATAACGCTCCCTCACTATAACGCTCCCTCACTATAACGCTCCCCACTATAACGCTCCCTCACTAGAACGCTCCCTCACCATAACTCTCCCTCACTATAACGCTCCCTCACTATAACGCTCCCTCACTAGAACGCTCCCTCACTATAACGCTCCCTCACTATAACGCTCCCTCACTATAACGCTCCCTCACTATAACGCTCCCCACTATAACGCTCCCTCACTAGAACGCTCCCTCACCATAACTCTCCCTCACTATAACGCTCCCTCACTATAACGCTCCCTCACTATAGCGCTCCCTCACTATAGCGCTCCCTCACTATAACGCTCCCTCACTATAACGCTCCCTCACTCTAACGCTCCCTCACTATAACGCTCCCTCACTAGAACGCTCCCTCACTAGAACGCTCCCTCACTATAACGCCTCCCCCACTATAACGCTCCCTCACTAGAACGCTCCCTCACTATAACGCTCCCTCACTATAACGCTCCCTCACTCTAACGCTCCCTCACTATAACGCTCCCTCACTATAACGCCCCCCCACTATAACGCTCCCTCACTAGAACGCTCCCTCACTATAACGCTCCCTCACTATAACGCTCCCTCACTATAACGCTCCCTCACTATAACGCTCCCTCACTATAACGCTCCCTCACTATAACGCTCCCTCACTATAACGCCCCCTCACTATAACGCCCCCCCACTATAACGCTCCCTCACTATAACGCTCCCTCACTATAACGCTCCCTCACTATAACGCTCCCTCACTATAACGCTCCCTCACTATAACGCTCCCACACTATAACGCTCCCTCACTATAACGCTCCCTCACTATAACGCTCCCTCACTATAACGCTCCCTTACTATAACGCTCCCTCACTATAACTCTCCCTCACTATAACGCTCCCACACATTCCTTACTCACGGCTCCTGTTAATTACTTTTTTTTAATTCTCAACCAAATATTTCTGTTACAAGAATGTCGGTAACTGTAACAAGAATTTACTGTTGAAAAAACTGCTGTATTCCGCTAAGGCTTTTGGCATTAGTCTACACAAAGGCGTGACGTCATACGAGCCAAGAGGCGTATTAGAAGGCGGGTGACATCACAGTAGGATAATGACATCACAAGAACCCGGTGATGTCAGTGTAGGTAGGGGATGTCACAAGATGTCACTATGATGGTTTAATAAGTTATCATAGAGAGAGAGAGAGAGACCTGTGCCTGTACCCGGGTGGACTATTAATACCCCGTAAACAAAATAATAATAATATGCTCGTATATGTTGGGGGGTAGTACAGGGTGGGAGGGGGCACTGGAGGGAGGGAGCCACTGGGGGAGGGAGGGAGCCACTGAGGGACGGAGGGAGCCACTGGGGAACGGAGGGAGCCACTGGGGAACGGAGGGAGCCACTGA
>CAUDMG010002672.1:383751-396251 GCA_958450375.1 Homarus gammarus | reverse complement strand
CATAAATGGATGACACTCGCTGACAACTTTCACAATTTTTTTTTATTAATTTACACTTTTTTGATGTTTTTTTTTACTGCATTATTTAGTTACTGTAAAATTTATCATGGTAGAGGCATTTTTTTTATTGGTTAATGACATTGTATACACGTGTGTTTGTTTTTGTTGTGATACAATGATAACGCTGCTGCCTTTTACACATAGGTTAATGAATAGGTTATAGTGCCATTGTTTATATCTGGTTTAAGGTAGAATGTGTGTGTGGTTTAAGGTAGAATGTGTGTGTGGTTTAAGGTAGAATGTGTGTGTGGTTTAAGGTAGAATGTGTGTGGTTTAAGGTAGAATGTGTGTGTGGTTTAAGGTAAAATGTGGGTGTTTAAGGTAGAATGTGTGTGTGGTTTAAGGTAGAATGTGTGTGGTTTAAGGTAGAATGTGTGTGTGGTTTAAGGTAGAATGTGTGTGGTTTAAGGTAGAATGGTTGTGTGGTTTAAGGTAGAATGTGTGTGTGGTTTAAGGTAGAATGTGTGTGGTTTAAGGTAGAATGTGTGTGTGGTTTAAGGTAGAATGTTTGTGGTTTAAGGTAGAATGTGTGTGGTTTAAGGTAGAATGTTTGTGTGGTTTAAGGTAGAATGTGTGTGGTTTAAGGTAGAATGTTTGTGGTTTAAGGTAGAATGTGTGTGGTTTAAGGTAGAATGTTTGTGGTTTAAGGTAGAATGTTTGTGTGGTTTAAGGTACAATGTGTGTGGTTTAAGGTAGAATGTTTGTGTGGTTTAAGGTACAATGTGTGTGGTTTAAGGTAGAATGTTTGTGGTTTAAGGTAGAATGTGTGTGTGTGTTTGTTTGAGTAATTGATTAATGTTAATTACTTCAATTGTGTACATCCACCTACCTGTCCTCACTCACCTGGTCATCCACATATCCATTCACACCCACTCACTCACCCACTCACCCATATGTCCATCCACGCACATCTACCCACCCACATCAAACCCACTTGCCCATCCACCCTATCTACCCACTTGCTCATCCACACCCTCCAACTAACACCCATCCACCTACCCACCCACACCAACTCACTTATCCACCCATACCCACCTGTCAAATTAATCCATCAGCATCCACACCTACCCACACCATATCCACCCATACCCACATTTCTTTCATAGTTTCAACATTTTCCTCTCAAATATCCGCCCACCTCTTCTCTTCCAACCACCTGAACAAAAAAAAAATTCAATATTTCGGTATCGGACGTGACGATATCGGTGATCGGTGTTGCCTTGGCTCCCGATATATGTCTTCAGTGGCCGATATTGCGATATTGACCGGGGTGTAAACGTTAGCTATCGACATACTGTTATTGGGGAGGCTGGATATCGTTCATTGGCAGATGATATCGTGTGTGGTTGATGTGGCGTTGGTTAATATATCGTTAAATAGCGATATTGTGTTAGTAATATATTGTTAAAAGATCAACGATGTGTTAATATATTGCTAATTTGGCTATATTGTGTTAATATATCGTTTATCAGGCTGCATTATGTTACTATATCGTTAATTAGACTATAGTGTGTTAATATATCGTTAATTAGACTTTAGTGTGATAATATATAATTAATTATGCTATATTGTGTTAACATATCGTTAATTAGGCTATAATGTGTTAATATATCGCTAATTAGTCTATAGTATGTTAATATATCGTTAATTATGTTATATTGTGTTAATATATCGTTAATTAGGCTATAGTGTGTTAATCTATCGTTAATTAGTCTATAGTATGTTAATATATCGTTAATTATGCTATAGTGTGTTCATATATCGTTAATTAGTTTATAGTGTGTTAATATATCGTTAATTAGGCTATAGTGTGTTAATCTATCGTTAATTAGGCTATAGTATGTTAATATATCGTTAATTAGGCTATAGTGTGTTAATATATCGTTAATTAGTCTATAGTATGTTAATATATCGTTAATTAGGCTATAGTGTGTTAATATATCGTTAATTAGTCTATAGTATGTTAATATATCGTTAATTAGGCTATAGTGTGTTAATATATCGTTAATTAGTCTATAGTATGTTAATATATCGTTAATTAGGCTATAGTGTGTTAATATATCGTTAATTAGTCTATAGTGTGTTAATATATCGTTAATTAGGCTATAGTGTGTTCATATATCGTTAATTAGTCTATAGTATGTTAATATATCGTTAATTAGGCTATAGTGTGTTCATATATCGTTAATTAGTCTATAGTATGTTAATATATCGTTAATTAGGCTATAGTGTGTTAATATATCGTTAATTAGTCTATAGTGTGTTAATATATCGTTAATTAGGCTATAGTGTGTTCATATATCGTTAATTAGTCTATAGTATGTTAATATATCGTTAATTAGGCTATAGTGTGTTAATATATCGTTAATTAGTCTATAGTGTGTTAATATATCGTTAATTAGGCTATAGTGTGTTCATATATCGTTAATTAGTCTATAGTATGTTAATATATCGTTAATTAGGCTATAGTGTGTTCATATATCGTTAGTTAGGCTATAGTGTGTTAATATATCGTTAATTAGACTTCAAACATAGGTTGGATGGATATATGAGCGATAGGGGTTGGGTGTAAACGGGACTGCCCACTATGGCCCGCTGCAGTTTCCTCCATTCTTATGTTCTGAACACATGAACGTCTCCCCTTGTAGGCGGAGTCTTGAAGGTACATTGAGAAGGTTTGCGCGTTGGTCTACTCATGGGGGCTCTGGTTGCCGGACATTGTGGGTGAATTTAACTTGATTTTTCTCTTCTTATTATTTTCCTTCTCTCCACTCAGTAAACACGGTGAAACTAACTTATTATTACAGTGAAGATAGTTTGGTCAAGGTGAGTGTTAGTGATAAGAAGATAGTGAGTTGGTTGGTTAGTGCATTAGAAACGACAGGTATACAGGAGTGAGTGTTTACCTTGAGGTGTGATGATGATGATGATGATGATGATGATGAATGTTGTCGCTTGGGTCTTATACTCCTCCTCCTCCTCCCCCCCTTCTCCTCTTCCTCTTCCTCCTCCTCCTCCCCCCTTCTCCTCCTCCTCCTTCCTCCTCCTCCCTCCCCTTCCCCCTCCCCTCCTCCCTCACCCTCTACCCCCCTGCTCCTCCCCCCTCCTTCCCCCCCCCCTCCTCAGTCTCACAACAGGTGACTGCGCAGGAGGAGTTTTTGTTAATGAAGAGGTTGCCACTACGTATTTGTTTATTAAACTGTTGCCACCTCTCTTCCCCCCTCCCTCTCCTCCCCTTCCCCTCTCCCCCCTCCTCCTTCCCTCCCCTTCCCCTCCGTCATCGTTGGGGGTGTTGTCGCGGGGGGGTAGACAAAGTGGGGTCCTGGAGGCGAAGATTAAAGGGCAGGTGATGTAATAAAAGCAGGCGTGTCAGTAAGAGGTCAGAGTGTGTGTAAGGGGGAAACCTGCGTGTGTCAGTCCATTAGTGGCGTCCAGGCTACTCCTCCAGCCGGGTCAGTGGTGGAGTTTGTCGAGGTTTGGGGCCGGTGGGAGGGTTGGAGGAGGAGTTGGTGGTGGTGGAGGAGCAGGTGGTGGTGTTGGAGGAGAAAAGGGTGGTGGTGGAGGAAGAGTTGAAGGAGGTGGTGGTGGTGGTGGCACTGATGTACGTACAGACATGTGTAGTTATGGGTCACAACATGAAAGTTTGGTGTGTGTGTGTGTGTGTGTGTGTGTGTGGTCATCATAGGTGTAGTAAGTGGCTGTATGAGTGTATTATTAACCTAAGGAGTCTCTGGGTTAATGGTGTTGATGAGTCCTCTGGGTGACGTCACGGCCTACCTCTGGCACCTGCTGGCACCCGTCTCATTTTATCTTTGTTGTTGTTGTTGTTCTTTTTCTTCTTCATTATTTTATTTCCTCATTTATTAATATTATTTATTATTATTATTATTATTATTATTAGAAGCAATTTGATGTTTAACCAATTTATCGTATAATGTAAATTAAGCCTTAGCTCTGTGAAGCCTCCAGTGCGGGCGTCTGGATGTCCGGGTTACATGGACACTGTGTATGTCTGTATTATATTACAAGGAAAGTGAGTGTCTGTATTACAAGGAAAATATCTGTCCGTGTTAGATGGTCGGGGCGTGACAGTGAAGGTGGCAGCGTCACGATCTGTCTCTTACGTGTTATATAATTTATCTCCCATTTAATCCTTATATACGTGTTGTGTTGTAGTAATTATCTCAACTGAAAATTTTATGTATTTGTTTTTGTCAGCCATAATCTGGTTTAAGTTTAATGTCTTATGGTTTATTGTTTTATTTTAACTCCTTTTCTGGTTTAGTGTCCGGGTTTATTTTGTTTTGGTGTTTATTAGTAGTTTTATTTGACATTGTTTTCTGGTTAGGTTAGGTTAGGTTAGGTTAGGTTAGGTGTCGTTTACGCTAATATCGGGCGTCAGGGCTTGGAGTAGTTTGTAAATTTGCCGCTGCTGGTTACTGTGGCGCTCTGGTCGTCTGGGATTTATGGAGTACAACTAAATAAATAAACAAATAAATGATAAATAAAATAAATAAGTAAATAAATAAATAAATATTCGGTTCCTTGAAAAAAACAAAAAAGTTCTTCCTGTGGTATCTGGATCATCTTAATTGACGCTATAAAAAGCAGTAATTACCTGCGTGTCCTTAAATACCTACCTGGATTAATATTTTTTTACGTAATATAATTAATCACTAAATATAATCAGTTACTCTGCATATATATCATTGATAACAACATAAGGTAATTTAGTATTGTTAAGTGTCTAAGGAAATGTGTTTTATTTTTTACGTGTGGTGGGTAGGTGGGTGTTAAGTGTGGTGGATAAGTGTGGTGGGTAGGTGGGTGTTAAGTGTGTGGGTAGGTGGGTGTTAAGTGTGGTGGATTAGTGTGTGGGTAGGTGGGTGTTAAGTGTGGTGGATAAGTGTGTGGGTAGGTGGGTGTTAAGTGTGGTGGATAAGTGTGGTGGGTAGGTGGGTGTTAAGTGTGTGGGTAGGTGGGTGTTAAGTGTGGTGGATAAGTGTGGTGGGTAGGTGGGTGTTAAGTGTGTGGGTAGGTGGGTGTTAAGTGTGGTGGATAAGTGTGTGGGTAGGTGGGTGTTAAGTGTGGTGGATAAGTGTGTGGGTAGGTGGGTGTTAAGTGTGGTGGATAAGTGTGTGGGTAGGTGGGTGTTAAGTGTGGTGATAAGTGTGTGGGTAGGTGGGTGTTAAGTGTGGTGGATAAGTGTGTGGGTAGGCGGGTGTTAAGTGTGGTGGATAAGTGTGTGGGTAGGTGGGTGTTAAGTGTGGTGGATAAGTGTGTGGGTAGGTGGGTGTTAAGTGTGGTGGATAAGTGTGTGGGTAGGTGGGTGTTAAGTGTGGTGAATAAGTGTGTGGGTAGGTGGGTGTTAAGTGTGGTGGATAAGTGTGTGGGTAGGTGGGTGTTAAGTGTGGTGGATAAGTGTGTGGGTAGGTGGGTGTTGACGGTGTGGGGAGCCGCTTCGTCATTAACTGGAGGAATTTACCCTTAAGCAACTTTGGCTGAATACTTGACTAATGATCTCTTCAAAGGCCAGACCAGCACTACCATCACCAAGGGCTTTACATACATACATATATACACACCTGGCTGGTCCAAGGGCCACCTAGGCGTGAATTTGTTTAAGGTGTAGAAGCTGTCGCCAACACAACAACCACACCCTGAGTTAACGAGCTGCATGACCCAGTGTCAAGGAATAGTCCGAGAAGACCGGACAACTCGCCAACTGCACTGGCTAACCATTACCCAGGAACACGATCAGCAAATCGATTAAACATCCAGGTTCCCAATTACTGCTGGGTAGACAGAGGCAAATGGCGTAAAGAAACTTGCCCATGGTTTCACCCTGCCCGGGGATCGAATCCGGGTCCGCTCGTTTGCGAGGCGAGCATGCTGACCATTACACACACACAATTAACTATTTGCGGACATTTTATTGCCTCGGCCACATCAGCTCACTAATGTTTTGATCAGCCTTGTTAAACGTTCTTGCTATCATGTCACCCCTCTCCCCCCTCTCTCCCCCTCCTCCCCTCTTCCCTCACCATCCCCCTCCTCCCCTCTCCCCCCTCTCTCCCCCTCCTCCCCTCTTCCCTCACCTTCCCCCTCCTCCCCTCTTCCCTCACCATCCCCCTCCTCCCCTCTTCCCTCACCTTCCCCCTCCTCCCCTCTTCCCTCACCATCCCCCTCCTCCCCTCTTCCCTCACCATCCCCCTCCTCCCCTCTCCCTCCCTCTCTCCCCCTCCTCCCCTCTTCCCTCACCATCCTCCCTCCCTCCCCTCTTCCCTCACCTTCCCCCTCCTCCCCTCTTCCCTCACCTTCCCCCTCCTCCCCTCTTCCCTCACCCTCCCCCTCCTCCCCCTCCTCCCTCTCCCCTCCCCTCCCTCTCTCCCCCTCCTCCCCTCTTCCCTCACCATCCCCCTCCTCCCCTCTTCCCTCACCTTCCCCCTCCTCCCCTCTTCCCTCACCTCCCCCTCCCCCTCCCCCTCCCCCTTCAAGTTGTAAATAGTGCGTCGTGTTGGGAGAACTACACCAATGCTCCCTTGAATTAGGTTAGGTTAGGTTAGGTTAGGTTAGGTTAGGTTAGGTTAGGTTTGGTTAGGTTAGGTTAGGTTAGGTTTGGTTTGGTTATAGTTTGAAAGAATAGTAAGTCTTTCAGGTGTTGTGTTCAGTGGGGAGAGGGAGGAGAGGGACAGAGAGGGACAGAGAGGGATGGTCGGATTAGCCTGAGTGGACACCTACAATGTCTACCAGGTGAGCGATTAATTTACTCAGTGATCACCTGTTAATTGATATTCCACTTGTGTCACCACCTTCTCCTCACCCAACCTCTGGGCCGTGTGTGTGTGTGTGTGTGTGTGTGTGTGTGTGTGTATGTGTGTGTGTGTGTGTGTGTGTGTATGACAACCTTGAGACGATAGGTTTGACGTCCAGTATGGTGTGTCAAAAACTGGAAACACACACACACACACACACACACACACACACACACACACACGATCCCTTAAACCCACCTAAACCAGTGTCGTTTAAGTCGAGTTTCTTCACTTTTACCAGAGAGAGAGAGAGAGAGAGAGAGAGAGAGAGAGAGAGAGAGAGTTCATCATAAGGTTGGTCGCTCGCCGTTGCATCACCATTACGTCCCACAAGACTCGGACAAAAATATACACAAGAACATCGTCGAGTCCACCAACATATCTCCTATCTCGCTGACGGCCGGTATGTGGGGGAGGCTGTGGGGGAGGGGGGGGGGAGATGGTGAGGTTGTGGGTGATGGTGAGGTTGTGGGTGTGGAAGACGGTTGTGGGTGATGGTGAGGTTAGGTTAGGCACACCGTCAGGGAGAGCTCTAAGACACATATGTCGTGATGATCTTCGTGTGAGGGCTGCTTGATGGGCGTCGTGGCTTCATCATTATATATCCCAGATGGGCGGCACCCTACACGCCCACATGTCATTCCTTCAGTACCAGACCCACTCATGGTGACACCAGTAGGGGGGGGGGGGTGGAGGTGGTGTGAGTGGTGGTGGTATAGAGGGTAACATAATGGTGACAGCGAGACGGGGTTGTGGACAGACACTATGGGTGGTGGACGTCATCATCATCATCATCATCATCATCTAGGGAGCACATCATCGTCGTGTCGTGCTCTCGCTCCTGGTACATCACACGACAGTCGGAGGTGTGAAGGATGATTAATGCTTTGATGCTGTCATGATGAAGTTGGCGACGCGATGCTGACGAGTTGAGTGTGTGTGTGTGTGTTTTTGAGTGTGTGTTTGAGTGTGTGTTTGTATTTGAGTGTGCGTTTGTATTTGCATGTATGTGTCTGTCTATCTGTGTGTGTGTGTGTTTGTATTTGCATGTATGTGTCTGTCTATCTGTGTGTGTGTGTGTGTGTGTGTGTGTGTGTGTGTGTGTGTGTGTGTGTGTGTGTGTGTAGAAGCCTCTCAGACTATCACAACAGGTGTATGTCACAGGTGTTTACAGTGGTGGTGTTGGTGTCAGGTATTGTTGTGAGAGAGTTTCATCTGTTTACCTTGCTATTACCTACCTGTTCCGTTTATCCCTTGATTAACACCAGGTGAAGGAGGTAAGAATGGCCTTTAATTAAATCCGTGTTTTAGTTTACCTGTCGCATTAGATTGGGTGTTGGAGCCTTACAGTGGGATAGATTGTTGTTGTTATTATTATTTTGTTATTATTGTTATCATTTTATTATTATTATTATTATTGTTGTTGTTGTTGTTGTTGTTGTTGTTGTGATTGTTATTGTTGTTCTTAGTATTATTATTATTATTATTATTATTATTATTATTATTAGTTAGTAGTAGTAGTAGTAGTAGTAGTAGTAGTAGTAGTATTCGTTCATAAATGTTTTTTTTTATAGAGGGAAATATGAACTTTACAGAATTAATGTTTTATATAGGTAGATCTTTTTTCCTTTATTCAAACAAATTAAAAGGACCAAAATGTTTCGTGAAGAACATATATATATTAAGACATCTCTCGTTGATAGACACACGTACTGCTGTTAAAATAATGATCTAGATATTGGTCTCATTATTTAACAGCTAAACTGGAGAACAAAATTATCACAAGGTACTGTAAATGATCTGATTCTCACTGCCTGTGTGTATTTCTTCTTTACTTTTGTTAATTTACACATACACACACACACACACACACACACACACACACACACACACGTGAGGTCCTTCATATCAACACCCGAGGACGAGTTACTGCACCACACCACCCGGTGTCTGCATGACCAGCCCAGGCCAGGGCCATCAGCTGTAAACTATAATAATTTGTACGTTCAATCATTGTTCCTCCTTCCAGTAATGAAAGCTTTTGTTAAACGACCCACCCACCCCATGTCTTTGTACGTAATAAGGCATTTTTATCTAATGTATATTTTCAGCCTTCGGGCTGCAGAACTTTTCAATAAACCGTTAATTATTATTATTATTATTATTATTACTATTACTATTATTATTATTATTATCATTATCATTATTATTATTATTATTATTATTATCACTATTATTATTATTATTATTATTATTATCATTATTATTATTATTATTATTATTATTATTACTATTACTATTATTATTATTATTATCATTATTGTTATTATTATTATTATTATTATTATTATTATTATTATTATTATTATTATTATTATCATTATTATTATCACTATTACTATTATTATTATTATTATTATTATTACCTGTTGGCACTGTTCATCGTCCATGGTTAGTTCACAAGTAATGAATGCGGATTTTTTTTTGGGGGGAGGGGGTGAGGGAGGGGAGAGTGAGGGGGGTCCTGGGGTCCTTTTATGAGCCAGATGACGAGGACACCCTGGCCAGGATTTTGTGAAGGATATTGGGTCCAGAGTTTGGGGGTTAATTCCATTTTTTGGGGGGTATTAATATTTTGGGTGACCTCTTTCCCTTCATCCCTCTCTCCCTCCCCCCTTTCTTCCTCCCTTCTCACCTTCTCTTTCCCCCTCCTTTCCTTCCTCCTTTATTTCCTTCCTCCTTTACTTTCTTCCCTCTTCTCCCACCTTCCCTTCGTCCCTTTACTTCATTGTTTTCCTTCCTCCCTCCCCTCCTTCCTTCCCTCACTCCCTTCCTTCCCTCCCTCCCCTCCTTCCTTCCCTCCCTCACTCCCCTCCTTCCTTCACTCCCTCTCACCCACTGTGTTGCACGTGCCAGGGAGGGAGTGAGGGAAAGGAGGGCGGGGGAGGGAAGGAAGGAAGGGAGACAGGGAGGGAAGGTAGGGAGACAGGAAGGGAGGGTAATAACAGTGACTGGTGAACGTACCCACTACCACAGGGGAATGAGTCAGGGAGATTACCACGGGGGGGGGGGGAACCCAGCTGGTGGGAACGTCAGGATCTCTCTCTCTCTCTCTCTCTCTCTCTCTCTCTCTCTCTCTCTCTCTCTCACATGCAGTACGGTGGATGGGAGGGAGGAAAGAAGAAAGGGAGAGAGAGAGAGGGAGAGAGAAAGAGAGGGAGGTGTTCTTCACGTCGTTGTGTCGGAAGGAGATGAAAGCTGCCAGGTTTTGTGGGCGGCGCTACCCGTCTTGTCTTCTGCAGGAGCTGTGGCAGGGTGGCCGTGGGTGGCAAGGTGGGCGTGGGTGACAAGGTGGGTGTGACTGGCAGGGTGGGCGTGGTTGGCAGGGTGGGCGTGACTGGCAGGGTGGGCGTGGGTGACAGGGTGGGTGTGACTGGCAGGGTGGGCGTGGTTGGCAGGGTGGGCGTGACTGGCAGGGTGGGCGTGGGTGACAGGGTGGGTGTGACTGGCAGGGTGGGCGTGGGTGGCAGGGTGGGTGTGACTGGCAGGGTGGGCGTGGTTGGCAGGGTGGGCGTGGTTGGCAGGGTGGGCGTGACTGGCAGGGTGGGCGTGGGTGACAGGGTGGGCGTGACTGGCAGGGTGGGCGTGGTTGGCAGGGTGGGCGTGACTGGCAGGGTGGGCGTGGGTGACAGGGTGGGTGTGACTGGCAGGGTGGGCGTGGTTGGCAGGGTGGGTGTGACTGGCAGGGTGGGCGTGGTTGGCAGGGTGGGCGTGGTTGGCAGGGTGGGCGTGACTGGCAGGGTGGGCGTGGGTGACAGGGTGGGCGTGGGTGACAGGGTGGGCGTGGTTGGCAGGGTGGGCGTGGTTGGCAGGGTGGGCGTGACTGGCAGGGTGGGCGTGGGTGACAGGGTGGGCGTGAATGGCAGGGTGGGCGTGGTTGGCAGGGTGGGCGTGACTGGCAGGGTGGGCGTGGGTGACAGGGTGGGTGTGACTGGCAGGGTGGGCGTGGTTGGCAGGGTGGGTGTGACTGGCAGGGTGGGCGTGGTTGGCAGGGTGGGCGTGGTTGGCAGGGTGGGCGTGACTGGCAGGGTGGGCGTGGGTGACTGGGTGGGCGTGGGTGACAGGGTGGGTGTGACTGGCAGGGTGGGCGTGGTTGGCAGGGTGGGTGTGACTGGCAGGGTGGGCGGGTTGGCAGGGGGGCGTGGTTGGCTGGGTGGGCGTGACTGGCAGGGTGGGCGTGGGTGACAGGGTGGGTGTGACTGGCAGGGTGGGCGTGGTTGGCAGGGTGGGCGTGACTGGCAGGGTGGGCGTGGTTGGCAGGGTGGGCGTGACTGGCAGGGTGGGCGTGGGTGACAGGGTGGGCGTGGTTGGCTGGGTGGGCGTGACTGGCAGGGTGGCGTGGGTGACAGGTGGGTGTGATGCAGGGTGGGCGTGGTTGGCAGGGTGGGCGTGGTTGGCAGGGTGGGCGTGACTGGCAGGGTGGGCGTGGGTGACAGGGTGGGCGTGAATGGCAGGGTGGGCGTGGTTGGCAGGGTGGGCGTGACTGGCAGGGTGGGCGTGGGTGACAGGGTGGGTGTGACTGGCAGGGTGGGCGTGGTTGGCAGGGTGGGTGTGACTGGCAGGGTGGGCGTGGTTGGCAGGGTGGGCGTGGTTGGCAGGGTGGGCGTGACTGGCAGGGTGGGCGTGGGTGACAGGGTGGGCGTGGGTGACAGGGTGGGCGTGGTTGGCAGGGTGGGCGTGGTTGGCAGGGTGGGCGTGACTGGCAGGGTGGGCGTGGGTGACAGGGTGGGCGTGAATGGCAGGGTGGGCGTGGTTGGCAGGGTGGGCGTGACTGGCAGGGTGGGCGTGGGTGACAGGGTGGGTGTGACTGGCAGGGTGGGCGTGGTTGGCAGGGTGGGTGTGACTGGCAGGGTGGGCGTGGTTGGCAGGGTGGGCGTGGTTGGCAGGGTGGGCGTGACTGGCAGGGTGGGCGTGGGTGACAGGGTGGGCGTGGGTGACAGGGTGGGTGTGACTGGCAGGGTGGGCGTGGTTGGCAGGGTGGGTGTGACTGGCAGGGTGGGCGTGGTTGGCAGGGTGGGCGTGGTTGGCAGGGTGGGCGTGACTGGCAGGGTGGGCGTGGGTGACAGGGTGGGTGTGACTGGCAGGGTGGGCGTGGTTGGCAGGGTGGGCGTGACTGGCAGGGTGGGCGTGGTTGGCAGGGTGGGCGTGACTGGCAGGGTGGGCGTGGGTGACAGGGTGGGCGTGGTTGGCAGGGTGGGCGTGGTTGGCAGGGTGGGCGTGACTGGCAGGGTGGGCGTGGGTGACAGGGTGGGCGTGGGTGACAGGGTGGGTGTGACTGGCAGGGTGGGCGTGGTTGGCAGGGTGGGTGTGACTGGCAGGGTGGGCGTGGTTGGCAGGGTGGGCGTGGTTGGCAGGGTGGGCGTGACTGGCAGGGTGGGCGTGGGTGACAGGGTGGGTGTGACTGGCAGGGTGGGCGTGGTTGGCAGGGTGGGCGTGACTGGCAGGGTGGGCGTGGTTGGCAGGGTGGGCGTGACTGGCAGGGTGGGCGTGGGTGACAGGGTGGGCGTGGTTGGCAGGGTGGGCGTGACTGGCAGGGTGGGCGTGGGTGACAGGGTGGGCGTGGTT
>CAUDMG010002672.1:341251-378751 GCA_958450375.1 Homarus gammarus | reverse complement strand
CCCTCCCTCCCCCCTTCCCCCTCCCTCCTCCCTCCCTCCTACCTTCCCTCTCCTTCTTCCCCTACACACGATAATATTTACACTAACCATGAGATTAATTAGGGGTGGGGGGGGGGGCGGGTGAGGCCACTGTGGAAGATGTAGCGGACAGACATAATGGATGAGGGAGACATTTACTTAATCCTCTTCTCTGTCTTGTGTGTCAGGTGTTTGGTGGTATGTCTGTTTTAACCATCCATCCATCCATCCATCCGTCCATCCATCCATCCATCCATCCATCCGTCCGTCCATCCGCCAATTTTCTCTTGTTTATATTGCATTCATATGACGATACTCTCTCTCTCTCTCTCTCTCTCTCTCTCTCTCTCTCTCTCTCTCTCTCTCTCTCTCTCTCTCTCTCTCTCTCACACACACACATGTTCGCTTCACCGAGTACACACATAACACGGCATCTGAAATATCTCGGCAATAAGTCACCAAGGACCTGCAGTAGTTACGTCAGTGCCTGGGTATGTCAGAGGTTGGGTACGTCAGTGCCTGGGTATGTCAGAGGTTGGGTACGTCAGTGCCTGGGTATGTCAGAGGTTGGGTACGTCAGTGCCTGGGTATGTCAGAGGTTGGGTACGTCAGTGCCTGGGTATGTCAGAGGTTGGGTACGTCAGTGCCTGGGTATGTCAGAGGTTGGGTACGTCAGTGCCTGGGTATGTCAGAGGTTGGGTACGTCAGTGCCTGGGTATGTCAGAGGTTGGGTACGTCAGTGCCTGGGTATGTCAGTGGTAGGGTACGCCAGATTGAGGACAGTGCCACTTCCTTGCCTGGCATCAGTGACACTGGTGACTCCCTAATCTGTAAAAAAAATTAAAATACAAAAATAAATAAATAAATAAATACAATAAAAAATTAGTCCAGTGTTCCAAGATGTTAACGCTGTTGTCATCTGGGGGAAGAATTATCGCACTGCGTCGGGTAAAGTCTTCGTACAACAGGGGATTAGTCCGCGTACTCCAAGGATTAAGTCATACTCAAGGATTAAGTCATACTCTAAGGATTAAGTCATTGTACTCAAGTATAATGACGTCATACTTTGAAAAATTTAAAAGTTGTACTAAATTTTTTTTTGGTGGAGAGGGGGAGGGGGGGGGGAGGGTCACGGATGCCAAGTGGGTACAGCGCTCGACTCTTGTCCTAAGGTTCACTGGTTCGATCCCACGACATTCCCAGTCCACTTAGCTGTATTTGGGTACCTAATGCTTCCGTTGGGTAAGTGAAGGTAGTCGAGTGCAGTGCCGTTCGTGTTGTCTCCTGTGGTTTAGTATACGGTGTGGTGGGTGTACAGTGACCGTATACAGTGTCTCTTTTCACTGTATAATGGTCGTCATACTCTTAATGTTTATATTGAATCGTCGCACTCCAGGGTTCAGGTGGTCGCACTCCAGGGTTCAGGTGGTCGTACTCCAGGGTTCAGGTGGTCGTACTCCAGGGTTCAGGTGGTCGTACTCCAGGGTTCAGGTGGTCGTACTCCAGGGTTCAGGTGGTCGTACTCCAGGGTTCAGGTGGTCCTACTCCAGTAAGTCATCATAGCCGGGAAGTAAGTCATCATCGCCGGGAAGTAAGTCATCGTCGCCGGGAACTAAATCATCATCGCCGGGAACTAAATCATCATCGCCGGGAACTAAATCATCATAGCCGGGAAGTAAGTCATCATAGCCGGGAAGTAAGTCATCATAGCCGGGAAGTAAGTCATCATAGCCGGGAACTAAGTCATCATAGCCGGGAATTAAGTCATCATAGCCGGGAACTAAGTCATCGTATATCAGGAACTCAGTCTATCATGCCGGGGTGCCTACTGGCCGAGTGGTAGGCAGGAGAGGCCATATATCCTGGTTGTAATCGTGACACAGAGCGTTACCGTGATGGAGCGTTACAGTGATGGAGCGTTACCGTGATGGAGCGTTACAGTGATGGAGCGTTACAGTGATGGAGCGTTACAGTGATGAAGCATTACAGCTGTCGGTAACACTGTAGAAGGGTGAAACACTATACCTGTAGGGAGGGGGGGGAGTTCCTTCAGGTGTAATGAAGGGCGTCTGGTAATATTTACTTTTAAGGGAATGACGTGAAGATTAGACCCCCCCTAGCTTATTTCACCTGATGATTGGATACCGTAACGTTACCTGTGTGGGTTAGGTTGGGTTTGGTTGGGTTAGGTTGGGTTAGGTTGGGTTTGGTTGGGTTAGGTTGGGTTCAATCATTGGGTAAAATATTAAGCTGGGGTGTCTAATCTTCACGTGATACTATTAGCATCATACCGTATAGTAATTCATTTGTAAGGTAAGACTGAAAGCATCTTGACTACTGAACATGCACTAAATGGGGTACACAGTAACTCCTTTGTTTATTGACAGGATGATGAGGACAGTATAATGGTTCTGAACAATGAGGCGTGACAGGTGAATGGGACAGGTAAATAAGACAGGTGAATAGGATAGGTAAATAGGACAGCTGAATAGGACAGGTAAATAGGATAAGTAAATAGGACAGGTAAGTAGTGTCATTGTGTTGTGGTTCTTGAGTGAATTATGTTGCCGCGGCAGCTGATGGGAGTAGTGTGTACGTGTTGATGGATACAAGACGTTCATGGTGTGGTGGTTACATACATACATACATACATACATACATACATACATACATACACTCGCACACACATATACAGACACATACATACATACATACATACATACATACATACACTCGCACACACATATACAGACACATACATGCATACATACATACATACATACATACATACATACATACACACAACAGACAGATAAGTACAGGAGTATGATGAGGTAAATCCCGTAGTTTTGGACAGGTAACATCTCTGTCAACATCAAGGGAAGTCTGTCAACATCCTGAACTATCTCAGATTATTCCACTGGACAAAAGAACCAACTTCCGTCTGAACAAAAGGCTTTTATATACGTGTGTGTGTGTGTGTGTGTGTGTGTGTGTGTGTGTGTGAGTCAGCTTTAAGGCCGTCTAACACCAGTGGTAAGATCTTAAGAAACATCAAGTCCTTCACTAAAGTAATAAAGTTAATGCCGGGGTTTACTTCACTCTGTCTCCCACCTTTGATGTGTCTCGGCAGGGCCTTTGTCACACCACCACCTCTCTCTATAATTGACGATCCCAGAGTAAGATATTAATGGTAGGGGTGAGGGAGGGGTGAGGTGAGGGTGGGTGAGGGGGGAGGGTGGGTGAGTGGGGAGGGTCGGTGAGGGGGGGAGGGTGGGTGAAGGGGGAGGGTGGGTGAGGGGGGAGGGTGGGTGAGGGGGGAGGTAGGTACGTAGAGAAAAATGAAGTAGTATAATACAGAAGAAGGGAGTTTAATGGATACTGAAGGGGTGGGGAGGTGAGGGAGGGGGGAGAGGCGAGTGGAAGGGAAGGAAATTTAAGGGAGAGGAAGGGAGGGTGGCTCAGTAAGGGAAAGGAAGGGAGGGTGACTCAGTAAGGGAGAGGAAGGGAGAGTGACTCAGTAAGGGAGAGGAAGGGAGGGTGACTCAGTAAGGGAGAGGAAGGGAGGGTGACTCAGTAAGGGAAAGGAAGGGAGGGTGACTCAGTAAGGGAGAGGAAGGGAGGGTGACTCAGTAAGGGAAAGGAAGGGAGGGTGACTCAGTAAGGGAAAGGAAGGGAGGGTGACTCAGTAAGGGAAAGGAAGGGAGGGTGACTCAGTAAGGGAAAGGAAGGGAGGGTGACTCAGTAAGGGAAAGGAAGGGAGGGTGACTCAGTAAGGGAAAGAAAGGGAGGGTGACTCAGTAAGGGAAAGGAAGGGAGGGTGACTCAGTAAGGGAAAGGAAGGGAGGGTGACTCAGTAAGGGAAAGGAAGGGAGGGTGGCTCAGTATGGTTAGTTACTGTGTGTTTGTTTACTGTGATCACTTGTGGCTCGTGTGTGTATATATGTATGTGTTTGTATGTATGTATGTATGTATGCATGTATGTAAGGTGGATATATCTGGTCGGTGGAGTAAGGTGGTGTGGTCGCTGGAGAAAGGTGGTGTGGTCGCTGGAGTGAGGTGATGTGGTTGCTGGAGAAAGTTGATGTGGTCGCTGGAGTAAAGTGATGTGGTCGCTGGAGTAAAGTGATGTGGTCACTGGAGTAAAGTGATGTGGTCGCTGGAGTAAAGTGATGTGGTCGCTGGAGTAAAGTGATGTGGTCGCTGGAGTAAAGTGATGTGGTCGCTGGAGTAAAGTGATGTGGGCGCTGGAGTAAAGTGATGTGGTCGCTGGAGTAAAGTGATGTGGTCGCTGGAGTAAAGTGATGTGGTCGCTGGAGTAAAGTGATGCGGTCGCTGGAGTAAAGTGATGTGGTCGCTGGGGTAAGGTGATCTGGTCGCTGGAGTAAAGTAAAAATAGACCCCAAGAGTTGATCAGGTAAAGCCACATCCACGAGTCTCCTTCTATACTGTACAGCACGAGAGAGAGAGAGAGAGAGAGAGAGAGAGAGAGAGAGAGAGAGAGAGAGAGAGCCCCATCTGGCCTCATCCTCTCCCAAAATCACCTCGATAACCCAGATGCCACACTACTTCCAGAGTGATCATGTGAATTAAACCTAACCTAACCTAACCTAACCTAAGCTAACACTAACCTAACCTAACACTAACCTCACCTAACACTAACCTAACACTAACCTAACCTAACCATTTGGACTTGAAGATAATATAGATAAATGGTAAATCAGTCCGTCAGTAAGTTTGTAAATATATTGTTTTTTGTTTTTTTTAAAGGACAGGTGGATGTAGGTATATATTGGAGCTTAGTGCTGTGTGTATGTCTGTCTGTCTGTCAAAGGCAGACTCCGTACCCGTGTCTTCAGCTGTAGGGAGATGAAATTGTCTACAAAGTTACACGTATATCGAGCAGTGGTCTTCCCCACCCTGCTATATGGCAGTGAGACATGGGTCACATACAGGAGGCACCTCAAGGCACTTGACAACTTTCACCAACGTAGTTCTACGTTCCATCCTCCGAGTTGGCTGGGAAGACAAGAGAACAAATGCCAGTATTCTCACTGACACCAACTGTAGGAGCATCGAGGCTACCATTATCCACGAACAACTACGCTGGACTGGCCATGTTACCAGTATGGACGACAGTAGACCGCCAAAGCAGCTACTTTACAGTCACCTAACGAATAGTAAACGTAACGCTGGCGGGCAACTGAAAAGGTATAAGGATAGTCTTAAGACAAACCTGAAAAAGTACCAAATCGACCCCCTCACCTGGGAGACGATTACTCCACACCAACGCTTGGAGGAGCACCACACGAGAAGGTGTCAATACCTTCGAGTTAGTCAGACTGTGTAACGAGGCAGACAAGCGCCAACGCCGGAAAGACGCTGCCGCCGCCCCTCCCGCACTAGATGTAGCCCCCCACTGTGCAACTTCTGTGATCGACCCTGCCGGTCCCGTATCGGCCTCTTTAGTCACCTCAGAGCTCACCAACCTAGGTGACATCCTTAATAACTCATATCATTGTCTAATAGCTGGATGATCGTTATACTCGATTCCGAGTGACAGCAAAGTAGTAGTAGTATGTGTGTATGTGTATAGTGTTTGTGTATGAGTATATATACTGTATGTATGTTTGTGGTGCGTATGTGTATGTATGTGTTTTAACTTTGTGTGCGTGTGGTAAGAGGGTATTCGGCCCTGTGGACAGACAGCCACTTGGAATACAACGGGGACAAGGAACTGTACAGCACTAAGTTAATCACCTTACTGTGCCTAACTGCCTGAGAGAGAGAGAGAGAGAGAGAGAGAGAGAGAGAGAGAGAGAGAGAGAGAGAGAGAGAGAGAGAGAAATTAAAATGAGAAAACAAAAACAAATAAATAAAAGAAAGAGAAATTAAAGTGAGAAAACAAGAGAAATAAGCAAAACAAATAGAAACACACACACACACACACACACACACACACACAGAGGGTTTAAGCAGTATGCATATAATTTTAGAAGACGAGTAATTTTATATCAGGGAGATTTTCATTCACGTCGGCGGTAAGAGCATCGTGTATTTTACTGTAATAGCCAGCCAGCAGACCTCCCGACCCGGCTCTCTCTCTCTCTCTCTCTCTCTCTCTCTCTCTCTCTCTCTCTCTCTCTCTCTCTCTCTTGTGTGCGTATATATTTAACTCACATCACCCGGCAGAGGAGGAAAATTGTACGGGTTTTATGGGTGTGTGTGTTTAAAACTGTATCCTAGTCAGTATTTTTTTATGTGCTGGATGAATTTAAAAGCAATTATTGATAATGAAATTTAAGACAAAAATATGATGGTTTGTTATTTTTTTCCTTTTGTTTTCCCAGGATTAACAAGGCCGTGTATTGAATCTGAGTTTTATTTTGTTAATGCGTTAAGTTTTTGGGGGGGGAAAGTGTTTTATTTTTAATCGAGTTTTACGCCAATCAATCAGAGTACAGGCTTCATATCTGAGGGTTGGTGACCACAGTCCTCCATTCTAAACGTTCTCAATCATCCGTCCAAGTCTCTGTCTACCCCTGGCCCTCCTACCCTCAACTCTGTCTATTAATATCGTTATTATCCGCCTCATCCGTAATTATATGACCAAGTATCAACGTTTTTTATGCACATTTCAAGTATTTCTCTTGAAGTTTTACCTAATATTAATTCTTCTTCATTTGTTTTCCTGTCAGTGTAGCTTATTCTTAACATTCGCCTATAACACCACATTCCAAAGGCCTTCAACCTCTTTCTGGTGTCTGCTGAAGGTGTCCACGCTTCTGACCCATACACCAGTCCTTGCCATAACAAACGTTTCAGCAACCCTTTTCTCAAACTGATATTAATGTCTCTTTTCATTGTGTCTTTTAGATTATTAATTGCTGTTTTTGCTGCCTTATTCTTGTTTTCATTTCTTCCATACATTTACCATCACAGCTGATGTTACTTCCCAAATACACAACATTTTCTACTTCATTAAATCCCCTGTTTCCTGCCATAATTCTTATTTTAGAGTTTATTTCCAATTTTAAAACCATTACTTTAGTCTTTACAGCATTAACTCTTCACCCTTATCCACTAATCTGTTAACGAGGCTTTGTAATACCTCTTAATAAGAACAGTATCATCTGCATAGCGCGTGTTTGATATAACTTTACCATTAACTTTTAAGTTTTTCATTTCGATGTAGCTAATGTATTAACATATAATAAAAAATTTGAGGGTAAACTGTAGTAAATTTTGGACCCATTATCTGTAGTTCATCCTGTGACAAATAATGAAGGGAGAAGGAGGGCGGAAGGGACCAGCTTCTCTAGCCGGTTTGGGCGCCATTCAAGCCTTCATTTGGCAGAAAACTAGCCAAACTTGGGTCCTTCAAGCCCAAGTTCTCACCGCCATTGGAATCTCAGTAGGACCGCGGGACTTATAAATTAGGGTGAATGTACTTTAAGAACGGCCTCCCAGGGACTTCGTTTACAAATAAAGCACCACCGACTCCTCCGTGTTGGCCTGTGTCTGTTTGTTTGGCTGTAGCTCGTGTAGGAGGCGCTGTAGGGGTTGTGTATTGTTCACTGTAGAGAATGTGTATAAAACATCAACATCATGTAAAATGTTTATGTTGTAGACTGTCGCATACTTGTGACGGTTTTTAGTACTACTGTAGAGACTAATGTTTCCCCCTCCCCTGACCCCCCCCCCCCGCCTAGTTTTTTTTTGGGGGGGTGGTGAGGGTCGGGGAGGGGGTGGTGAGGGTCGGGGAGGGGGTGGTGAGGGTCGGGGAGGGGGGGGTTGGTGTTTATGGATGTTGGAGTCAAAGTTAGCATAGAGACTGTGTTGTAGCGGGAGAGACTTTGTAGGTATGGGTGTTGGCATCGGAGGGAACAAAGGGGTGGGGTTGTGGGAGGGGTGGGGGTGTGGTAGGTGTGGGGTGTGGGAGGGTTGGAGGTGTGGGAGGGGTGGAGGTGTTGGAGGGGTGGAGGTGTGGTAGGGCTGGTGGTGTGGGAGGGGGGGAGGGGTGGTGGTGGTGTGGGAGGGGTGGAGGTGTGGGGGTGTGGTTGGTGTGGTGGTGTGGGAAGAGTGGAGGTGTGGGAGAGGTGGAGGTGTGGAGGGGTGGATGTGTCGGAGGGTCACATCAAGGCTTAAAATGACAGTTTACCGTCAGCCTGTGTGTGTGAGGAGGGTGTAGGTGGGACAATGGAGGAGGAGGAGGGTGGGGGTAGGAGGACTGTGGTGGGAGTAGTACTGGGTAGTAGTAGTGGTGGTAGTAGTAGTAGTAGTAGTAGTGGTGGTAGCAGTAGGTGAAGCATCACCACACAGCGGACTGCCTCACCGTCGTGGCCCAACACTGACAGTAATCACAGGTAATTTTCTGGCCAGCGTTTGAACCAGCCATTACACTTTTCACTGAGACGACCCAATGTGGAGCCAAGACCTGTGTGTGGTACAGACTCAGGCCGGATGATATACATAGGTCTGGAGTCTCCTCGTCCTCCATACCACTACCACCATCACCCCTCATCACCCCTCCTCCCCCACCCCTCCACCGTCATCACCCCTCCTCCCCACCCCTCCACCGCCATCACCCCTCCTCCCCCACCCCTCCACCGCCATCACCCCTCCTCCCCCACCCCTCCACCGCCATCACCACACCACCACCTCGCAACTTTATTGGATCTTTATTTTTACTTGTGCTTTCCTTACTGTCTGTCTGTCTGTCTGTCTGTCTATACATACATCTCTCCCCCTTTCTCTGATTTGATTTCCTCGCTGGACACACAACTCTCCCTTTGTCCTCAGAGACACAGGGTCGAGGCTGGGGCACTCCTGAAGTCACTCAACCGTGTATATGTACCTAAACTTTACAAATGGGAACTGAATGTAGCGGAGTGTTAGCTTACGTTAGGTCGGGTTGGGTTGGGTTGGGTTGGGTTGGGTTGGGTTGGGTTGGGGTTGGGATGGGTTGGGTTGGGTTCGGAGGGGTTGGGTTGGGTTGGGTTGGGTTGGGTTGGGTTGGGTTGGGATGGGTTGGGTTGGGTTAGGTTGGGTTGGGTTGGGTTGGGTTGGGATGGGTTGGGTTGGGTTAGGTCGGGTTGGGTTGGGTTGGGTTGGGTTGGGATGGGGTTGGGATGGGTTGGGAGAGGTTGGGTTGGGTTGGGTTGGGTTGGGTTGAGTTGGGTTGAGATGGGTTGGGATGGGTTGGTTGGGTTGGGTTGGGTTGGGTTGGGTTAGGTTAGGTTGGGTTCACCTGGTGGCTTATTACCTTGTGTTATTGTAATGGCAGGTGGTGGCAGGTGGTGGTGAGTGAGCCAGTGTGTGTGTGAAGGAACACATTTTGTCAATGCACGTACACATGTATGACAAAAGAACACAGACCGTGGAATTATGTGAGTATGAATACACACACACACACACACACATACACACACACACACACACACACACACACACACACACACACACATACACACACACACACACACACACACATACACACACACACACACACACACACACACACACACACACCCTTCATTTCCCTCTCTCTATTCCCGTTTCTCCATCTCCTCCTCCGCCTCCTCCCCCCTTTCCCCCTACTTTATCCCCCAACCCTCCCCTCTCTCTCTAACTTTCCACCTCTTCCCCCTTACCACTCTCCTCCCTACACCTGTCTTCCTCCTCCCTACACCTGTCTTCCTCCTCTTCCCTCCTCTTCTTCCACCCACTTCCTTACACCTGTCCCCCACCACCCTCCTACCCCTTCCCCATGCCCTCTCCCCCTAACCCCCTCCCCACTACCCCCCTCCCCCTCCTCGTTTTTGCAGCCTTGCGTGTTATTGACCATGTGTGTGACAGCGGCCGTGGTGGTCATTAATCGTGGCTAAGGCGGCTTGTTGTTGTCCTTCAGGGCCGTCACGAGTCTCTGGCCACAACAGCTGTCTTATCTCTTATCTGTCTACCTGTCTCTAATCTCCTGTCTGGCTGTTTTTATTCGTCTGTCTGTCTGTGTCTGTTTTTAACCTTCTGTCTGTCTGTCTGACTTTAAAACTTCTGTCTGTCTGTTTTTATCCTTTTATCTGTATGTCTGTCTGTCTGAAACCACCTGTCTGGCTGTCTCCTGTCAACTGTGTCTGTCTACTTACAACTACCTATCGTATCTGTGAAGGATCTCTCTCTCTCTCTCTCTCTCTCTCTAATTCTCTTTCTTTTCTTCGAATCTCTCCGTCCCTTTCTCTCGCTCACTCGTTGTATGTATGTATGTATGTATGTATGTATGTATGTATGTTCTGGTGTTTTTGTGGTATCGAGGGGAAAGTTTTAAATTGGATAAAATCATGGCTCACCGATAGAACGCAGAGGGTCAGCGTACATGGTGTTAAATCTGAGTGGGGCCGTGTAACCAGTGGGGTTCCCCAGGGGTCAGTACTAGGCCCACTCTTGTTCATAATCTACATAAACGATTTAGATACTGGGATCAGCAGTGACATAAGCAAGTTTGCGGATGACACCAAAATAGGGCGGCAAATTAATTCAGGGCAGGATGCAAATGCATTACAGGAGGATCTAAATAAACTGCAGGGGTGGTCTGAAAAATGGCAAATGAAATTCAACACCAGCAAGTGCAGCGTACTTAATATTGGAAGAACAAATACTTATAATGTATACAGCCTTAACAACATCAACCTAGAGAAGTCGACTTGTGAAAGAGACCTAGGGGTACTTGTAAGCCCGGACCTACGGCCTAGAAAACAGTGCGTTAATGTTCGAAATAAGGCAAACAGAGTATTGGGTTTTATATCTAGAAGTGTAAGTAACAAGAGTGCAGAGGTCTTATTGCAACTATATCTTGCGCTAGTCAAGCCACACCTCGATTATGCGGTTCAGTTCTGGTGCCCCTATTATAGAATGGATATAAATTCACTAGAGTCGGTGCAGCGAAGAATGACAAAAATGATTCCGGGACTTAGAAACCTTCCATATCAGGATAGGTTAAAGAAACTGAACTTGCATTCCCTAGAAAGGCGAAGAGTGCGGGGAGATATGATAGAAGTATTTAAGTGGGTGAAAGGAATCAATAAAGGGGATATAGATAAAGTTCTTATAATATCCGAGCAGGATAGGACTCGGAGCAACGGATTCAAGTTGGATAAGTTTAGGTTTAGGAGGGAGATAGGAAGAAACTGGTTCACAAATAGGGTGGTGGACGAGTGGAACAAGCTTAGCAACTTTGTAGTAAGTGCGGGAACTCTGGAAAGTTTCAAAAGGAGGCTAGATAGATTCATGGATGACAGAGAGTGGTAGTAACTCTCGACAGGAGCTGCCATGCACAGGCCAACCGGCCTATTGCAGACTCCTTATTTTCTTATGTTCTTATGTATGTATTTACATATAAAATCAACTATTGTCTGGTAGGGCGATGGGGTTTATCGTGTGTGTGTTCGTTCGTTTGTCGTGCCACTGCTCTGACTGGGATGGGGTAGTAGTGGTGGTGGTAGTATTGGTGGTGGTAGTGGTGGTGGTGGTGGTAGTGGTGGTGGTAGTAGTAGTGGTGGTAATAGTGGTGGTGGTAGTAGTGGTGGTGGTAGTATTGGTGGTAGTGGTGGTAGTAGTGGTGGTAGTAGTAGTGGCTAGTGGTGTTAGTGGTGGTGGTAGTGGTGGTGCTGTGTTCATCGTGTCCGGGATCTGTCTTGCATGTTCAAACTTTCAAATTAGTTCCGTGAGAGTTAGTAATCAGTAGCCCTTTGATGACCCGTGTGGAGGTCACGAGGGTCTTGGGTCAGTCCTTCACGAGGGTCTTGGGTCAGTCCTTCACGAGGGTCTTGGGTCAGTCCTTCACGAGGGTCTTGGGTCAGTCCTTCACGAGGGTCTTGGGTCAGTCCTTCACGAGGGTCTTGGGTCAGTCCTTCACGAGGGTCTTGGGTCAGTCCTTCACGAGGGTCTTGGGTCAGTCCTTCACGAGGGTCTTGGGTCAGTCCTTCACGAGGGTCTTGGGTCAGTCCTTCACGAGGGTCTTGGGTCAGTCCTTCACGAGGGTCTTGGGTCAGTCCTTCACGAGGGTCTTGGGTCAGTCCTTCACGAGGGTCTTGGGTCAGTCCTTCACGAGGGTCTTGGGTCAGTCCTTCACGAGGGTCTTGGGTCAGTCCTTCACGAGGGTCTTGGGTCAGTCCTTCACAAGCTAGTCTTTGTGGTATCCTAAGCGGTGTGTGTGTGTGTGTGTGTGATTGGTCGTGTTCCAGCAGGTGGTTCAGGTCGCCTCTCTTAATGTAAAGATAATGGGAGTACAGGTCTTCACACTTACCTGTCCTCACACTTACCTGTCCCCACACTTACCTGTCCTCACACTTACCTGTCCTCACACTTACCTGTCCTCACACTTACCTGTCCTCACACTTACCTGTCCTCACACTTACCTGTCCCCGCACTTACCTGTCCTCACACTTACCTGTCCTCACACTTACCTGTCCTCACACTTACCTGTCCTCACACTTACCTGTCCTCACACTTACCTGTTCTCACACTTACCTGTCCTCACACTTACCTGTCCCCGCACTTACCTGTCCTCACACTTACCTGTCCTCACACTTACCTGTCCTCACACTTACCTGTCCCCACACTTACCTGTCCTCACACTTACCTGTCCCACACTTACCTGTCCCCACACTTACCTGTCCTCACACTTACCTGTCCCCACACTTACCTGTCCCCACACTTACCTGTCCCTACACTTACCTGTCCTCACACTTACCTGTCCCCACACTTATCTGTCCTCACACTTACCTGTCCCCACACTTACCTGTCCCCACACTTACCTGTCCCTACACTTACCTGTCCTCACACTTACCTGTCCCCACACTTACCTGTCCTCACACTTACCTGTCCTCACACTTACCTGTCCTCACACTTTTTTTTTACGGGGATTAGTCCACCCGTGTACAAGTCAGTGATCCACATCGGGGCCTGGGAGCGAAAATGTAATAATAATACTAAATAATAATAATTCATAGTAAATAAAATTATAATGAAGAATAAAATAATAATGATAATAATAATAATGTTAATAAAAATAATAGTAAATAACCATAAATACATAAATTAAAAAAAAAAGATCAAAAGTGAGAAACAATATATGTATGTTGTGTTGTCAATTACCTGCTTTGTGACGTAAATCTTGGGGTATATTGTATTATGTGTATAAGTGCCTAGCATCACCAGTTGGTCATTATCCATTACTCCGTGTCCCATTATACCGCAGGCTGTCCCATACAGTAACTGCCGCCGCCGCTGTACACTCGCACATTAACACACATATTTTACCTGTGTAATGGGTGAAAATAATGAGTTCACACAGGTATAAGTACACATACAGGTGGGTCTGAGGTGAAAAATTACCTTGTTAATACTTTACTCGGCATGAAAGGTCTAATTACCCCTAATTAAAAAAATGCTCTGTATTGAGAATTAATGTAATCACAGGTAATAGGCAGGTTAATTACTCTCATTTGGGTTGGTGTACATGGGAGTACCTGTACCAACAACAGCCTTTGTGATGTTTGCCGCCATATAGACACACACCTGAGACCTTCATCATTAATACTATTGAATAAAACAACACCTGGCGATAATGGATTTTGTTTTATGTTATGTGGAATAAAACACCTCCCTCTTTCATCTGAACTAATATGAACTCCGGTTTATGAACATTGAAAGAAGTTCCTATGAGTTCAACGGTGAGTTAAGGAGAGTGCGGGTACAACTTACTGAATACTAAGCCGTGCAGTGTAGGCGGCCCTGTAATGAACCAACGTCACTTCCCCAACTACCAAGTTAGGGACCCATTCGCAGTTGGGTGGACTGGGATCGCCCCGGGCACGAAATACCGATCCATAGGACAAGATTCGAGCGTTGTATCGAGCATTGTCTCCACTCAGCCACAGCATCCCTTTTTTTAAGCTTTATCTATCATTAATCACTATTTTTATCTTCCTATCTGTTTATGCTAATTTAATATATGGAAAACTTTGATATTTAGATAGATAAGAATGACGCAGCTCCAATAACCCTGACAGACACACCTCCACTGTGTGCCTCAGGCTGTGGGGCGTAATAAGCTCCTCACACCTGGCAAGTTTTCTCAGGGTGAAATTAAACCAGAGGTGATATATTGTTGTCTTGGACCATAATTTATAGTCTTATATCTTATACTGTTCTCATGAGCTGGGTAACGTCATAGAAAACTCAACCAAACTTTGTATATAATAACATTTTAAGTAATATTATAAATGAGAAAACATTGTAAATTCTGAACTTACGTGAATACCATGATGTAAACAGCGTACATAGTGTGTTGTGTTGTGTTTTGATGTGATAATATTTAATTTGTTGTGTTATTGTGTTGTGTTGTGTTGATTAAGGTAGACAGCCACCACAGCCAGCGTGTCTAGGAGGTACTGTACTGTAATCAACCTACCTGTGTGTCAACCTACCTGTGTGTCAACCTACCTGTGTGTCAACCTACCTGTGTGTCAACCTACCTGTGTGTCAACCTACCTGTGTGTCAACCTACCTGTGTGTCAACCTGCCTGTGTGTCAACCTGCCTGTGTGTCAACCTGCCTGTGTGTCAACCTACCTGTGTGTCAACCTACCTGTGTGTCAACCTACCTGTGTGTCAACCTACCTGTGTGTCAGCCTACCTGTGTGTCAACCTACCTGTGTGTCAACCTGCCTGTGTGTCAACCTGCCTGTGTGTCAACCTGCCTGTGTGTCAACCTACCTGTGTGTCAACCTACCTGTGTGTCAACCTACCTGTGTGTCAACCTACCTGTGTGTCAACCTACCTGTGTGTCAACCTACCTGTGTGTCAGCCTACCTGTGTGTCAACCTACCTGTGTGTCAACCTGCCTGTGTGTCAACCTGCCTGTGTGTCAACCTGCCTGTGTGTCAACCTACCTGTGTGTCAACCTACCTGTGTGTCAACCTACCTGTGTGTCAACCTACCTGTGTGTCAACCTACCTGTGTGTCAACTTACCTGTGTGTCAACCTACCTGTGTGTCAACCTACCTGTGTGTCAACCTACCTGTGTGTCAACCTACCTGTGTGTCAACCTACCTGTGTGTCAACCTACCTGTGTGTCAACCTACCTGTGTGTCAACCTACCTGTGTGTCAACCTACCTGTGTGTCAACTACCTGTGTGTCAACCTACCTGTGTGTCAACCTACCTGTGTGTCAACCTACCTGTGTGTCAACCTACCTGTGTGTCAACCTACCTGTGTGTCAACCTACCTGTGTGTCAACCTACCTGTGTGTCAACCTACCTGTGTGTCAACCTACCTGTGTGTCAACCTACCTGTGTGTCAACCTACCTGTGTGTCAACCTACCTGTGTGTCAACCTACCTGTGTGTCAACCTACCTGTGTGTCAACCTACCTGTGTGTCAACCTGCCTGTGTGTCAACCTACCTGTGTGTCAACCTACCTGTGTGTCAACCTACCTGTGTGTCAACCTACCTGTGTGTCAACCTACCTGTGTGTCAACCTACCTGTGTGTCAACCTACCTGTGTGTCAACCTGCCTGTGTGTCAACCTACCTGTGTGTCAACCTACCTGTGTGTCAACCTACCTGTGTGTCAACCTACCTGTGTGTCAACCTACCTGTGTGTCAACCTACCTAGTCGAGACAGCTCACCTCACCTGAATTAGTATATCACAGATGTTGATGACTTTATTCTCCTGGGGTGTGTGTGTGTGTGTGTGTGTGTGTGTGTGTGTGTGATAACTTAAATCAGTATATTTTATGCCTATTTATCGTTATCAAGTACATATGATTATCGTTCCATTTATTATCCTGTTTATCGTTAATTTTGGAACCGTTAATGGCATCCACGCCTTAACACTAACGGCTGAGTATTTTCTGTTGTTGTTCATTGTGTGTCTGACTGTTTGAACACGACTCGAACAAAAAAAACTGTGGTGATTTAATGTTTTAATCTAACTTGGTACAAAGACTAAACCTAACCTATCCTAACCTGCCCTAACATAACCTAACCTAACCTAACCTAACCTAACCTAACCTAACCTAACGTAACGCTAACCTAACGTAACCTAACCTAGCATAACGTAACGTAACCTAACCAAACCTAACGTAAGCTAACCTAAGCTAAGCTAACCTAACCTAACCTAACCTAACGTAATCAGTATTTTCCGTCAATCTCATCTGTAACCCCTTGACTGATGTGGCAGAAGACCTGGTTACCTGTAGTGTTAATGTGGGTGTGTTGCCGTGGGTGTGTTGCCGTGGGTGTGTTGCCGTGAGTGTGTTGCCGTGGGTGTGTTGCCGTGAGTGTGTTGCTGTGAGTATGTTGCCGTGTGTGTGTGTGTGTGTGTGTCTGACTCAACCACACCACCGTTAACACTCCCAGGAACCTGACGTGTGTGTGTGTATGTGTGTAAACAACAGCTGAACCACAAACTATTATACCCAGGTTGTGTTGTGGTGAAATTAGTCTGGGATATTTTAGTTTGTTTGTTTATAAAAGAAAAATAAACCTTTGAGTAAATTCCACACTTAATCTCGATGACTTTATTTTCAGTTAATTAGTGTACACCTGTGCATGATTTTTTACACCAGGTGACTGTTTTGGGGGTACAGGATATATTTTTGTCGCTACCGTGTGTGTCTGTCTGTCTGTCTGTGTGTCTGTCTTTTGTATGTCTGTGTGCGTGTTCCTGTCTGTGTGCGTGACTCTGTGCGTGCTTGTGTGTGCCTGTCTGTGTAAGTTGATAGTGTGTTGACAGACTAGACAGCTATACCTGGGTACAAACACTCTTATTAACGTACACTACTAGATACTGCATCATACACGTACACTACTAGGCACTGCATCATACACGTACACTACTAGGCACTGCATCATACACGTATACTACTAGGTACTGCATCATACACGTACACTACTAGGCACTGCATCATACACGTACACTACTAGATACTGCATCATACACGTACACTACTAGGCACTGCATCATACACGTACACTACTAGGCACTGCATCATACACGTACACTACTAGGCACTGCATCATACACGTACACTACTAGGTTACTGCATCATACACGTACACTACTAGGCACTGCATCATACACGTACACTACTAGGCACTGCATCATACACGTACACTACTAGGCACTGCATCATACACGTACACTACTAGGTACTGCATCATACACGTACACTACTAGGCACTGCATCATACACGTACACCACTAGGTACTGCATTATACACGTACACTACTAGGCACTGCATCATACACGTACACTACTAGGTACTGCATCATACACGTACACCACTAGGTACTGCATTATACACGTACACTACTAGGCACTGCGTCATACACGTACACTACTAGGCACTGCATCATACACGTACACTACTAGGCACTGCGTCATACACGTACACTACTAGGCACTGCGTCATACACGTACACCACTAGGCACTGCGTCATACACGTACACTACTAGGCACTGCGTCATACACGTACACCACTAGGCACTGCGTCATACACGTACACTACTAGGCACTGCGTCATACACGTACACCACTAGGCAGTGCGTCATACACGTACACCACTAGGCACTGCGTCATACACGTACACTACTAGGCACTGCGTCATACACGTACACCACTAGGCACTGCGTCATACACGTACACTACTAGGCACTGCGTCATACACGTACACCACTAGGCAGTGCGTCACGGTTAATGCCACTTATGCACGAAGTATTTGCCCTCACGCTGGACTGGGCACTCAAGGTCAGGTACAAGCTGTATCGATCCCAAGGTCGCTGTGTTGAGGTATACTCTCCTCACTGTGTTGAGGTATACTCTCCTCACTGTGTTGAGGTATACTCTCCTCACTGTGTTAAGGTATACTCTCCTCACTGTGTTGAGGTATACTCTCCTCACTGTGTTGAGGTATACTCTCCTCACTGTGTTGAGGTATACTCTCCTCACTGTGTTGAGGTATACTCTCCTCACTGTGTTAAGGTATACTCTCCTCACTGTGTTGAGGTATACTCTCCTCACTGTGTTAAGGTATACTCTCCTCACTGTGTTAAGGTATACTCTCCTCACTGTGTTAAGGTATACTCTCCTCACTGTGTTAAGGTATACTCTCCTCACTGTGTTGAGGTATACTCTCCTCACTGTGTTGAGGTATACTCTCCTCACTGTGTTGAGGTATACTCTCCTCACTGTGTTGAGGTATACTCTCCTCACTGTGTTAAGGTATACTCTCCTCACTGTGTTGAGGTATACTCTCCTCACTGTGTTAAGGTATACTCTCCTCACTGTGTTGAGGTATACTCTCCTCACTGTGTTGAGGTATACTCTCCTCACTGTGTTAAGGTATACTCTCCTCACTGTGTTAAGGTATACTCTCCTCACTGTGTTGAGGTATACTCTCCTCACTGTGTTGAGGTATACTCTCCTCACTGTGTTAAGGTATACTCTCCTCACTGTGTTAAGGTATACTCTCCTCACTGTGTTGAGGTATACTCTCCTCACTGTGTTGAGGTATACTCTCCTCACTGTGTTGAGGTATACTCTCCTCACTGTGTTAAGGTATACTCTCCTCACTGTGTTGAGGTATACTCTCCTCACTGTGTTGAGGTATGCTCTCCTCACTGTGTTAAGGTATACTCTCCTCACTGTGTTAAGGTATACTCTCCTCACTGTGTTGAGGTATACTCTCCTCACTGTGTTGAGGTATACTCTCCTCACTGTGTTAAGGTATACTCTCCTCACTGTGTTGAGGTATACTCTCCTCACTGTGTTGAGGTATACTCTCCTCACTGTGTTAAGGTATACTCTCCTCACTGTGTTAAGGTATACTCTCCTCACTGTGTTGAGGTATACTCTCCTCACTGTGTTGAGGTATACTCTCCTCACTGTGTTAAGGTATACTCTCCTCACTGTGTTAAGGTATACTCTCCTCACTGTGTTGAGGTATACTCTCCTCACTGTGTTGAGGTATACTCTCCTCACTGTGTTGAGGTATACTCTCCTCACTGTGTTAAGGTATACTCTCCTCACTGTGTTAAGGTATACTCTCCTCACTGTGTTAAGGTATACTCTCCTCACTGTGTTGAGGTATACTCTCCTCACTGTGTTAAGGTATACTCTCCTCACTGTGTTAAGGTATACTCTCCTCACTGTGTTGAGGTATACTCTCCTCACTGTGTTGAGGTATACTCTCCTCACTGTGTTAAGGTATACTCTCCTCACTGTGTTAAGGTATACTCTCCTCACTGTGTTGAGGTATACTCTCCTCACTGTGTTAAGGTATACTCTCCTCACTGTGTTGAGGTATACTCTCCTCACTGTGTTAAGGTATACTCTCCTCACTCAGGCCAACTATTTCTTCCAGGACGACTGGGGGTGACGCCCTGAGGCTCTTGAACGCTATTTTTTTCCAGGATGTTTGTGACGTATGATAGTGGATCAGTGAAGGAATGACGTATGGTAGTGGATCAGTGAAGGGATGACGTATGGTAGTGGATCAGTGAAGGAATGACGTATGGTAGTGGATCAGTGTAGGTGGATCAGTGAAGGGATGACGTATGGTAGTGGATCAGTGAAGGGATGACGTATGGTAGTGGATCAGTGTAGGTGGATCAGTGAAGGAATGATGTATGGTAGTGGATCAGTGAAGGGATGACGTATGGTAGTGGATCAGTGAAGGGATGACGTATGGTAGTGGATCAGTGTAGGTGGATCAGTGAAGGGATGACGTATGGTAGTGGATCAGTGACGGTGGATCAGTGAAGGGATGACGTATGGTAGTGGATCAGTGACGGTGGATCAGTGAAGGAATGACGTATGGTAGTGGATCAGTGAAGGGATGACGTATGGTAGTGGATCAGTGAAGGGATGACGTATGGTAGTGGATCAGTGAAGGGATGACGTATGGTAGTGGATCAGTGACGGTGGATCAGTGAAGGGATGACGTATGGTAGTGGATCAGTGTAGGTGGATCAGTGAAGGGATGACGTATGGTAGTGGATCAGTGACGGTGGATCAGTGTAGGGGTGACGTATTAACAACACCTTGCCCATTGTTGTTCATATACCTGTGTCACCTCATTGATTCCTCCCTCCAGGTAGTTGCGTGTAGGGAGGGGAGGGGGGGTGCAGGGGAGGGGGGAGGGGAGGGGAGCGGGCATGGGGAGGGGAGGAGTTTACGGTTATTGCAATATAAACGAGAGGTCTGGTGACACACTGAGGGGAGGGTTGTTGTGCCGCACTGCTGTTGTTCCTCTGCTGCTCTTGACTGTACACCTGTCAAGACTGTGTGTGTGTCATGTCATATCAAGTGTCGTATCAAGTGTCACGATTCCTGGTGTGTATGTATGTATGTGTGTGTGTGTGTTTTTTTACCACCTCTGCCTTACTCTTTCACCTTTTGATGTTACGAGGGGGGATATTATATATTTTCTTAATGTTATTTTTACGTGATTTGTGGCCATAGGTGAGGTGATTGATTGGAGGGGAAGGAGACCGTGTTATCCCTGGTGATTGCTGGAGGGGGGGGGGGGGTAATGGTGAGATTATTAAGGATTGTTTTGGTGTGTGTGTAGGCCAATCAGAATGTGGGTGTGAGGGAGGGGCGAGTTGTGATTGATCGTGCGGGTGGTTTATTGTGTTTTGGGTTACCTGCTGCTGGTGACGGTTGTTTGTGGTGTTTGTGAAGGATTATAGGATTATGTATACGGGCACACACTTACACACAAGCTGACACGCGCATACTAATACATACATACATACATACGCGCGCCTACAATATACACCAAGCACATATGACCCACATATACACAATAGATCACTGCAGCAGGAAGTAAAGTATACAACACACACACACACACACACACCTGCATGAGCACTCCTTTATTATTACTTACCTGAGAAAAATTACAGGTAGGTTTTTTGCAACAGGTGAGAAAAATTTACCCTAATTTTTTTTCCTATAAAGAAAAAAATATTAATTTGTCATTATTGAGGAATATACTTTTTTTTTTAACAATATATCAAAGTTGGTGGAAAGTATTTATAATTTGTCATGATGAAGAAGAGTTATAAATAAAAGAAAAAATTACTTTTTTTCATATCCGGGGTGTCATAAGAATTTTGTAATATACTGACACGCGGGGACAGGACTAACATTTGATTTCCTGTCACTGTATTTCAGAAATTTATACGTGTTGGTTACGTTGGGACTGTAACTCGAATTGTAATTTTATATTGAGTAATTCATTATTTTTTTGGTTTTCTATGTATTAATGTTGTAGTTATATTTTATATATCGATCAAACACGGGGGTAGGGGATGGAGGAGGGGGAGGGAGGTAGGGGAAGGGGAGGGAGGGGGAGGGAGAGAGGACAGGTAGGGGAGGGAGGGAGGGGAGGGTGGACTACATCACGTCCACACCCAAAATAAAGGTGACTTTTGAGGGTAAATTTGCGTCTCCTTTGTCTACTACTACTACTACTTCTACTATTACCTACTAACTACTACTACTACTACCCCGACTACTGAACTAAAGAGTGGTTGTTTGTGCGTCATCCACAGTTTCAATAAATGTTACGTTACTCATCATGATTTCCCTTGATGAGTTCGACAAGATCCTCACCCAGATCCCAAATATCGTCCACATATTAGGGACATAACACCACCTACTTTAATACTTATACTTCAGGCCACATAAGTAGGTGTTAGGTGGACTCTTATCATCTATATTCTTCTCACGGCCAATTGGACAGCGACTTGTGTAGTGTGAGAATCAGGACAATCAGGTGGAAGGTAAAATTTATCAGCCTTAATTGCACCTTTTGTTGTGAAGCGCTGTAGTGGTCGAGGGGCGGCGGTGATGGTCATACATACATACATACATACATACATACATACATACACAGTGGCCTTACCTGAGCTACCTGGTACACTAAGATTCACACTCACCTGTACTGTACACCTTGGGATATTAAGCCTCGTAGACTCTCTGAATTTCATAATGAGCTGAACAGGAAGTATCATTGTGTATGTTTATATGAGAGTCTTATATGAGTCTTCTCTTGTGTATGGTGTAGACTCTGAGCTGAATAAAATCGTCTGGAGTTTAACCAAATAAAATACTAAAAATGGCGTCCCTGTAGTGAAGATGTTAATAATTATATCTATAGGTATCACTATGATGACCCGACCCCACCCACAACTATGTTACTATATTACAAAAACAGGTCAGGTGATATAGTCTGATATGACCTTATATTAATCAGCTGTGAAATGTAAACAAACTCACCTGTACTCAGAAACATGAACCTATGCTACCTGTTGATTAGATGCTGTTAATGAGGTACTGGACAGGTGGTGCTTGTAGTCTGTACAGGTGGAATTATAATCATATGAGGGGAAATAATACGATGTTGTGTTATTGTTGTTTACTCCTTAGCAGCTTTGATGTATGAGGTGTATGACAGTGTATGGTGTATAGTGCTGATGGTATGTGTAGTGTTTGGTTAATTAATAGGAGTCTCTCTCTCTCTCTCTCTCTCTCTCTCTCTCTCTCTCTCTCTCGTCTTTATTGTGTTTTTTCTTACTATTCATATTGTTGTTCTTTCATTACATTCTTCTCTTTCTTCTTCGCTTCGTCTTTGTCTGTCTGTCTGTCTGTCTGTCTGTCTCTTTGGTCTCCGTCTATTTATCTATTTCTATTTCCTTCTGCTGTTTTTCCCTTCCCCCTTCTCCATCGTTATGTCCCTACCTCCCTCCCTCCCTTATCTCTCCTCCCCTTTCCTCCCTCCCACCTCTTTCCTTCTTCCCTCCCTTCCTCTACTTTCCTCCATCTCTTCCCTCCCTTCCCACCTTTCCCCCCCTCCCCCCTCCAGTAAGGCATTAATCTTGCCCCCCATCCTTTTATGTTGATCATTTTATTAATCGTAATTACCCAGGCAGCGTTAAGGGTAATTGTTGGCAGACAAAGAGCTCACCCCCTCCCTCTCTTCCCACCCCCTCCTCCCCTCCCCCTCCCTTCCCCCCTCCCCTCCCCCACTCACTCAAAGGACACACCCTATTTATTGTTTTTTAAGAACCCGTTTGCTATTCTCCATCCCAATTAAGGCGAGGAGGGGGTGTGTGGGGGAGGCTAGGGGGTGTGTGGGGGAGGCTAGAGGAGGTGTGTGGGGGAGGCTAGAGGGGGTGTGTGGGGGAGGCTAGAGGGGGTGTGTGGGGGAGGCTAGAGGGGGTGTGTGGGGGGAGCTAGGGGGTGTGTGGGGGAGCTAGGGGGTGTGTGGGGGAGGCTAGAGGGGGTGTGTGGGGGGAGCTAGGGGGTGTGTGGGGGAGCTAGGGGGTGTGTGGGGGGGAGCTAGGGGGGCTTTGGGGGGCGGGGGAGGGGTATTTTATTTACGATGGTAAGTTCCTTTTTTCTACCGGGTGTTTTGTCTCTTAAGATCAGCGATGTTGTGGTTAAAATGCCTCTATATACTGCACCTGTATGTACGTAGTGAAGCATATTCCTCCTGTGTGTGTGTGTGTGTGTGGTCAGAGTCATGTAGATTCCGGCAATTACAGGCTAAAGGCTGAGGAGGTACTCGTGTTAAATGCTCCCCACCCTCCCCACTCTCACTTCCCAAGGATGATGACGATGATAATGACTCCAGCCAACACACAAGAGGTTGGGTGTGTATGGTAGTAGTGTTAAATATACCCCCAAGTACAGTAAAATATCATAGGTGTGTGAAGGGAATCTGACTCAGGGTATATAACCCCTAAAACGGTAAGACAACACAAGAACTAGAGATGAGGTTTTGTGATGTAACTTGGGACATGACGCGACTTGGGGAATTATTGCCAAAAAAATTCATTAATGGAAGAATGTTGAATGTGAGTATTGAGGGGATGACAACAGGTGAATTACTAGTTTATGATGTTTGAGTTGTAAATAATTCATGTGTAGTGTTCTAGGATCACGCTATACAGACTTGTATTTAAAGGATAATAGATCTCAAAATTACCTATAGTAATTATAGACTGGCCCTAACCTAACCTAACCTACCTTAACCTAACCTAACGTAACATACCTTAACCTAATCTAACCTAACCTAAGATAATCTACCTTAACCTAACCTAACCTAACCTACCTTAACCTAACCTAAGATAATCTACCTTAACCTAACCTAACGTAACATACCTTAACCTAATCTAACCTAACCTAAGATAATCTACCTTAACCTAACCTAACCTACCTTAACCTAACCTAATCTAACCTAACCTAAGATAATCTACCTTTACCTAACCTAACCTAACCTAACCTAACCTGGGCTCCTAATCTCAATGTGACCTAAAAATGAAACTAACTCCAGATCCCACACATTAACTTGGTCACATTATTGGTAGACGTAACAATGTCAGGCAGCGTCAATTAATTGTTTGGTTGTGTGAGGTGACGGATTGGGTGGGTGGACTAGCTCAAACGCTATGTGTCCCTCAGTCTGTCGTTCCACTCACATAAGTACAATGTTCTAGCTCTCATTGACAGACTGTGAATTATTTGTTTATTTAATTGCGCGTTCCCCCCCCCCCCCCAAGGAAATATGTAAACACGCACACTTGAATATTTTCTCCTTCATGCTTACTGCTGGTCCAATTTATAAAGGAATGAATCTTATATTCCATTTAAACAATGAGTGTCGAATACCAGGGTGTAAAATGTGGAGTTAAGAGAGGGAAGGAGGGAGAGAGGTGAGAGGGAGGGAGGTGAGTGGGGTGGGGGCAACATCACCAAACCACGCGCCGCCACACTCACTTGTCACGACACCTCTACTCCCGCATTCCCACTTTTTCATTCTCTGTAATTGACTTCTATCACGCCTGTTGTTGCTTATATGTTCGACAGCTTGTGGTTTGATAGTGGGGTACACACACGCACACACACACAGACACACACACATCATATCATCGTTTTACAGCCATTTTCCATGCTTGCCTGAGGATAGGTAAGGTGGTGTTAGCCTTGGTTACCTGGTGGCAGCTCTTCATAAGGTCCTGATTTCTTGCAGTCATAGTCGTGTCAGGTTCTTAACTTAGGTAGTCTCGTAGGTAGTCTCGTAGGTAATCTCGTAGGTAGTCTCACATGTAGCTCAACAATGGACAACAATTAATGTTCTTTTTTCTTCTTTTCAGGTGAGTGAATTGTGGAGATTGTCCTGACCTGACACACTTCTGCGCCTCCTTCAGGTTCTTGGTAGATATTTCGTTCTTATTAAGGATTATAGATCAATTAATTCCTAGAACACTACTGAAGCCTAAGCCAGATATAACCTTTTGAGCAATTAAAGGGATATTAGATCTATTTACGGGGAAAATTTGCTCTCATAACTTAACCAAATTATATGTAAATTAGGTCAGGTAAGGTTGAATTTAACAATGGTATTATTAATTTATAGTATGTGTGATCGAACTTTTAGGCCTATACTGGTAGAGGCCTACTAAAATTATCGACAAAAATAATTAAAATTTATTGTAATAATATAATAATAATAATAATAATAATAATAATATTAATAATAATTAATGGTTTATTGAAAAAGTTCTGCGGCCCGAAGGCTGAAAATATACATTAGACAAAAATTACTTATTACATACAAAGACATGGGGTGGGAGGGTCGTTTAACAAAAGCTTTCATTACTGGAAGAAAAAGGAACAATGATTGAACATACAAATTATTATAGTTTACAGCTGATGGCCCGGGCCTGGGCTGGTCATGGGGACACCGGGTGGTGTGGTGTAGTAACTCGTCCTCGGGTGTTGATATGAAGGACCTCACGTGGTCATGGGGACACCGGGTGGTGTGGTGTAGTAACTCGTCCTCGGGTGTTGATATGAAGGACCTCACGTGGTCATGGGGACACCAGGTGTTGTGGGGTGGTGTCACAGTACCTCACTCTGCTAGGTGGTGTTGTGTTATCTCGTAGTCAGGTGCATAGCCGGCCGACCCTCTGTTGTTCCCAGGGTGGACGGATTAACACCTGGTCAGAGGATGGTTCCCAGGGGTGCTTATCTCTCTGGTGGGTCACTGCTCTCACTGGTACTGTCTAGTGCTGAATTTACTGGCTTAAACACTGTTCATCACTGTTCACACTTCTTTCTGAAACGAAATTTTTACTTTTGATTATGTTGATATCCCGGTGGTGAGGATGGGTCGGGGAGAGGGACGTGGGGAGTGGGGCGAACATGGCCAAGGGGGGCGATGGTCAGCAGTGCCTGGTAGGTCTTGACCCTCTGGTGGTCAAGGATGCAGTCCCCCAAACGCCTGACCTTGAGCCCAGGACTGTAGACACATCGCTAACACGGTAACACCACATTTCGTCTGCTACTATTAGGTTAGGTTAGGTTAGGTTAGGTTTGGTTAGGTTAGGTTTGGTTTGGTTAGGTTTGGTTTGGTTAGGTTAGGTTAGGTTAGGTTAGGTTAGGTTATATGTGACATCTTCACCCCTCTGACACATCTACACTATGAGACGTTGACGTGTTGGGTGTAGTGTGTGGCTGTGTTTATTACAGGTGAGACACTCGAGCCACACCTTGATTACCACACCTAGGCTCATGATACAGGTGAGACACTCGAGCCACACCTTGATTACCACACCTCTATTTACCGGACATGAATCTAATGGGTATAGTCCGTTATAGGGAGGTTTCATATCTAATGGACCTCGATATAACGAACTATTCTCTACCGTTTAGTCTGTTATATAGAGGTTTCATATCTAATGGACCTCGCTATAACGAACTATTCTCTACCATATAGTCTGTTATATAGAGGTTTCACATCTAATGGTCCCCGATATAACGGACTACACTATAGATCCGTTAAATAGAGGTGTCACTATATATGGCATTTTATTATATAGTGTAGTCATTTATGATGGTGTATAGTTGTTAAAGGGTTAAGTTACAGTACCCGGAAACTTGACTCAAACGGCACCTGACAGACATAAATATATCCGGGTCGTGTTGCTGTCCATGCCTGGCTGTAAATCTCAAGAGGAGGAAGATTTATCACTCCCCCCTCCTCCTCTTCTTCCTCTTATTCTTCCTGTTTCTCCTCTTATTCTTCGTCCTCTTCCTCTTCCTCCTCATTGTATTCCCTCAGTCGCCTCATTGTATTCCCTCAGTCGCCTCATTGTATTCTCTCAGTCGCCTCATTGTATTCCCTCAGTCGCCTCATTGTATTCCCTCAGTCGCCTCATTGTATTCCCTCAGTCGCCTCATTGTATTCCCTCAGTCGCCTCATTGTATTCCCTCAGTCGCCTCATTGTATTCCCTCAGTCGCCTCATTGTATTCCCTCAGTCGCCTCATTGTATTCCCTCAGTCGCCTCATTGTATTCCCTCAGTCGCCTCACTGTATTCCCTCAGTCGCCTCATTGTATTCCCTCAGTCGCTTCATTGTATTCCCTCAGTCGCCTCACTGTATTCCCTCAGTTGCCTCATTGTATTCCCTCAGTTGCCTCATTGTATTCCCTCAGTCGCCTCATTTCTTCAGCCTCGCCTCTGGTTCTTTTTCCTTTGATTTTTTCTTTCATCTCCGCTCTTCAATCCAGACGTGGCTTTGTGGCCCTGAGTAGTGTGGCCCTGAGTGGTGTGGCCATGGACAGTGTGACCTTAAGTGGTGTGGTTCTTGAGTAGTGTGGGCCTGAATGTTGTGGCTTTTGAGCTGTTTGGCCCTGAGCAGTGTTACCCTGAGTAGTGTGGCCCTGAATGGTGTGGATTGGTATGGTGTAACTCTGAACAATGTGGCCCTAAGAGGTGTCACCTTGAATGGTGTGGCTCTGAGTGATGTGGCCCTGAGTGGTGTGACCTTGAGTGGTGTGGTCTTTAGCGGCGTGACCCTTAGTAGTGTGGCCCTGAGTGGTGTGGCCTTGAGTGGTGTGTCCTTTAGCGGTGACCCTGAGTAGTGTGGCCCTGAGTGGTGTGGCCTTGAGTGGTGTGGCCCCAAGTGCTGTGGCCTTGAGTGGTGTGACCCTGAACTCTCCCACACGGTCATGGTATAAGTCATATTCCTTCCTCCTCCTCCGCCTCTTCCTCCTCCTCTTCCTCCTCCTCCTCTTCCTCCTCCTTGCCCATATCTCCGCCATAATCCACAGGTAAATCCCTCCTAAGTCTTGCTATTAATCCCACTTGGATAATCTTACACAACCGCCTCGCTATTGACCCCCCCCGCCCATCCATCTCTCCGCCAGTGTCCGGCCACTTCAGGAGAGTAGTGGCGCGTGGCTACAAGGTGATGGGGAAGTGATGGGGGGTGATGGGGGTCCCGGTGTGAGTGATGGGAGGGGTACCGGTGTAAATTTAAATATGATAATCAAGTTTAAAATAAGTTAAAAAAAACATCCTCACTTTTTTTTACACCATTAACAAAAACACTCGATACTGTAGTCATGTTAGTGGTGAAGTACGCACGGGGGAACACACTCCTTCTTCACTCTCGTCGGGGATCGAACCAGTGACTTATGGGTTGTAAAGCGAAGGTTATATAGACTCAGCCACGGAGTTATATACGGTGCTAAAGTCTTGTAAATTAGATCCAGGTCTGGTTAAAACGTCGACCATGAAGAGAGTTCTTTGGTGGTGACGCACGACCTCTTGGCACACGACTACCTTGACACACGACCCCTTAACACACACACACCTTGACACACGACCCCTTGACACACAACCACCTATCACACGACTACCTTGGCACACGACTACCTTGACACACGACTACCTTGACACACGACCACTTGACACACGACTACCTTGACACACGACTACCTTGACACACGACCACTTGACACACGACTACCTTGGCACACGACTACCTCGACACACGACCCCTTGACACACGACTACCTTGACACACGACTACCTTGACACACGACTACCTTGACACACGACCCCTTGACACACGACTACCTTGGCACACAACTACCTTGACACACGACTACCTTGACACACGACTACCTTGACACACGACCCCTTGACACACGACTACCTTGGCACACAACTACCTTGACACACGACCCCTTGACACACGACCCCTTGACACACGACCCCTTGGCACACGACCCCTTGACACACACGACCCCTTGACACACACGACCCCTTGACACACGACCCCTTGACACACGACCCCTTGACACACGACCCCTTGACACACACGACCCCTTGACACACGACCCCTTGACACACGACCCCTTGACACACGACCCCTTGACACACACGACCTAACACATCACCATTATTAAGAGTTCAGATATATTTCAGAATATCAGCCATGCATTAAGATTCAAACTTCAGAAGTACGGTCCACATAATGTTGTTTTGACGCGTTTCTACCCACATGCCAGTGACGTCTCGCTACTCTGATATAATACAGGGAGTTTAGTTTTACTTCTGAAGGATTTTGTATAAGTATTTTCAAGATTAGATTTTCTGAATAGGTAAATGAAGGAATGGTTGTGTGGTGATGCTACGTGGGTGAGTTTAGTATTAGCGTGGGTGTGTGTTACTGTCTGGTGTGGTAGTCGCGGCAACACCTCTATAACTTCTTTCCTGGTGTGTGTGTGTGTGTGTGTGTGTGTGTGTTGCATTATGAAGGAGAGGTAATAATGTCTGGTGCCAAAATAAACCTGTTAAGTTAATCGTGCACCTGGCTCTCTGACTCACTCCCCCTTCCCTCTCCCTCCCCTCCCTCACTCTCCCTCTCCCCTTCTCCCATCCACCACAACACTACCAGACGAACAACACACAACTACCCCCCTCACCCTCATGTACTTATCCCCCGACACACCCACCAATTGCTTTTGAGGGAAATTATTGTACAGTAATTTGTTGTCCATTACCTATACGTTCAACAGGGTGTTCCAGAAATGATTGCCCTGATTATAACACGAGATCATACTGTTTTTAGGGTAATCATTTATGGACACCCTGTATATTTTGAAAGATTATCTAAAAAAAAAATATATATGTACCATTGAAGTTATTTATACATTACGTTATTATACTTAGGTTCAAGGTGAGTTTGGTGTGTTGGCAGGTATATTTTATGTATTTATAATGATGTACTGGACGTGTTTTTTTTTTTTTTCGAGTTATTTGAAGATTTAGTAGTTTATTTTATTAATACTATCTGGAGGGTGGGGTTTGGTTAGGTTAGGTTACGTTTGGTTAGGTTAGGTTTGGTTAGGGTTTGGTTAGGTTAGGTAGTATTAGGTTAGGTTTGGTTAGGGTAAGCAGTATTTGGTTAGGTTAGGTTTGGTTAGGGTAAGCAGTATTTGGTTAGGTTAGGTTAGGTTTGGTTAGGTTAGGTTAGGTTTGGTTAGGGTAAGCAGTATTTGGTTAGGTTAGGTTAGGTTAGGTTAGGTTAGGTTAGGTTTGTAGGTGTAGGTTTGGGTTAGGGTAAGCAGTATTTGGTTAGGTTAGGTTTGGTTAGGGTAAGCAGTATTTGGTTAGGTTAGGTTAGGTTTGGTTAGGTTAGGTTAGGTTTGGTTAGGGTAAGCAGTATTTGGTTATGTTAGGTTTGGTTAGGGTAAGCAGTATTTGGTTAGGTTAGGTTACGTTTGGTTAGGTTAGGTTTGGTTAGGGTAGGCAGTATTTGGTTAGGTTAGGTTAGGTTTGGTTAGGGTAGGCAGTATTTGGTTAGGTTAGGTTACGTTTGGTTAGGTTAGGTTAGGCTAGGTTAGGTTCGGGTAAGCAGTATTTGGTTAGGTTAGGTTACGTTTGGTTAGGTTAGGTTTGGTTAGGTTAGGTTAGGTTAGGTTAGGTTAGGTTTGGTTAGGGTAGGCAGTATTTGGTTAGGTTTGGTTGGGTGGTATTTGATTAGGTTAGGCTAGGCTCGGTATTATTTGGTTAGGTTCGATTTGGTTAGGTTAGGTTAAGCAATATTTCGAATTAAAGATGAAATAGAAAGCAAGTCACACACCTCAAGACACCTGAGACTGACCCCAGGTAAGACAGGTGTTATATTATGCCTTTGTTGTTTGTTTATGAGCCTCAAAATTGTCGTGGAATTCCGACTTCAACTTCTTCATTTTATCGTAATGTATCGCCAACAGTCTAGTATTGGTCGTGTATAAAACAGGTTTAGGTCGCAAATTTTTTAGTAGAATAGATCACGGTGTTTTTATTTTGTGTGTGTGTGTGTGTGTGTGTGTGTGTGTGTGTGTGTGTGTGTGTGTTTGTGTGTATGTGTGTGAACTTAAGGTTAACTAAAGGTGAAACTCTGATATATTTGGTGTAAAACTCATGACAGAATTAATGTCGCCTCATACTAACAAGCTGGGAAGTGACACGCCATGGTAGTGAGTCAGTGTCAAGGTCAGTGACACGCCATGGTAGTGAGTCAGTGTCAAGGTCAGTGACATGTCATGGTAGTGAGTCAGTGTCTAGGTCAGTGACATGTCATGGTAGTGAGTCAGTGTCTAGGTCAGTGACATGCCATGGTAGTGAGTCAGTGTCTAGGTCAGTGACATGCCATGGTAGTGAGTCAGTGTCTAGGTCAGTGACATGCCATGGTAGTGAGTCAGTGTCTAGGTCAGTGACATGTCATGGTAGTGAGTCAGTGTCTAGGTCAGTGACATGTCATGGTAGTGAGTCAGTGTCTAGGTCAGTGACATGTCATGGTAGTGAGTCAGTGTCTAGGTCAGTGACATGTCATGGTAGTGAGTCAGTGTCTAGGTCAGTGACATGTCATGGTAGTGAGTCAGTGTCAAGGTCAGTGACATGTCATGGTAGTGTGAGGTCGAGTTATAATTAATGACAAAGACAGTGACGTATTATGGTAGTGACGTAACACAGGTAAATAAAGACAGGTGTTGGTTAATGACAGGTTACGTGACGTGGACAGGTAACACTGAACACGGGGCTGTGTGTACCTGTTTGTGTGTGTGTGTTTGTTTACTAAAGCTTTGTGGTCTTGTGGTTGAAGCTTTGTGATAATGTTCTGTATTGAAGACCTATAAAGGAGCTGTCAGATGAACTTTGTATTGAAGCTCTACGACGAAGCTCTATGGCGAAGCTCTGGTAATTCTGACTAAGCTTTATGGGGAAACATTATGATGAAGCCCTATGACAAAGCTCTATGGCGAAGCTCTACCGTCACATCTACACCTCTGTGGGGCTTTTTTTAGGTCACGGAAGCCTTCAAAGCCACACCTTATGTATCCACCACACCGTCCGTAATGTACAGGTAGAGGTGAGACGGGCAGGTAGACGAAGTAGACGGATTACCTGTTGTTATTATTTTTTTCGGTTGGTGGGTGGGGGGGGGGGAGGGGCGGTATACCTGAGTCCCGTGTGTTGTCAGGTAGAGGAGATTAATTATAGTTTATGTACAGGTAGCTACAGGAGTGAACAGGTAAACGGCGTTGGTGTTTTTTTCAGGTGAGTATCGAAGGAAGTATGGAAGGAAAGGTGTTGTTTGGTTAGGTTAGGTTGGGTTGGGTTAGGTTAGGTTGGGTTAGGTTAGGTTAGACAAGGTTAGGGTTAGGTTAGAGACTTAGTGTAGTTAATCGTGGGGAGTCAATTTTCAGGTGATCCCTCCCCCTCCCCCCACCCCCAAAAATACAATAATCACCTTTGGAATATGATTGGTTGGACTTCGAGTGACGTCCGTCCTTCCTTCCTTCCTTCCTTCCTTCCTTCCTTCCTTCCTTCCTTCCTTTCTTCCTTCCTTCCTTCCTTCCTTCCTTCCTTCCTTCTGTCTGTTTGTGTGAGTATGTAAATGTCTGTGTGCAATGGAAGACAAAAGTCGTGTCGTAAAATTTAGTGAAAACATATGCCGAAGAACTAAGCTTTTGGTGCTCTGCCTTGTGGTGGGGCTCTCATAATGTTTCACGAGTTATATTTAATCTTCGGACAAAACCGCGACACAACTTTTGTCTTTGATTGTACAGTACACCCACCAGACAGGTCACCAAACCCAGATCAAGGTCAAAAGATCATTACCTTCATCCTTCACTAGTCTACCCATCTGACCTGACCTGACCTGACCTAACCTACCCACCACTGTTTTCTAGTGCCTTTTTTTTGTAGAGAAAGGAAGAGTGGAAGAAGATTATAGGTGGGGGAAGGAAATTATAGTTTGGAAATTGAAGAAATTTAGGAGGAGGTAAGAGAGGGCGGGCTGACCGCCTAGCTAGGCTAATGGTGTAGGTCATGGGTTAGTTATTGTCTGCCGGTACAGGCACTAGACATCTTACCCTGTCCCATATATGGGTGTTTTAATGGCCTTATTTCATATTCCGCCGACCATACTGGCGGATGCTGGTCTAGGGAGGTTGTCTATTGCCTGGTCGTATAGATCGGGGGTGGTAATGGACCTTTGAGATTTGGTAACTTTTTGGGAACCATGTATGGTTGTTGTCGTTTTCTGGTGGGAGTCTTTGAAGGAGTTCTTGCTCTGATCGTTCTATCTTTTGCCAGACTCTGCTGGCCAGGGTGTGCAGCTGCTGGTTGATGGGTTTTATTCACAGGTCTCTATGTATCTCAGCTGTGGTTCTGGTGAAGAGGTATCTTTCATCTGTGACGAATCTTAGGGCTTCATTTTGGACCACCTGTAATTGTAATATTTGTGCCTTACACCTCCGACCTCTCCCCTACCCAGTGTATTTGTGTGAGTGTATGTGCTTGTGAGGGTTTGTTTCTACGTATGTATGTAAGTGTGTGTGTGTGAAGTGGTCGTCGTGTGTGTGCGTCTACAGGGAGAATACCGATGTTATTAATGTGTACGTGTGAAGGGGGTGTATTAATTGTGTGTGCGTGTGGAAGAAGATAAAAGTAATGTGTGTGCGTGTATGTATGTCTATCTGTGTGTGTGTCTATATGTTTATCTGTATGTGTGTGTGTGTGTGTGTGTGTGTGTGTGTGTGAAAATGAATTATATATGTGTGTGTGTGTGTGTTTGTTTGAAGAAAAAATATCCTTTGTGTGTGTGTGTGTGTGTGTGTGTGTGTGTGTGTGTTAACTCATGCGTTTAATGTCATCTATGTGAAAATATGTGCTTGTGTGCGTGTGTGACTTTACCTGCGTGATATACTTATACGGTCACTAATTACCGTCTACCTCACCTGGTTATGGCGTGATATACGGAGGGGCGGTCCATCTAGCGGTAATCAATGCTAACTCATCAATATTGGAAGTGGTTGAAGAAAATGCTATAATTACGTGTTATAGGTACGATAATCACTACTATAACTACAGAGAGAGTAATTATCTACCTTATTTATCAATTACCTGTGGCCTCTACCCCCCCCCTCCTCCCCCCCCCTCTTTCCTCACCTGCTCCTTTATTTTCCTATATCTAGATGTGTAATTACCGTGTCTTCATAACTTGGCTCTGATGTGTACCTGTCGTGTGTGAGGAGGACTACCACCACTATCACCACCACTATCACCACTACCACAACTACCAACACCTTTACCACCACCTTTCCAACCACCACCACTACCACTACCACCACCATCACCAAGGTAGGCAGGAAGGATAGAGAGGTCGCCTGGTAGTCTATGGAGGTACTCGTGTTAGGAGGGAGTGGAGGGGGGGGAGGTAGGAAAGAGTGGGGGGAGGGGAAGGGTCTGGCTGACTACACACATACCTACACATAATGACTGGTCACTGTTCCGATTTATTCCTTTATCACACACACACATGCACACACACACACACACACACACTTACATACACACACACCCACACTTACACACACACACACACACACTGGCAGGAATACCTTATTTTGCTCTCTCTCTCTCTCTCTCTCTCTCTCTCTCTCTCTCTCTCTCTCTCTCTCTCTCTCTCTCTCTCTCTCTCTCTTTCCAGCAAGTGTGTGTGTGTACAGAGTGAGTGAGTGAATGTAAGCGCGTATACTGTACGAATATGTATGCGTGTGTGTATATTATGTACTGTACGTGTGTATGCGTGTGTGTATATTATGTACTGTACGTGTGTATGCGTGTGTGTATATTATGTACTGTACGTGTGTATGCGTGTGTGTATATTATGTACTGTACGTGAGTATGCGTGTGTGTGTATTCTGTACTGTACGTGTGTATGCGTGTGTGTATATTATGTACTGTACGTGTGTATGCGTGTGTGTGTATTCTGTACTGTAATAATAATAATAATAATAATTAACGGTTTATTGAAAGAGCTTGGCAGCCAGAAGGCTGAAAATATACAGTTACATATTTGGGGAATGGGTTACGAATTACAAATAATATACAAGTAACATAAGTGACACAAATAAGACATACAATAACTTAGATGGGGAAAAGCTCAAACTACAGTTCAATTCAACATAGTGACAGTGTTACAGTATTACAAGTTATTGATAATTTTTACAATGGTTGGGACTGGGCTGTTCTTATAGCGATCAGTTCGTGCACGTATGGGCTGGATGCGGTTGTGGTGTCGAACAGCAATTCTCGGACAAGGGACCTCGGGTGGTAGTAGGAGCCGGTGTCGGGGATGGTGTACTGTACGTGTGTATGCGTGTGTGTATATTATGTACTGTACGTGTGTATGCGTGTGTGTGTATTCTATACTGTACGTGTGTATGCGTGTGTGTATATTCTGTACTGTACGTGTGTATGTGTCTGTCTACCATCAGAGATAACAGGCGTAATTAGCCCCGGGGTGATCGTGTTTATACTGGGGCTGACCTACACCATCACCCGGGGCACGTGGGGGCTGACGGAGGGGTGTAGGTCGTGGAGGGCTGATGGAGGGGTGTAGGTCGTGGAGGGGTGTAGGGCGTGGAGGGGTGTAGGTCGTGGAGGGGTGGAGGGCTGACGGAGGGGTGTAGGTCGTGGAGGGGTGTAGGCCGTGGAGGGCTGATGGAGGGGTGTAGGTCGTGGAGGGCTGATGGAGGGGTGTAGGTCGTGGAGGGGTGTAGGTCGTGGAGGGGTGTAAGTCGTGGAGGGGTGTAGGTCGTGGAGGGGTGTAGGTCGTGGGGGGCTGACGGAGGGGTGTAGGTCGTGGAGGGCTGACGGAGGGGTGTAGGTCGTGGAGGGGTGATGGAGGGGTGTAGGTCGTGGAGGGCTGACGGAGGGGTGTAGGTCGTGGAGGGCTGATGGAGGGGTGTAGGTCGTGGAGGGCTGATGGAGGGGTGTAGGTCGTGGAGGGCTGATGGAGGGGTGTAGGTCGTGGAGGGCTGATGGAGGGGTGTAGGTCGTGGAGGGCTGACGGAGGGGTGTAGGTCGTGGAGGGGTGTAGGGCGTGGAGGGGTGTAGGTCGTGGAGGGCTGATGGAGGGGTGTAGGTCATGGAGGGGTGTAGGTCGTGGAGGGGTGTAGGGCGTGGAGGGCTGATGGAGGGGTGTAGGTCGCGGAGGGGTGTAGGGCGTGGAGGGCTGATGGAGGGGTGTAGGTCGTGGAGAGGTGTAGGGCGTGGAGGGCTGATGGAGGGGTGTAGGCCGTGGAGGAGTGTAGGGCGTGGAGGGCTGATGGAGGGGTGTAGGTCGTGGGGGGGCTGACGGAGGTGTGTAGGTCGTGGAAGGCTGATGGAGGGGTGTAGGTCGTGGAGGGGTGTAGGTCGTGGAAGGCTGATGGAGGGGTGTAGGTCGTGGAGGGCTGATGGAGGGGTGTAGGGCGTGGAGGGCTGATGGAGGGGTGTAGGGCGTGGAGGGCTGATGGAGGGGTGTAGGGCGTGGAGGGCTGATGGAGGGGTGTAGGTCGTGGAGGGGTGTAGGGCGTGGAGGGCTGATGGAGGGGTGTAGGTCGTGGAGGGCTGATGGAGGGGTGTAGGTCGTGGAGGGCTGATGGAGGGGTGTAGGTCGTGGAGGGCTGATGGAGGGGTGTAGGTCGTGGAGGGCTGATGGAGGGGTGTAGGTCGTGGAGGGGTGTAGGTCGTGGAGGGCTGATGGAGGTGAACACAGGGATGGTAATGGCGAATGACCTCACACACACACACACACACAGGTAAACACAGGTACACACACACGGTACACACACACACACGCACACACACACACACACACACACAGGTACACCAGATCGTTCCTATAGATGACACTGACGACCAACACACCTGTATACATATTGATGATTAACGATAGCCAGCACGAGATACCTGTACTGTATAGGCCTACCGTGTGAGCCATTGTCTGGGGGGGGGGGGGGAGAACCACTCGGTATGTTCTTGGGAGGGAGATTGATATGGTTAACAGAGCGAGGTCTAAACAGAGCGAGGTCTAAACAGAGCGAGGTCTAAACAGAGCGAGGTCTAAACAGAGTGAGGTCTAAACAGAGTGAGGTCTAAACAGAGCGAGGTCTAAACAGAGCGAGGTCTAAACAGAGCGAGGTCTAAACAGAGCGAGGTCTAAACAGAGCGAGGTCTAAACAGAGCGAAATCTAAACAGAGCGAGGTCTAAACAGAGCGAGGTCTAAACAGT
>CAUDMG010002672.1:293751-338751 GCA_958450375.1 Homarus gammarus | reverse complement strand
TGTTCCCTCCCTCCCTCAGGTAACTACGTCAGGTTGCTCGTGTCCGCTCACCGCCTGCACCAGATCGTTCATTCGCCGATTCAGAGATAAATTTCCACAGTCCACTTGGTACACGACGACCCTGAACTGATCTCTATGGCGCCCTGACGTAGGGATCAATTTTTCTCCTCCCGGATTATTTTTCTGGTCTTCGTCTTCCAGCTTGAGAGTGGAGTTAGGTTCCCAGTTTTTGTGTCGTGTTGGGAATGGTTTATTAATTGTGTTATTGGGCGCTGGGCTCTGGTTCAGGTTACTGTCCCGGCCGCCACAATGTTCATATCAAAATTTTATGCTTTAGGAAACCTGTTCACTGATTTAATAGATGAGTTTATGGATGCGTGAGACAACTTGTGTTTATTTTATGAGTTAGTTCACCTGATGCTTGTACAGTATGTAGTATGTGTGCTTGGCTAACCTGTGGTGTAATGGTCACCATGCTCGCCTCGCAAGTGAGTGAACCCGGGTTCGATCCCCGGGCAATATGAAACTATGGGCAAGTTTCTTTACGCCATTTGCCTCTGTTTACCCAGCAGTAATTGGGGACCTGGATGTTAATCGATTTGCGGATCGTGTTCCGGGGTAATGGTTAGCCAGTGCAGTTGGCGAGTTGTCCGGTCTTCTCGGACTATTCCTTGACACTGGGTCATGCAGCTCGTTAACTAAGGGTGTGGTTGTTGTGTTGGCGACACCTAGGTGGCCCTTGGACCGGCTATCCGCGTTACACGAGGGGCGACCATTATTTCATATAAGGTGGGTTATACAATACAATGGAGAGAAGAGCGTAGATTTTTTTAACCTCACACGAACGTCATAACTAGATCATAAAACCCAACCCCACCCCACCCCACCCCACCCCACCCCACCCAACCCCACCCCACCCCACCCCACCCCACCCCACCCCACCCCATCCCATCCAACCCCACCCCACCCAACCCCACCCAACCCCACCCCACCCCACAAGATATAACACCAACAACCATTGAACACCACTAATACAACATCTTTTATACTATACAAATGTAATATATAAAAATATTATTCTAACACTTGAAATAAAATAGATCTCTTTCATGTCCACCAGAAGGAGACGCATAACCTTGACTCCTTCACACTGTTGACAAAAACACCTTTATAGACCACACAGTTTGACGAGACTCTGGTGTTTACCTTAAGAGCCATCCCCCCCCCCCCCCCCCGACACACACACACACGTACATACTATTACGTTGCCATACACTACATACATACATACATACATACATACAAAGAAGACCTGAAGAGCGTGTTATCATCAAATTTTTCCCTCCCAATTCATCACAAACAAGTCTCGCTCGGTGGATGTTGGAGGAGGAGGAGGAGGAGGATGATGGAGGAGGAGGAGGAGGAGGAGGATGGAAGAGGAGGAGGATGATGGAGGAGGAGGAGGAGGATGGAGGAGGAGGGAGAGGGTGGAAGAGGAGGACGATGGAAGAGAAGGAGTTGGGTGGAAGAGGAGGAGGATGATGGAGGAGGAGGGAGAGGGTGGAAGAGGAGGACGATGGAAGAGAAGGAGTAGGGTGGAAGAGGAGGAGGAGGATGGAAGAGGAGAAGGAGGATGGAAGAGGAGGAGGATGGAAGAGAAGAAGGAGGAGGATGGAAGAGAAGAAGAAGGATGGAGGAGTAGGATGATAATGGCTGAGGCGACCCTCTAGAATCTTCTAGATCAAAGGCGAACTATTGGGGGAAGAGTCATTATATTTGTGTAGGGAAGATGGGAGGAGGGGCGTGTGGGCGGAGGGGCGTGTGGACGGAGGGGCGTGTGGGCGGAGGGGCGTGTGGGTGGAGGGGCTTGTGGGCGGAGGGGCTTGTGGGCGGAGGGGCGTGTGGGCGGAGGGAATTGTGGGCGGAGGGGCGTGTGGGCGGAGGAGATTGTGGGCGGAGGGGCTTGTGGGCGGAGGGGATTGTGGGCGGAGGGGATTGTGGGCGGAGGGGCTTGTGGGCGGAGGGGATTGTGGGCGGAGGGGCTTGTGGGCGGAGGGGATTGTGGGCGGAGGGGCTTGTGGGCGGAGGGGATTGTGGGCGGAGGGGCTTGTGGGCGGAGGGGCTTGTGGGCGGAGGGGATTGTGGGCGGAGGGGCGTGCGGGCGGAGGGGCTTGTGGGCGGAGGGGCGTGTGGGCGGAGGGGCTTGTGGGCGGAGGGGCTTGTGGGCGGAGGGGCGTGCGGGCGGAGGGGCGTGTGGGAGGAGGGGCGTGAGGGCGGTGTGCATAGTCGGTGGTAGTGAGCATGGAGGGCGGTGAGCCTATAGTACTGTCTGTCTGTCTGTCTGTCTCTGTGTCTGTCTGTCTGTCCGTCTCTATGTCTATCTGTCTGTCTGTCTCTCTGTCTGTCTTAAGCTAAGCCTCTTCCACACCATCGGTCTTAAAGTACGTGTAAGCGACGTAAATAAACCCTATGTGTGTGTGTGTGTGGTTCATTGACCGAGCTCTACTGGGTATTCGATACACTGGAACGAGTGAACGAGCTTTTCTGAACCACCAACTCGATCACGTTGAGTCTTTATGCTTTGTAACGCCCCAGACCGCTGTGTTTTGTGGGCGTGTTCAACCTAACCTAAGACGTCTGTTCATTCCTCCGTGGGTGTTCGTTCCTCGGTGGGTGTTCGTTCCTTGGTGGGTGTTCGTTCCTCGGTGGGTGTTCGTTCCTCGGTGGATGTTCGTTCCTCGGTGGGTGTTCGTTCCTCGGTGGGTGTTCATTACTCGGTGGGTGTTCGTTCCTCGGTGGGTGTTCGTTCCTCGGTGGGTGTTCGTTCCTCGGTGGATGTTCGTTCCTCGGTGGGTGTTCGTTCCTCGGTGGGTGTTCATTACTCGGTGGGTGTTCGTTCCTCGGTGGGTGTTCGTTCCTCGGTGGGTGTTCGTTCCTCGGTGGGTGTTCGTTCCTCGGTGGATGTTCGTTCCTCGGTGGGTGTTCGTTCCTCGGTGGGTGTTCATTACTCGGTGGGTGTTCGTTCCTCGGTGGGTGTTCGTTCCTCGGTGGGTGTTCGTTCCTCGGTGGATGTTCGTTCCTCGGTGGGTGTTCGTTCCTCGGTGGGTGTTCATTACTCGGTGGGTGTTCGTTCCTCGGTGGGTGTTCGTTCCTCGGTGGGTGTTCGTTCCTCGGTGGGTGTTCTGTTATTTTCACTTACCTGTTCTAGTTAATTTATTTTCACTTACCTGTTCTAGTTAATTTATTTTCACTTACCTGTTGAATTAATCCAGTTTGTTGTTACTTCCTGACTTAACCTCATTAGCATAAATTACGCGTTGAACGTTATTTTAATCGTTATTTTAAGTTAGGTTACGTTAGGTTACGTTGTCTTAGTTTAAGGAAATGTTGGTTAATCGTTTCTTTATTCCTTGAGTACGATGATTTAAACCTCCTTTAACCCCTAGAGTACCTCGATACCTTAACCCTCTGATCACAATGACGTTAACCTTTGAGTACAATGACACCCCTTGAGTACCAAATAATAATAATGTCCTCCTCGTACTCAAGAGGTCAAGAATCATACCTGTCACGTGGTTGACCCTATAAAACCCGCGCCCAGGATCCCAGTTGCTTCAGTGTGATGGTGACCTTTGATGGTAAAGGTAGTTAGTGGAATAAAATAGTAGTTATGGTCGCCTTAGGATGTTATTATGTGGATTTTTAAACGACCCTGATTTTCCTCATACGATTGTTAACTTTAATATGTATGGAATATATTTTAATAATAGTCTTAATTAAAAAAGCCAGATTAATATAAAAATGTCATTGTAGTATATAAATCAGATTTTTTTTACTGTTTATTTAATTTTTATAATATACAGTAGGCCTATATATATTTCTCAAACTATATATATTGTCATAAATTTTTGTTTTATTTCCAGGCAAATATGTTTTTTCCCTAGTTCAACTTTTTTTTACTTAGTTCAACTTTTTTTCCTGACCGATTAAATTGCAATTAAACTCGAATCACCAGCGAATGTTATTTACGGAACTAATCACTCGATCTTTGTCAGGTGATTGTTGAAAAGTTTCCCAGGTGTGAATTAAAAGGTAATTAAGAGTGGCTAAATCAACAGGGTAATTAGGAGGTCCGAAGGGGGGGGGGGGGGGGACGGCGGCGAGCAAACAAGGGAGTAGATTACCTTTAATTACTGTATTGGGTGATTGGGTAGTTATGTGAGGTGAGATGGTAGTTTGGATGATTGAGATGAATGACTTGATTGATTAATTGATCGCTCTCTCTCTCTCTCTCTCTCTCTCTCTCTCTCTCTCTCTCTCTCTCTCTCCTGGGGCATCTAAGGACTTTTTTAAATCCTGCAATATCCTTCCTCCACAGAGTCCTATCATCAACAACCTTCGCATCCCTCTCCATCATAACCTTCTCCAACACAGCATCCTCCACCACAATCTGCACCACCACCACAACATCCACTACCACCACAACCTTCACCACCACAACCTCCACCACCACCACAACCTACAACATCCACCACCACCACAACCTCCACCACCACAACCTCCACCACCACCACCTCCTCCACCGCCACCACAACATCCACCGCCACCACAACATCCACCACCACCACAACCTCCACCACCACAACATCCACCACCACCACCACCTCCTCCACCACCACCACAACATCCACCACCACCACCACTAGTGTACCCTGAACTACCCATTAGATAGTTCACACACGAAGCTGAATGGTCGTTTGTCATGGCTGTATTTAGCGTAATAACACCATTTACTCCCTGTCCCACGGAGGTTTTGCGTAAGTGTGGCAGTACAGTTGCATAGGTGACCGGCGGACAGACAGACAGACAGACAGACTGACCACTAAATCCTCTCTATGCCCGTGTGAATCGCTTGCTTATTCTGGGTATCGCGAAATCTTAACTGTCATTTCACACACACACAGACACGCTGCTGCTGCTGCTTCTGCTATGGCCTGTAGAAGGTTTGGTTGGATGTTTAACTCTTGTGTTGGGTCTTGGACAGGTGTGTGTAAGGATTCAGGTGTTAGTGGCTTATGTGTGGCGATTTAATTCTCTCTCTCTCTCTCTCTCTCTCTCTCTCTCTCTCTCTCTCTCTCTCTCTCTCCTCCACTGGGCCAGCAGGGAGGATGATGAGAGCTGCTCTACGTGCCTCTGATCAAACTTAGATCCCAATATCGACTCGTCAGCTGTAGATGCCCGATGAGGGGTTGCTGGGGGGGGGGGGGTGAGGGGAGAGAGGAGGGTGGGGACATGGTGTGAGGGTATTGGGGGATTGTTGGGTGGGGGGGGGTGGATGGTGAGGGGGTGGGGAAGGGGGATATCCAGTAATCTCCAGCGACCAACTTTTCCTCCTTACACTCACACCTTTTCTTTCTTTCTTTCTTTCTTTCTTTCTTTCTTTCTTTCTTTCTTTCTTTCTTAAGGTCTTTGTAATGTATTTGTATTGTGTGTATTATTGTACGTGTGTGTGTGTGTGTGTGTGTGTGCGTGTTAGCCTTTACCTACATAATATCATGTCATTATATATTGTTCAGGTGTGGCAGTAGTAGAGCCTTAATCACAACCTAATCTCTTCTTCTGCTAATCACAACCTAATCTTAGCGTTTTTCTAATCCTCATGAAACGTTAACACACTATTATTATTATTATTATTATTATTATTATTATTATTGTTATTATTATTGTTATTATTATTATTATTATTATTGTTATTGTTATTATTATTATTATTATTATTATTATTATTATTATTATTATTGTTATTGTTATTATTATTATTATTATTATTAATATTTAGATTTTATAGTAATATAATCCTTAACATGCTTAGGTTAGGTTAGGTTAGGTTAGGTTAGGCTAGGTTAGGTTAGGTTAGGTTAGGTTAGGTTAGGTTAGGTTACTATGTTTGTTTATCTTGTAATTACTGTTTACATTATAACAGTAAAATGTTTAGGGGTCAAGTCTTACCTGTCGTTTCATTTTCCAGGTAAGTTTGTTGGCGGTGTCAGGTGGTAGTGTCCTCGTCCGTCGCTGGGAGTGGCTACATATTTCACCGAGTAACCAATCACGGGTAAGAGTCTCACCTGCTCTCTCTCTCTCCCCGTCAGGTACAGTACAGTACATTAGCTGTGATTGGCTATTTATTTCACTGAACAGCCAATTACTGTACTATCTGAATATATATATGTATAAATATATATATATACTATTCCAGATGACACTAAATGTTACATAATACTTCCTTGAGTTAAATGTACAGTATATATGAGGTGCCTACAGGAGAGCTCAGGTTCTCAACTGGTTCAGCCATGTTAATATTGTTATTATTATCCACTCTGTATCTGCGTTTTTCTGGCTAAATAAACTGTTTTGATTAAATTCAAATTCAGATCATCCTCATTTACATTTTGAAGTCAAGATTAAATTTGGTTTGATTGAATTAGCTTGTTAGGTTAGATCAGGTTCTGTAATGTTGGTAGCAAGACTGTGATTGGTTGTTTTGACGCCTCAGGAAGCGTAAAACAACACTACCTGGCCTTTGATCGGCTGTTTTAACGCTACCTGGCCCCCGATTGGTTGTTTTGACACTACCTGACCTGCTATTTGCTGTTTTAACACTACCTTGCTTGTGATTGGTTGTTTTAACTCTCCCTGGCTTGTCATTGGTTGTTTTAACTCTCCCTGGCTTGTCATTGGTTGTTTTAACTCTCCCTGGCTTGTCATTGGTTGTTTTAACTCTCCCTGGCTTGTCATTGGTTGTTTTAACTCTCCCTGGCTTGTCATTGGTTGTTTTAACACTACCTGGCTTGTGATTGGTTGTTTTAACACTACCTGGCCTGTGATTGGTTGTTTTAACTCTCCCTGGCTTGTCATTGGTTGCTTCAACTCTCCCTGGCTTGTGATTGGCTGTTTTAACACTACCTGGCCTGTGATTGGTTGTTTTAATTCGCCTTGGCTTGTGATTGGTTGTTTTAACACTACCTGGCCTCCGATTGGTTGTTTTAACACTACCTGGCCTGTTATTTGCTGTTTTAACACTACCTGGCCTGTGATTGGTTGTTTTAACTTTCCCTGGATTGTGATTGGCTGCTTTAACACTCCCTTAACTTCCTAACCTTTTTGTGTATTATTTTAGTATTGATTTTTATTAACTCGTATATTTACGTTATAGATAGATATATAGATAGATAGATAGATAGATAGATAGACAGATAGATAGATAGACATTTTATAAACCAAGAGAGTTGGCGCCAACAGCAGGACCCGACGTGGTGGTGGCGCCAGACGGTCTTGGCTACGGAAGTCCTGTTGAATGTCTGACTCCCAGTGTGTGTGTCCCGTCCTTACCCCGTCCTCCTGCCCCTACACCCCCGGGGACACTACTACTACACCCTTACTTCTGTGGGTGTCCTGTCCTACACCCCGGGAGGAGAGGAGGGGGTGAGGGTGGGAAGGATGAATGGAGGGAGGGGGGTAAGGGAAGGATGGGTGGAGGGAGGGTGGGAGGGACGGGGTTAAAACTACAACATAATTCTTCACTTATGTTTCCTGTCTCACACACAAAGGGAGTATACTGTTACCTCTTACTTACGGGGTGTGTGAGCGGCCCCCGTAGTGAACTGTCTACTGAGGGAGGAGTGGGAAGGGTGGAAGGAGAGGGAAGGGTGGACGGGAGAGGGAGAATGAGTGAGGAAGGAGAGGTAGTGAGGGAAAGAGGAGAGGTGAGGGAAGAAAGGGAAGGAGTGAGAAATAGGGATAGGGAAGGAGGGATGAAAGAGAGGGAAGGGGAAAGGATAGGAGAGGGAGAGAGGGAATGAAGTAGTGAGGGATGAGAGGTGTGAGAGGGAGTGAACTGGAGACACACACACCTTCACTATTGCTCCAGGGTGTATGGTAGGTGTATGGTAGGTGTATGGTAGGTTCCCACTGTTAGTCCTACACCTCCGTCATTACTGCAGCTCACCAGCCTGAGAGAGAGAGTGTGTTTCTTACACCCCCGTCACGAGTGTAAGTAACCACACAACATCCTGCAGGGGTGTTGCGAGACGACCACCCCTCCCCCAGTGTTGCAGATAATTCACGCCCCCTCCCCCCCCCAGTGTTGCAGATATTTCACCCCCACCACCCCCCCCAGTGTTGCAGATACTTCACCCCCCACCCCCCGCCTCTTATCTAACCTAACCTAACCTTAGTTGAGTTTGTTACTAGTGTAGAGAGAGAAGAGATTGGAGTAGACTCGTGGTACTTGAGACACCTTCCTGAGTGATGCTGTACACTCGGCCACTCTTCCTCCGCTCACCACCACTGATCTGGGTCACCTCTATAGGCTGTAACAGGTATTGAGAAGTACTGGGTGTTGGGTGAGGGGGTGTTGGGTGAGGGAGTGTTGGGTGAGGGGGTGTTGGGTGAGGGGGTGTTGGGTGAGGGGGTGTTGGGTGAGGGGGTGTTGGGTGAGGGGGTGTTGGGTGAGGGAGTGTTGGGTGAGGAAGTGTTGGGTGAGGGGGTGTTTGATGGATGTAGTGAAGGTATTAATCACATTAGTAAGAAAGATTTTATCCTGAAGGTGAAATTGTGATTTTTTTTGTATTTTCATCTTCGTGTCATCTCTGATTATTTACTTGTCCTGTACAGTAGTGTGTCTAGTGTACTGACGCCTGGGAGTGATGTAGGGAGAGGGTTCATACAAAGGAGTGTTAGTTACAAGACTAGCGAGGTCATCCTAAAACTATATCTTGCTCTTGTGAGACCTCACTTGGATTACGCAGTTCAGTTCTGGTCACCGTACTACAGAATGGATATAGAATCCTTGGAAAAAATTCAGAGGAGAATGACAAGACTAATCCCGGGCATTAGGAACCTTGAGTACAGAGACAGGTTAAAGCATCTTAATTTGCACTCCCTCGAGAGACGTAGAGTGAGGGGCGACCTGATCGAGGTGTATAAATGGAAGTCAGAGCTAAACAAAGGGGACATTACAAAGGTACTCAAACTATCCAACCAGGAGCGAACTCGTAACAATGGTTTTAAATTAGACAAATTTAGATTTAGGCGCGAAATAGGTAAACACTGGTTTGGAAACAGAGTAGCGGATGAGTGGAACAAGTTACCAAATATCATCATTAACTCGAATACGCTGGATAGCTTCAAACATAGGTTGGATGGATATATGAGCAATAGGGGTTGGGTGTAAATGGGACTGCCCAGTATGGCCCGCTGCAGTTTCCTCCATTCTTATGTTCTTATGTGTGAGGGAGAGGAGGTAGAGAGAGGCATGAGGGGGAGGAGGTAGAGAGAGGCATGAGGGAGAGGAGGTAGAGAGAGGCATGAGGGGGAGGAGGTAAAGAGAGGCATGAGGGAGAGGAGGTAGAGAGAGGCATGAGGGAGAGGAGGTAGAGAGAGGCATGAGGGGGAGGAGGTAGAGAGAGGCATGAGGGGGAGGAGGTAGAGAGAGGCATGAGGGAGAGGAGGTAGAGAGAGGCATGAGGGGGAGGAGGTAGAGAGAGGCATGAGGAGGAGGAGGTAGAGAGAGGCATGAGGGGGAGGAGGTAAAGAGAGGCATGAGGGGGAGGAGGTAGAGAGAGGCATGAGGGGGAGGAGGTAGAGAGAGGCATGAGGGGGAGGAGGTAAAGAGAGGCATGAGGGGGAGGAGGTAGAGAGAGGCATGAGAGGGAGGAGGTAGAGAGAGGCATGAGGGGGAGGTTGGGAGAAGTGTGAGTTTGAGGAGGTAGGGAGAGGTGGGAGGAGGGGGAGGTAGGGAGAGGTGTGAGGAGGGGGGGGGGGGAGGACCGTGAGGGAGGGGGAGGCGACGGAGGAAATCGAAGTCACTCACAGAAACTGACGCGGAACAAAAACGTGTCTCGCAGGCTGAGGAAAAGATGATGTTTTTTTTCTTCTGGTGAGGTTGTGATAGTGAGGGGTGAGGAGAGAAGGTGTGACGTGTGAGGGGTGAGGGGAGAAGGTGTGACGTGTGAGGGGTGAGGGGAGGTGTGAGGGGTGAGGAGAGAAGGTGTGTTGTGTGAGGGGTGAGGGGAGAAGGTGTGACGTGTGAGGAGAGGTGTGACGTGTGAGGGAGTCAGGGGTGAGGAGAGAAGGTGTGACGTGTGAGGGGTGAGGAGAGAAGGTGTGTTGTGTGAGGGGTGAGGGGAGAAGGTGTGACGTGTGAGGAGAGGTGTGACGTGTGAGGGAGTCAGGGGTGAGGAGAGAAGGTGTGACGTGTGAGGGGTGAGGAGAGAAGGTGTGAGGGGTGAGGGGAGAAGGTGTGACGTGTGAGGGGTGAGGGGAGAAGGTGTGACGTGTGAGGGGTGAGGGGAGAAGGTGTGACGTGTGAGGGGTGAGGGGAGAAGGTGTGTTGTGTGAGGGGTGAGGAGAGAAGGTGTGACGTGTGAGGGGTGAGGAGAGAAGGTGTGACGTGTGAGGGGTGAGGGGAGAAGGTGTGAGGGGTGAGGGGTGAGGATAATAAGATGTGAGGGAGAGGAAGACAAAGAGGAAGGGGGAAGTGAAGATGGAAGGAGGAGGGAGGAGGAAGAGAAGAAGGAGAAGGAAGAGGAGGAGGAGGAAGAGAGGAAGGAAGGTGTTTTAAGATGATGACTTCGGTAGAATGCTTTTGATGTCATGTGACTGATGCTGGAACTTGGTGGTGATGTTCTTCTTCTTGTTCTTCTTGTTCTTCTTCTTGTTTTTTCTTCCTTTTGTTGTTGTTGTTCTTTCTTCTTGTTCTTTTTGTTGTTGTTTTTCTTCTTTCTTCTTCTTGTTCTTGTTCTTCTTTCTTCTTTTTGTTGTTGTTGTTCTTCTTCTCAAGTAAGCTTCTCGAGGTGGAGGAACTACTTGACATGGCTACACCAGGGGCCGTGATCACTGCTACTGCTCCTTGAAGTATAACTAGATTGGTTACTGTGAACGTTTAGGTGCTACTGTGACTACTATTCCCTCAGAATGTTACTGTTGCGACTGTTACTTTTGTTACTGGAACGTCTACTGCCACAACTGCTACTTTTACCACTGGAACAATTATTTACTACTACTGCTATTACCTGTTGTTCCTTACTCACACAGTCTTAATTGACTTGGCCATCCGGAGGAAAACTTTTAATATGAGAAAAAAGGAACACATTCGTGGTTAAAAAATCAACATAGAGCACGAAGAAAAAAATAATACTTGTTCGTGGTTAAATGAGAACATAGAACACGATAAATTAAACAAACTAACTCGTTCGTGGTTAAAATATAAACATTGAACACGAAGACATGGGGGGGGGGGGGGGGAAAATACCACAACGAAAACAACTCTATAGATCGTCGTTAAATCATGAACATTGTTATTGGACGTTGTTAAACTATCATCAACGAGAGAGAGAGAGAGAGAGAGAGAGAGAGAGAGAGAGAGAGAGAGAGTTTTTCCTCGTCTCTTAAGAAGTGGTTTAGAGGAAGTGGCAACAGCATCACCGCCACACTGAAGACGGGGACGATCGTGGTGAGATGAATGGCAGCATCCTGGTGAGATAGGTACCTTAGGGAGGGAGTGGGGGGATGGGAGAGGATAGGTAGGGGAAAGGAGGGTGGAGGATAATGGATAATAGGATGATACAGATGGATGATGGGGTGGATGGGAAGGAAGATGGGGAGGGGGAGAAGGAGGATGGGGATTAAGAATATCAAGGAAGAGGAGGAGGAGGAGGCATCAAGATTGGCAAGTAAAACCCCCCACAAAATCCCCAGAGGCCAGGAAGAGGAGGAAGAAGGAAGGGGGAGGTAGGGAGCAAGATCCTGCCGTCGATAATTGCCGAGGTAATGAGAGGGGGGGGGGGTCGCCTAACTATCTCCCAGCATCTTGCAAGACGCTATCTCTCCTTGGGATCCAGCCAGCCTCCCTTATCTCGCTGGCGTGGGGTCGATGTCTCGCTCAAGTTGCCACACTTCTCACGCCTTGTGTACGAAACCTGAAAGGAACCCGAGTGTGTCTTTATGAGTCTCAATTTTAATCTTGGTGGACCGGACCCTCTGTGTGTGTGTGTGTGTGTGTGTGTGTGTGTGTGTGCAAGACTCAGCCATACCATCAGTATACACGGTGCAAGGTATCTCTCTCTCTCTCTCTCTCTCTCTCTCGGTCGTCAGTGTAGTGGGTCAGCGGTACATCACCTCTCTCTATCTTGTTTTTTTTTACGGTTTATTCTTCTTGTTTTAATGCCATAGTGCCGTGGTGCCATACTGCCATAGCGCCGTGGTGCCATACTGCCATAGCGCCGTGGTGCCATACTGCCATAGTGCCGTGGTGCCATACTGCCATAGCGCCGTGGTGCCATACTGCCATAGTGCCGTGGTGCCATACTGCCATAGCGCCGTGGTGCCATACTGCCATAGTGCCGTGGTGCCATACTGCCATAGCGCCGTGGTGCCATACTGCCATAGCGCCGTGGTGCCATACTGCCATAGTGCCGTGGTGCCATACTGCCATAGCGCCGTGGTGCCATACTGCCATAGTGCCGTGGTGCCATACTGCCATAGCGCCGTGGTGCCATACTGCCATAGTGCCGTGGTGCCATACTGCCATAGCGCCGTGGTGCCATACTGCCATAGCGCCGTGGTGCCATACTGCCATAGCGCCGTGGTGCCATACTGCCATAGTGCCGTGGTGCCATACTGCCATAGCGCCGTGGTGCCATACTGCCATAGCGCCGTGGTGCCATACTGCCATAGTGCCGTGGTGCCATACTGCCATAGCGCCGTGGTGCCATACTGCCATAGCGCCGTGGTGCCATACTGCCATAGTGCCGTGGTGCCATACTGCCATAGCGCCGTGGTGCCATACTGCCACAGCGCCGTGGTGCCATACTGCCATAGTGCCGTGGTGCCATACTGCCATAGCGCCGTGGTGCCATACTGCCATAGCGCCGTGGTGCCATACTGCCATAGCGCCGTGGTGCCATACTGCCATAGTGCCAATTTATCAGATAACGCCGCGGCAATTACTGTTGGTACCGTCACCAGCACTACACCTTCTGGACTGGTGCCATAAGGGTTGTTATTCTTCTCCTCACTGACTCACTCACTTACCACCAGGATAAATATCTCTAGTGCCGTCAGCCATCACCCGTCAGCCATCGCCCATCAGCCGTCAGCCATCACCCGTCAGCCGTCACCCGTTAGCCATCACCCATAACCCGTCAGCCATCACCCATCACCCGTTATCCATCACCCATCACCCGTCAGCCATCACCCATCACCCGTTAGCCATCACCCATCACCCGTCAGCCATCACCCATCACCCGTCAGCCATCACCCATCACCCGTCAGCCATCACCCATCACCCGTCAGCCATCAGCCGCTCCCTCACACAAATCATTACTAGTGATGGTTATTTCAAATGCCTCCTGACACTTCCTCCTCATCTAGGGTGTGAGTGTTTGTTGTTAGTTCCGCCAGGGTGTAAAGCTATCTGGTGTGTGTGTGGTGGTGTATGTATGTATGTATGTATGTATGTATGTATGTATGTATGTATGAGGCGACCTGTGGTGTAATGGTTCAGCATACTCGCCTCCCAAGCGAGTGGACCCGGGTCCGATCCCCGGGCAGGGTGAAACTATGGGCAAGTTTCTTTACGCCATTTGCCTCTGTCTACCCAGCAGTAATTGGGGACCTGGATGTTAATCGATTTGTGGATCGTGTTCCGGGGTAATGGTTAGCCAGTGCAGTTGGCGAGTTGTCCGGTCTTCTCGGACTTTTCCTTGACACTGGGTCATTAAGCTCATTAACTCAGGGTGTGGTTGTTGTGTTGGCGACAGCTTCTACACCTTAAACAAATTCACACCTGGGTGGCCCTTGGGCCGGCCATCCTCATAACACGAGGGGCGACCATTATTATTATGTATGTATGTTCGTGTAATCTACCCATCACACACTGGCCAGCTGACACGTTAAGGAGGAGACCAGAAGAGACAGAGCCATTTGTTGATGTATAAATTAGATTAGTAAAAACCCATTGTGGTGATGGTGGAGCAGGAGGAGGTCGTCAACTGTGGAGTATAACACTATCTGTACCTGGCCCTGGAGGATGACAAGGCTACACCACACCCTCTCTCTCTCCTCTCCTCTCTCTCTCTCTCTCTTACTCTCTCTCTCCCTCGTAAAACTCTTGATATATGCCAAGATAAGTAACACCTTCCCCATCAGTTTGTTAAGAGATAAGATCAATTACTTTATCTCCAGGTATAGTGAGGATAAAATGGTACTGACAGGTCCTTTGATGATATACCCAGTCAAGGTATGTGGTATATTTAGCGATATATCTCTCGTACTCACGTTGATATATTCCAATTAAGAAAGTATTTACTGGTAAGGTGTTAAAATGTTTGGGGTGTTGAAGGGATGATATAATACTAGTAAGTTGATGTCCATTGTTTGCCATAAAGGTTTGTTATATAGGAAGGTAAATGATATGATTAGGTTAGGTTAGGTTAGGTTGGGTTAGGTTAGGTTAGGTTAGGTTAGGTTGGGTTAGGTTAGGTTGGGTTGGGTTGGGTTGGGTTGGGTTGGGTTGGGTTAGGTTAGGTTAGGTTGGGTTAGGTTGGGTTGGGTTAGGTTAGGTTGGGTTGGGTTAGGTTAGGTTGGGTTGGGTTAGGTTAGGTTGGGTTAGGTTAGGTTGGGTTAGGTTAGGTTGGGTTAGGTTAGGTCAGGTTGTTGTGTGGCCCCGACAGCGTAAAGCTACACTAGATATTAATTTATGCTAAACTCTTAAGACAAACAAACATTAGACTAATACTTATAACTTTTATTAGTTTGTTATCTCAGGAATATTATTTTGTTTGTTTGTTTGTTTGTTTGTTGTTGTTGTAAATGTTAGAAGTCTTTGTTGTTGTAAATTTTAAAAGTCTTTGTTTTTGTTGTTGTCATTTGTTTTAATAATATTAATAGGAAGAATAATGGGAGAATGAAAAAGAAGAATGGAACAGCAGTAAAATATGGAATAGGAGTAGTAGGAGAAAGAGGAGCAAGAAGAGGAAGAGATCAAACAGAGAACGAAAAAGGTAATGGACGTATCACCAAAAGCAATTAAAGAATCACATCTCACGACACTACACCAGGTGATGATGCTCTTGTAAATCCTAGAGATGCCAGCGTCGATCCCCTAAGTGACCTGAGCTGACGTGAACCGGGGGAGAAAAAAAAAATATACCGGTAAATTATACTAGTATATACCTATACCAGTTAGAGAGAGTACCTGTAGCTACCTGTAATAAAAAATAAGAAGCATACCTGTCGACCTTTGTGGTATGGGATTAACTACATACCTGAGGGTAATTGGGTTATAAATTGTGGGTAAGTTACGACAGGTGGCAGCCCAATGGTAAGGCCTCTCTCCTGTACACATCAAAAGGCGAGGAAGTTCTTCAGGTTGAGAAAAATATTGCCATACACACACACACACACCCTGCTCTCTCTCTCTCTCTCTCTCTCTCTCTCTCTCTCTCTCTCTCTCTCTCTCTCTCTCTCTATGACGTGGTTGATGGCGACTATGTAGAATATGTCCGACGTTAATGGTGGCTTAAGGTCATAGCGCCCCCTCCTCCCTCTCCTCTTCCTCCGTATTCTCCCCCCCCCCCTCTTCCCATTCTCCTCTTCCTCCTCTTCTTCTTCTTCTTCCTCCTCCTCCTCCCAGTCAGTCATTCCATTAACGGCAGAAGACTCAGGAAGTTGGTGTTCTCGACCTTATGGTGAGTTTATGGGGGGGTTAAGTCTTGTTTTTGCTTGTGTAGTGAAGATGGTGGTGATGATGGTGGTGATGATGGTGGTGGTGATGGTGATGGTGGTGATGATGGTGATGGTGATGATAATGGGATCACCTGAACAATACCCACCCTAGCTTATTTCACCTGAGGTTTAAACACACCTAACGCTACCTGGGGAATTAAATTAGGTTAAAATCGGTTTGGTTAGGTTAGGTTAGGTTAGGTTAAAGTATTTGAAATTAAGTTAGATTAGGTTAAAATAGGTTAGGGTTAGGTTAATGTTCTTAATCATCAGGTGAAATAAGGTGAGGGGTGCTTAATCTTCACCTGATACCAACTGAACTAAATATATACCTGTAATATAGAGCTCATTAAGGTGTGACTTGTGCCTCGTGTGGGCCAGACCTCAGCAACCCAGGAATGTTAACGAGGAGTTTGTTAGGTTAGGTTAAGTTCGGTTAGGTTAAGTTCAGGGTAACTTTTAATGAGATTTTCGAAGTTCTTTGCTGAATAACCTAACCAAACCTAACCTAACCTAACCTAACCAAACCTAACCTAACCTAACCAAACCTAACCTAACCTAACCTAACCAAACCTAACCAAACCAAACCTAATGGGGAGGCTGTGAGGGCCTTGTATGCGAAACGAGAATATTGTAATAATGATGTAGATTATTATTGCATTGTGTGAGAGAGGGGGGGAGTGAAGGTGTGGTAGATATGAGGAAGGTGGTGTGGTAGGGGGTGAGGTGTGGTAGGGGGTGAGGTGTGGTAGGGGGTGAGGTGTGGTAGGGGGTGAGGTGTGGTAGGGGGTGAGGTGTGGTAAGGGGTGAGGTGTTGTAAGGGGTGAGGTGTGGTAAGGGGTGACGTGTGGTAAGGGGTGAGGTGTGGTAGGGGGTGAGGTGTGGTAAGGGGTGAGGTGTGGTAAGGGGTGAGGTGTGGTAAGGGGTGAGGTGTGGTAAGGGGTGAGGTGTGGTAAGGGGTGAGGTGTGGTAGGGGGTGAGGTGTTGTAAGGGGTGAGGTGTGGTAAGGGGTGACGTGTGGTAAGGGGTGAGGTGTGGTAGGGGGTGAGGTGTGGTAAGGGGTGAGGTGTGGTAAGGGGTGAGGTGTGGTAAGGGGTGAGGTGTGGTAGGGGGTGAGGTGTTGTAAGGGGTGAGGTGTGGTAAGGGGTGAGGTGTGGTAGGGGGTGACGTGTGGTAAGGGGTGAGGTGTGGTAGGGGGTGAGGTGTGGTAGGGGGTGAGGTGTGGTAGGATGTGGTGATGAGGTGTGGTAGTAATTAGGTAGGAGATGGTATGAGATGCGACAGTAATGAGATAACTAGATTGTTTTGATAACGAGAGGAAGTGAAACCAAATGATGGGAAGGAACAGTATGATAAATTGGACGGAAGGAGATGGAATTAACGAGTGTTGATGATGAGAGTGTCAGTGAAAAGCGTCATTACTACTGAGACGCTGAGATGAGGTTACTGTGTGGTGTGGGGGGGGGGGGGAAGGTTGCCTGTAGTCGCCTCTATGTCCAGTCTATCTCTCTCACTACTGATGGATTCTGGAAGCCACATCGGGGGGGGGGGGGACGCTATTGAACCTTTTGTCTTGATGTCACGTGTAATGAGTCTGGTCTTTAGCGCGAATTCAGACAGTAAATAAAAATAATATAGGCTGTTTTAGGCTTTTTTGTGTTATTATGGAAGATTGTCCTGATTTTTCACAAGTGTAGGCCTAGAGGGAGATGGTGAGGGAGGTACCTGTTACCATGATCCATCTGCCTACTTCACTGCTTGGCCAAGATTGTTGTTACAATTTGGGGACTAACTAGATCTTTACCTCTCCTCCATCTCGGCAGCTGGTTAATAAAGGAGTGTGTGTGTGTGTGTGTGTGTGTGTGTGTGTGTGTGTGTGTGTGTGTGTGTGTGTGTTTTGGTCCAGGTGGTTGATTGTGTAGGCCTAGTTAACAAGATGGTATCAGCCCCCAGCAGTTAGTTCCTCGAGAGGGGCTGTACAGTCTACGGTCTCTCCCCTATCTGTTTATCTCTCTGTTTAGATGTCTCAAGGCACAAGGGGTCACGATAAATACCTCGTAAGCGTAAGTTAATTACTCCCTAAAAGCTCCCCTCTGCACCGGATGTCAAATTACGGAGCCATTTAATTGTGGTGTGGTGGTGATGCCCGGGCCGTTACTGCCATGTGGCGCCCCCGACCGTCAAGTGAGGGGGCAGGCGAGAGAGACAGACTCCGCCCCTCCCTAGAATGAAGATATTTTGGTGGCTTGTGGCTTTATTTCCGTCAGTGTCTAGTCTCTCGCGCCCACACCAGACGCGGGCGTGTCTGGAGGCGAGTGTGTTTATAAACGTCGCGGTGTCTGGCCTCTGAGTCGCCCGCCCCTGTTGCTACTCTCTTCCTCCTCCTCACCCCCACACCACCTTGACCACAGTTACGGCTGCTCCCACACTTATTGCTCGAGATTGTTGGCTCGAGTCTTGGGATGAGTTTCCTTGTTGACATTTATCCAGTTTGTATTATGCGCCGAATTCGATGATAATTCTGATCTCTTAACACCTATAGTAAAAGTTTTAATGTAAAAGATCATCCCGCTGATGTATTCCGACAGATCTTAATATAATTGTGCATATTTAATGAGTTTTATTCAAATTTTTTACGAACCAGAGAGAAGAAAGAGAGGGAGGAAGGGGAAGGAAGGGGAAGTACATTAGCATACACCTTACTGAGTTGGTCGTCACCTCAAACTGTCGAGCTTTTTTGTTCGCCTTTGTTTTCCCTCCGGTGAATGATGTTGTTTATGGTTCATTTTGCGGCGTCGAGGATAGTAAACGGTAGCAGGAGGGAAGGAAAGAAGGAAGGAAGGGAGGAAGGAAGGAAGGAAGGAAGAGGCAAGGGGCTGTTCTCTCTAAACCACTTAGTTACAGCAGTCTCTCGTGGTGTGTAGGGCAAGAGAAACGTAATGATGAGTTGAATCTGTACATTACGTCTCTTGTTAGTTAATCCACTAAATAAGAGAAGAAACAAAAATAGACAATCTTGTTTCTGTCATTATAATTCTCTTTTTTTTTTAACATAGGTTTTGTTACTTTGTTTTATTGTTATAGTAAAATGGCACCTGACATAAAGACGAGTGTGTTTTAGTATGTGATGGTGGTCGTAGATGTTGTTGCTGTTACGAATTTAACTAATATAAAAAAGAACTCACATCAAGAAGGAACACCACAGGATCAAGCTGTTATAAGATTAATTTAAGCTGGGGAATATTTCGACTCAATGGTATAATTAACGCAAGACGTGAATACATATTAACGACAGGAACTGGTATGAAAGAACTGATATATGATCATCTTGAAATGTACAGAGAAAGATACTAGATAGAACATTGTGTAGTGTGGTGGTGTAGACGGGCGGGAAGTGGGCGGAAGGTGGGCGGGTGGGAGGTGGGTGGGAGACAGGGGGATAAGACCAGCACCCAACACACGCTCAAAAGGTGATGGGTAAACTAGTTGTGTAGGTGTGTTTAATGTAGTCTGTAGGGGTACTGTAGTCTGTAGGGGTACTGTAGTCTGTGGGGGTACTGTAGTCTGTAGGGCGTACTGTAGTCTGTAGGGGTACTGGTCTGTAGGGACTGTAGTCTGTCGGGCGTACTGTAGTCTGTAGAGCGTACTGTAGTCTGTAGGGGTACTGTAGTCTGTGGGGGTACTGTAGTCTGTAGGGGTACTGTAGTCTGTAGGGGTACTGTAGTCTGTAGGGCGTACTGTAGTCTGTCGGGCGTACTGTAGTCTGTAGAGCGTACTGTAGTCTGTAGGGGTACTGTAGTCTGTGGGGGTACTGTAGTCTGTAGGGGTACTGTAGTCTGTAGGGAGTACTGTAGTCTGTAGGGGTACTGTAGTCTGTGGGGGTACTGTAGTCTGTAGGTGTACTGTAGTCTGTAGGTGTACTGTAGTCTGTAGGGGTACTGTAGTCTGTGGGGGTACTGTAGTCTGTGGGGGTACTGTAGTCTGTAGGGGTACTGTAGTCTGTGGGGGTACTGTAGTCTGTGGGGGTACTGTAGTCTGTAGGGGTACTGTAGTCTGTAGGGGTACTGTAGTCTGTGGGGGTACTGTAGTCTGTAGGGGTACTGTAGTCTGTGGGGGTACTGTAGTCTGTAGGGGTACTGTAGTCTGTAGGGGTACTGTAGTCTGTGGGGGTACTGTAGTCTGTAGGGGTACTGTAGTCTGTGGGGGTACTGTAGTCTGTAGGCGTACTGTAGTCTGTAGGGGTACTGTAGTCTGTGGGGGTACTGTAGTCTGTAGGCGTACTGTAGTCTGTAGGGGTACTGTAGTCTGTGGGGGTACTGTAGTCTGTTGGAGTACTGTAGTCTGTGGGGGTTTGTTTACTATGATAAGGGTTGTAGTGTATAAATAACAAGTTGTTATTGAGTTATTGTTGAAATATAGTCTACGAATCTACAGTGTTATTGATGTGTTATTGATGTGTTATTGATGTGTTATTGATGTGTTATGGATGTGTTATTGATGTGTTATTGATGTGTTATGGATGTGTTATTGATGTGCACTGAGCTTTAGATTTTACACCTTGGTATTGGATTTTTTTTCCTTAATTATCAGTGAAATTACATACATAAATTGAGTACCAGACAGAGGCCACACATAAATTGAGTACAAGAGAGGCCACATAAACTGAGTACCAGACAGAGGCCACATATAAACTGAGTACCAGACAGAGGCCACACATAAATTGAGTACCAGACAGAGGCCATACATAAATTGAGTACAAGAGAGGCCACATAAACTGAGTACCAGACAGAGGCCACATATAAATTGAGTACCAGACAGAGGCCATACATAAATTGAGTACCAGACAGAGGCCACATATAAATTGAGTACCAGACAGAGGCCACACATAAATTGAGTACAAGAGAGGCCACATAAACTGAGTACCAGACAGAGGCCACACATAAATTGAGTACCAGACAGAGGCCACATAAACTTGAGTACGACAGAGGCCACATAAACATACCCGTAGTGACATACTGTGACAGAACCTTGTAGAGCCAGGGGTCAATTGCCACTTATTGACCTAAACTGCTCATTCTAGGTCGGTAATTCCTTCACTGTTGTCACGAGTTGTAAACCAGATGATGGCTCGTGTTGTGAGGCCATACACAGACAGACAAACAAATACACACAGACAGACAGACAAATACAGACAGACAGACAGACAAATACAGACAGATACCCAAAAGAATATAACAAGACCCACCTCTCTCTCTTGAAGTGACACCTTTACCTGACGTCAATCACTGAAATGAAATCTGAGAGTAAGATCCCTTGATAAAAATAATAATAATAATAATATGTAACGTAAGGAACTACTCCTGTTGACGTTTATTAAGGGCGTAAACCTCACAGTATAGAGGGGCTACACTTGGCTCTACATCCCGACATTATTATTATTATTATTATTATTATTATTATTATTATTATTATTATTATTATTATTATTGTTATTGTTGTTATTATTATTATTATTATTATTATTATTATTTGTTAATTTTATTTATTTATTTATTTATTATTTGAGGGGGTGGAAGGAAGTCATTCATTTGAGGGTGTCGTTGTATTATTTTGAATTGGTAGTCCACGTTATGTCTGTCTGTCTGTCTGTCTGCGCCCCTATATACCAACATTCAAAGAGCACACTACCACACCACTACCACACTACCACCACACTACACCACCACCACACTCCCACCACACTACCACACCACCACCACACTACCACACCACACCACTACCACACCACCACCATGGCCGGAGTCAGCACTGGGAGTAACAGAGTATCGAGGTGTGGGATGTTTCTGGTCAGTCCGGTTAAACAAGTTTCTCAACCACACTCTTCCTGTCGTTACCACCATCGCTGCCACAATCGCTACCACCATCAATATCAACATCGCTACTAACTAACGTCACTCCCACCATCACTACCACTATCGTTACCACCATCACTACCACCATCGCTACCAACATTACTACCATCACTTCCACCATCGCTACCACCATCGCTACCAATATCGCTACCAATATCGCTACCAATATCGCTACCACCATCGTTACCACCATCACTACCAACATCGCTACCACCATCGCTACCACCATCACTACCATCAACGCAACCACCATCACTACCACCATGTGAGTTCTGAGTGCCTGGGGTATATGAGTGCCTGGGGTATATGAGTGCCAGGGGTATATGAGTGCCAGGGGTATATGAGTGCCTGGGTATATGAGTGCCAGGGGTATATGAGTGCCTGGGTATATGAGTGCCAGGGGTATATGAGTGCCTGGGGGTATATGAGTGCCTGGGTATATGAGTGCCTGGGGTATATGAGTGCCTGGGGTCTATGAGTGCCTGGGGTCTATGAGAGCCTGGGGTATATGAGTGCCTGGGGTATATGAGTGCCTGGGGTCTATGAGTGCCTGGGGTATATGAGTTCCTGGGGTATATGAGTGCCTGGGGTATATGAGTGCCTGGGGTATATGAGTGCCTGGGTATATAACTGTACCCAGGGTGCCAATTCAATAAAGCTGGCTTGTTAATACAGGTCAGGTCGGGTCAGGTCAGGTCAGGTCAGGTTGGTGGTGATGCTGTGTTAGTCTGATTCCTCCACATTATAACCATCAAGGTAATACAGTGTGGTAGTAACTGAGACACCGAGATCCAAAAATGCCATTATGTCTCATGAAAGTAAATCGTCCAATATGTCACACGTAAAAAGATAATAATAATAATAATAATAATAACGAGAATCATAACATCAGCAAGACATACAACTCAGACATACAGTTCAGACATATAGACACATTAAACTAACGTAAGCAGACAACCAGGAAGACATTATGACCCGGGCGCCGACAGACATATTAGGTATGGAGAGAATCACAAGACGAAGGACCCACACACACCCATGACACACAGACATACAACTAAGACATGGGGGGAGTAGTGTGTGTGTGTGTGTGTGTTGTGTGTGTGTTACTAGGACCGCCCAGGGCCCAGGAACACGTTTAGCTTCTTGAGACAGACAACAGCTACCACAAGGTTTACGGACTGTGGTTGTAGCCTGTTATCTTAAGTTGTCAGTGGTCGTACTCTTGTGTCTGTGGTCGTATTGGTCTGATAAAGTAGAGACACCACCCCTGCACGACCACTACACCACCCCAAGCACGACCACTACACCACCCCAGGCACGACCACTACACCATCCCAGGCACGACCACTACACCAACCCTGCACGACCACTACACCACCCCTGCACGACTACTACACCACCCCTGCACGACTACTACACCACCCCTGCACGACCACTACACCACCCCTGCACGACCACTACACCACCCCTGCACGACTACTACACCACCCCTGCACGACCACTACACCACCCCTGCACGACCACTACACCACCCCTGCACGACTACTACACCACCCCTGCACGACCACTACACCACCCCTGCACGACCACTACACCACCCCTGCACGACTACTACACCACCCCTGCACGACTACTACACCACCCCTGCACGACCACTACACCACCCCTGCACGACCACTACACCACCCCTGCACGACCACTACACCACCCCTGCACGACTACTACACCACCCCTATACGACCACTACACCATTACCCCTGAACGACCAATACACCACCCCAGCACCACACCATCACCCCTGCACGACCATTATACGACCCCTGTACGACCACATCGGCCCAGCAGCTGACTCAACATAAAGAACCTCGTAAGGCGGCTATATTGGGCTCCTCATCACCCATCTCTCACCACAGCTACAGGAACGACCAGCCTCATGTAGACTCCCGTTGTACTGTAGCCTCAAGACTACTTGTAGCCCAGAAGTTTTTGTAGCCTTGAGACTCTTATAGCCCCCGAGACTCCTTTAGCCCCGAGATTCCTGTAGCCCCGAGAATCCTGTAGCTGAGACTCCTGTAGCCCTGGAGTTCCTGTAGCCCTAAGACTCTTGTAACCCAGAGACCCCTGTAGCCCTGATATTCCTGTAGCCCTGAGTCTCCTGTAGCCCTGAACTTCCTGTACCCCTTGAATCATGTAGCCTACACACACACACACACACAGGCATGCAGGCAACCATCAGCCTTGGCCACAACAGGACTCTAAGCGGACGAGTTTGATCAAATTTATGAACCGGGACAAATGTAATGGCCCGAGGAGAGAGAGGTGTGGCCATAAAGTGTACAGTGTGGCCATTATGGTGTACAGTGTGGCGATGAGGTGCTCAGTTTGGCTAGTAGGTGTTCAGTGTGGCCATGGAGTGTTCACTGTGGCCATGTTGGTTTATAGTGTGGTCATGATGGTGTAGAGAGTGGCCATTATGGTGTAGAGTGTGGCCATTATGGTGTAGAGTGTGGCCATGATAGTGTAGAGTGTCGCCATGATAGTGTAGAGTGTGGCCATTAGGTGTAGTGTGGCCATTAGGTGTAGTGTGGCCATGAGGTGTAGTGTGGCCATGAGGTGTAGTGTGGCCATTAGGTGTAGTGTGGCCATGAGGTGTGCTATTTTGGTGTACACTGTGGTCATGATTGTGTACAAAGTTGCCATTGTTGTATAGTGTAGCCATGAGGAGCTACACTGTGGCCTTGATGTGTCCACTGTGGCCTTGAGGTGTGCATTGTGGCCTCGATACATGTACTGAATATAATTGCCTTATAACACGGCCGGTTCTGGTATATGTGTGTGTGTGTGCGTGTGTGTGTGTGTGTGTGTGTGTGTGTTTACATATTATAAGTACTGTATTATGTTAACCATTCACACCGTAATAATGTAAATATTGTTTTAATCACCAAAGAAACAATAGTTCTGTGTTTGGGAATGTTTGCCGAACAAGGAAAACTATTTAAAATTATCCCGGTACTTTTTTATTGTATTTGTTTTTTATACGCGGCTTCGTATGCTTTTAACATCATCAATAATAAGGTAATTAATGACTCTTGTAAACTTTCAAGGTAAATAGTAAACTAATTAATATTCATCTCTTAAGTATTTCCCCAAGAAGTATAAATTCTCTTAACCTGACCTGACCTGACCTGACCCTTGACCTATCGGATATAGTTAAAAGATATTCCCATACTCTGGTTAAGGAAGGCAATTACTAACAAGTGTCGATCAAGTAGAGTGGTAGAGAGCTGGGAAACGCCAGCCCGCCAGCCCGCCCTTGGACCGTCTCGACCCCTGCTGTCACCATTACCCTATCACACTAATTTGTAGCCTCACCCTATACCTGGGGGAGGGGGAGGGGTGGTGGGGGGGGTAAGGGAGGATGGTGATCATGTTGGTGCCGGTGGTTTGTGAGGGGGAGGGGGGGAGGAGGTAGTGGAGGGGGAGAAAGGGTGAAGGGAGAGGGGAGGAGGTGATAATGGAGGGGGTAGAGAAGGAAAGGAGAGGGGAGGGGAGCAGCAGTAGGAGGTAAAGGAAGGGGGAAGAATAAGCAGGGGGTAGGGAAGAAGGGGAGGGAAGGGGAAGAGTAAGGGGAGGAGTACAGGCCGTGTTGATATATTAGAGGAAATGTGCCTCTTAGGGTAATGAGGATGTGGGCGATAGTGTGTGAGGGAGGTGTGAGGGAAAGTTTATTAATTTATTTATTTATTTTGAGAATGGAGAGTGAAAGAAGATTAGAGGTGGGGGAAGGAAGCTAATGGTGTGTTAGGGTTGTGTCATGGGCTAGTTATTGTCTGCCTGTACAGGCACTAGACATCTTACCCTGTCCCATATATGGGTGTTTTAAGGGCCTTATTTCATATTCCGCCGACCCTACTGGCGGATGCTGGTCTAGGGAGGTTGTCTATTGCCTGGCCGTGTAGATCAGGGCTGGTAATGGACCTTTTGAGATTTGGTAACTTTTAGGGAACCATGTATGGTTGTTGTCGTTATCTGGTGGGAGTCTTTGAAGGAGTTCTTGCTCTGATCGTTCTATCTTTCTGCTGGCCAGGGTGTGCAGCTGCTGGGCGATGGGTTTCTTCTCATTCTCTTCCTTCTTCAAGTCTCCACCTCTTCCTCCTCTTCCTTCTTCACCTTCCTCTTCCTCTTCTTACTTCTTCACCTTCCTCTTCCTCTTCCTTTTTTTCTTCCCGCCTTACCTTCCTCTTCCTCTTCTTATTCCTTCTTCACCTTCCTCTTCGTCCACCTCTTCCTTCTTCACCTTCCTCTTTGTCCACCTCTTCCTTCTTCACCTTCCTCTTTGTCCTCCTCTTCACCCTCCTCCATGCCTTCATCTTCCTCTTCCAGTAGAACAACCATTATATACAGTATATGTTTACAACGTAATTATATATTCATCAATAACTAGATCACTTGAACAGTACCCCCCCCCCCCCCCCTTAGTTCGCGTCCACATAAGAACACAAGAAAATAAGGAGTCTGCAATAGGTCGGTTGACTTGTGCATGGCAGCTCCTGTCGAGAGTTACTACCACTCTCTATCATCCATGAATCTATCTAGCCTCCTTTTAAAGCTTTCCAGCGTTCCAGCACTTACTACAAAGTTGCTAAGCTTGTTCCGCTCATCCACCACCCTATTTGTGAACCAGTTCCTTCCTATCTCCCTCCTAAACCTAAACTTATCCAACTTGAATCCGTTGCTCCGAGTCCTATCCTGCTCGGATATTATAAGAACTTTATCTATATCCCCTTTATTGATTCCTTTCACCCACTTAAATACTTCTATCATATCTCCCCGCACTCTTCGTCTTTCTAGGGAATGCAAGTTTAGTTTCTTTAACCTATCCTGATATGGAAGGTTTCGAAGATCAACCAACCCTAGCGCTAACCCAACCCAGCCCAGCCCAACCCAACCCAACCCAGCCCAGCCCAGCCCAGCCCAGCCCAACCCAACCCAACCCAACCCAACCCAACCCAACCCAGTCCAACCCAACCCAGTCCAACCCAACCCAACCCAACCCAACCCAACCAAACCCATGTACCGTTAGGCTGTTTAATCATGAGGTAAACAATTAAGCTAGGGTGATTAATCTTCAGGTAATCCAAATAACTAGAGTAGGAGTTAGTATCTTATAGGTCTTAAATTATCAATAGATTATCATCACAGTCATCCAGTGAGCTGTAGATACAATTCAATGATAGAGTCTTTGCGTACCTCCGACTCCATTTTGTCTGACCTAACGAGGATGATTTGGCTTGAGAACTTTTTTTGAGAATCTACCGCGTGTGTTTTGACCCTAGAGGGGTAGGGGGGGGTGTGAGGGGGAGGAGGGGTAGGGGGGGATGAGGGGGGGGGAGGGGTAAGGGGTGGAGGGGATGTGTTGGACGTGAGCTGGTAACTCTATTTATCAAGGGTGAGGGAGAGAAAGTGAGAGAGAGAGAGAGGGGTGAGAGAGATAGAGAGAGAGAGAGTGAGAGAGAGAGAGAGACAGGGATTTAATATATGATAAAGGAGAAAGACAAGATAATTGGATAAGAAGATTAGATACCTTGACAGTCTTGATAATGAGATGGAGAAGTAATAATGCGAACGATGGAGATAGGGAAGGAGGAGTGAGAGAAGGAGGAGTGAGGGAAGGAGGAGTGAGGGAAGGAGGAGTGAGGGAAGGAGGAGTGAGGGAAGGAGGAGTGAGAGAAGGAGGAGTGAGGGAAGGAGGAGTGAGGGAAGGAGGAGTGAGGGAAGGAGGAGTGAGGGAAGGAGGAGTGAGGGAAGGAGGAGTGACAGAAGGAGGAGTGAGGGAAGGAGGAGTGAGGGAAGGAGGAGTGAGGGAAGGAGGAGTGAGGGAAGGAGGAGTGAGGGAAGGAGGAGTGAGGGAAGGAGGAGTGAGAGAAGGAGGAGTGAGAGAAGGAGGAGTGAGGGAAGGAGGAGTGAGAGAAGGAGGAGTGAGGGAAGGAGGAGTGAGGGAAGGAGGAGTGAGGGAAGGAGGAGTGAGGGAAGGAGGAGTGAGGGAAGGAGGAGTGAGGGAAGGAGGAGTGAGGGAAGGAGGAGTGAGAGAAGGAGGAGTGAGGGAAGGAGGAGTGAGAGAAGGAGGAGTGAGAGAAGGAGGAGTGAGGGAAGGAGGAGTGAGGGAAGGAGGAGTGAGAGAAGGAGGAGTGAGGGAAGGAGGAGTGAGGGAAGGAGGAGTGAGGGAAGGAGGAGTGAGGGAAGGAGGAGTGAGGGAAGGAGGAGTGAGGGAAGGAGGAGTGAGAGAAGGAGGAGTGAGAGAAGGAGGAGTGAGAGAAGGAGGAGTGAGGGAAGGAGGAGTGAGGGAAGGAGGAGTGAGGGAAGGAGGAGTGAGGGAAGGAGGAGTGAGAGAAGGAGGAGTGAGGGAAGGAGGAGTGAGAGAAGGAGGAGTGAGAGAAGGAGGAGTGAGGGAAGGAGGAGTGAGGGAAGGAGGAGTGAGGGAAGGAGGAGTGAGGGAAGGAGGAGTGAGAGAAGGAGGAGTGAGGGAAGGAGGAGTGAGAGAAGGAGGAGTGAGGGAAGGAGGAGTGAGGGAAGGAGGAGTGAGGGAAGGAGGAGTGAGAGAAGGAGGAGTGAGGGAAGGAGGAGTGAGAGAAGGAGGAGTGAGGGAAGGAGGAGTGAGAGAAGGAGGAGTGAGGGAAGGAGGAGTGAGGGAAGGAGGAGTGACAGAAGGAGGAGTAAGAGAAGGAGGAGTGAGGGAAGGAGGAGTGAGGGAAGGATAGAAGGAATGCACACAGAGGAGGAATGAAGGAAGAAATGCCGAGAGAGAAAGAAGTGAAAATTGAGGAGATAAGAGAGACGAAGGAGAAATGAGGAAGATATAAATCAGAATAGAAAGAAAGACGAAACTAGGAAGGATGAGAAAAACAAAGATAACGGGAGAATTGACCATTGATGAAAGAGGAACAGAGGAATCAGAGAACATGAAAAAAATAATAACAAGAATACGAAAAAGATGAGAGAAGTAGAGAGATAAACAGGAATTACAAAGAAGAGAAATGTTGGAAATACGAGACAGACAGAAATGTAAATGAGATATGAAAATGATGAGAGGAATAGGAAGAAATGGAGAGAGAAGAGGAAGAGGAGGAGAGGAGGAGGAGTGTGGAGAAGAGGAAGAGGCGTCGACAAATGCTGGTCACAGTGGAAGGTGCTGAAGAGTCGAGGTGTAATTTGATTTGTAGCCGAGGGATGTTGGGAACTGGGGAGGGTAAGGTGGGGGGGGGTGGGGAGAGAGGGGGAGAAGAAGAGAGAGAGGAGGGAGGTGGGGAGAGGAGAAGGAAGAAGAGAGGGGGAGGTAAGTGTGTGTGTGTGTGTGGACGGAGAAAACAGACAGGTATTTCTAAAGGTATTATTCCCGTCTTAAAAGTTACCAAAGACACACACGTTTACGGGACACTTGATCAGAGGCATTTGGATATGTGTCATAAAGAGGACACTTGAGGACACTTGAGGGCACTTATGATGTATTATGTATCTCGCAGTATATTTTAATACAGAAGACACATTTATATTTATTAAGACATACGGGGGGGGGATAAACCAGTGTGTGTTTTATTATTTAAATCAACGTTGGTTTAGAATTTAGTGTTTAAAAGGTATTCTGTTTATTATTGAGTGGAGGAGGATGTCAAGGTAAGTCAGTCAGTCAGTCAGCCAGCCAGTCAGTCAGTCAGTCAGTCAGTCAGTCAGCCAGCCAGTCAGTCAGTCAGTCAGTCAGTCAGTCGGCCAGTCAGTCAGTCAGTCAGCCAGCCAGTCAGTCAGTCAGTCAGTCAGTCGGCCAGTCAGTCAGTCAGTCAGCCAGCCAGTCAGTCAGTCAGTCAGTCAGTCAGTCAGTCAGCCAGTCAGTCAGTCAGTCAGCCAGCCAGTCAGTCAGTCAGTCAGTCAGTCGGCCAGTCAGTCAGCCAGCCAGTCAGCCAGTCAGTCAGTCAGCCAGCCAGCCAGCCAGCCAGTCAGTCAGTCAGTCAGTCAGTCAGCCAATCAGTCAGTCAGCCAGTTCAGATGATCGTCGAGTCTTGGTTGACGAAGGAGAAGGGAAAAAATCGTGAGTTAATGAAGGTTATTGAATCAGGGTTGTGAGGTGTTATAGTTGTCTTGGTGAGGGTTGTGAGGTGTTATAGTTGTCTTAGTGAGGGTTGTGAGGTGTTATAAGTGTCTTAGTGAGGGTTGTGGGGTGTTATAGTTGTCTTGGTGAGGGTTGTGAGGTGTTATAAGTGTCTTAGTGAGGGTTGTGAGGTGTTATAGTTGTCTTGGTGAGGGTTGTGAGGTGTTATAGGTGTCTTAGTGAGGGTTGTGAGGTGTTATAGGTGTCTTGGTGAGGGTTGTGAGGTGTTATAGGTGTCTTAGTGAGGGTTGTGAGGTGTTATAGGTGTCTTGGTGAGGGTTGTGAGGTGTTATAGGTGTCTTGGTGAGGGTTGTGAGGTGTTATAGGTGTCTTGGTGAGGGTTGTGAGGTGTTATAGTTGTCTTGGTGAGGGTTGTGAGGTGTTATAGGTGTCTTGGTGAGGGTTGTGAGGTGTTATAGTTGTCTTAGTGAGGGTTGTGAGGTGTTATAGTTGTCTTGGTGAGGGTTGTGAGGTGTTATAGTTGTCTTAGTGAGGGTTGTGAGGTGTTATAGGTGTCTTAGTGAGGGTTGTGAGGTGTTATAGTTGTCTTGGTGAGGGTTGTGAGGTGTTATAGTTGTCTTAGTGAGGGTTGTGAGGTGTTATAGTTGTCTTGGTGAGGGTTGTGAGGTGTTATTGGTGTCTTAGTGAGGTTGTGAGGTGTTATAGGTGTCTTAGTGAGGGTTGTGAGGTGTTATAGGTGTCTTAGTGAGGGTTGTGAGGTGTTATAGGTGTCTTAGTGAGGGTTGTGAGGTGTTATAGTTGTCTTGGTGAGGGTTGTGAGGTGTTATAGGTGTCTTAGTGAGGGTTGTGAGGTGTTATAGTTGTCTTAGTGAGGGTTGTGAGGTGTTATAGTTGTCTTAGTGAGGGTTGTGAGGTGTTATAGTTGTCTTGGTGAGGGTTGTGAGGTGTTATAGTTGTCTTAGTGAGGGTTGTGAGGTGTTATAGGTGTCTTAGTGAGGGTTGTGAGGTGTTATAGGTGTCTTGGTGAGGGTTGTGAGGTGTTATAGGTGTCTTAGTGAGGGTTGTGAGGTGTTATAGTTGTCTTGGTGAGGGTTGTGAGGTGTTATAGGTGTCTTGGTGAGGGTTGTGAGGTGTTATAGTTGTCTTAGTGAGGGTTGTGAGGTGTTATAGGTGTCTTAGTGAGGGTTGTGAGGTGTTATAGTTGTCTTGGTGAGGGTTGTGAGGTGTTTTTAGTGGCCTCCTCCTCCACCACCCCGTCAATACCTCCATGAGTGGCCTCCTCCACCCCGTCAATACCTCCCTGAGTGGCTTCCTCCTCCTCCACCCTGTCAATCCCTCCCTGAGTGGCTTCCTCCTCCACCCCGTCAATACCTCCCTGAGTGGCTTCCTCCTCCTCCACCCTGTCAGTACCTCCCTGAGTGGCCTCCTCCTCCACCCCGTCAATACCTCCCTGAGTGGCCTCCTCCTCCTCTACCCTGTCAATACCTCCCTGAGTGGCCTCCTCCTCCACCCCGTCAATACCTCCCTGAGTGGCCTCCTCCTCCACCCCGTCAATACATCCCTGAGTGGCCTCCTCCTCCTCCTCCACCCCGTCAATACCTCCCTGAGTGGCCTCCTCCTCCACCCCGTCAATACCTCCCTGAGTGGCCTCCTCCTCCACCCCGTCAATACCTCCCAGAGTGGCCTCCTCCTCCACCCCGTCAATACCTCCCAGAGTGGCCTCCTCCTCCACCCCGTCAATACCTCCCTGAGTGGCCTCCTCCTCCACCCCGTCAATACCTCCCTGAGTGGCCTCCTCCTCCACCCCGTCAATACCTCCCTGAGTGGCCTCCTCCTCCTCCACCCCGTCAATACCTCCCTGAGTGGCCTCCTCCTCCACCCCGTCAATACCTCCCTGAGTGGCCTCCTCCTCCACCCCGTCAATACCTCCCAGAGTGGCCTCCTCCTCCACCCCGTCAATCAATAAAGACATAAGTTCTGATTTCTTTCTGTTTATCTTCCGAGTAACCGAGACGGGGAGATGTGTATGGTCAGAGGCTCACTGATACCATCTGGGTGGTTGTGGGTGGTTGTGGGCGGTTGTGGATGGTTGTGGGTAGTTGTGAGTGGTTGTGGGTGGTTGTGGGTGGTTATGAATGGTAGTGGGTGGTTGTGGATGGTTGTGGATGGTTGTGCGTGATTGTGGGTGGTTGTGGGTGGTTATGAATGGTAGTGAGTGATTGTGGATGGTTGTGGGTGGTTATGGATGGTTGTGGGTGGTTATGGATGGTTGTAATAATAATAATAATAATAATTAACGGTTTATTGAAAGAGCTTGGCAGCCAGAAGGCTGAAAATATACAGTTACATATTTGGGGAATGGGTTACGAATTACAAATAATATACAAGTAACATAAGTGACACAAATAAGATATATAATAACTAGATGGGGAAAAGCTCAAACTACAGTTCATTTCAACATAGTGACAGTGCAAGGAGTAGTGTTTACTGGGAGTGAATACACTGGTTTATTACAAGTTATTGATAACTTTTACAATGGTTGGGACTGGGCTGTTCTTATAACGATCAGTTCGTGCACGTATGGGCTGGATGCGGTTGTGGTGTCGAACAGCAATTCTCGGGCTAGGGATCTCAGGTGGTAGTAGGAGCCGGTGTCGAGGATGGTGTAGAAGCTTCTTACCAAATTTGCAGATGAGGTCGTGGTGATGGTCAGTGAGAGTCGAAAGGGTCAGTGTGTTGAGCGCTTCTTGATATGTGGAGTAGGAAGGGGGAGAGAATAATCTTGCATGCCCTCTTTTGCACTTTTTCTAGGTGTTTACGTTGTGTGGCATTTAGGGAGGAAGACCAGGTGGGGGAGGCATAGGTGAGCTTGGGAAGTATGAATGTTGTGTAAACACTGAGGAGCTCGGGGGCAGGAACTCCGAGGGACTTGAGTCGGCGGAGGAGGTGGAGGCGGAAACTGGAGGATTTGACAACTTCACTGACGTGGTTTCCAATTTAGTTTGTTGTCTATGGTGACGCCGAGGAACTTCGTGGAATCTACAACCTGGAGTGTGTTCGGACCTAGAGTAATGGAAGGAGGTGGGACAATGTCGGAGGAGAGGTTGATGTGCATAACCATGGTCTTGGTATGGTTGATGGTGACATGGTTGTTGGTGGCCCAGTTTTGGAGACTGTTCAATAAATCCTGAAGGGCGGTATAGTCGGGAGCAGAATTGTTGACGCTGATCCCAATGGTGGAGTCGTCGACATATTTCCAGCGAGCAGGGGTTTCTCTTAGGGCATCATTGATGAGCATAAGGAAGCAGAGTGGTTCCATCTTGTGTGTGTTGTGTGTGTGTGTGTGTGTGTGTTTGTTTCTGTGTGCGTGTCTTCTATAGGTAACAGCGACCGGATATAACCACCATCAGTGCTGACCCATGGCTGCCAACTTATCAAAATAGTGGCAGGTCGGAGGTTCAGATTCCCCCTCCCCCTCCCCCCTCCCCCCATTAAAGACGATCACGATCCTACTCAACATGATTGGATTCCCTTATCTCCTTACACGCCCCCCCCCCCCTAGACGACCCCCCCTCTCCCCCCACCCCTCCCCCCCCCCCCACCACCACCACCCTCCCTTCCCCTCGTACCCCTAAAACAACTTCCTGTAAATGTACTTCGTCTTATATTAATTATACACTTAAGGATCTTTCTGTTTTTACGGTGTTTTGTGGAAGTGTCTTGTGAGTGTGTCGGTGGACTGGGTGTTGATGACTGACTGACTGACTGGCTGTGGGGAAGAATTCGGTGCATGGATGAATTTCTGTGTTTATTTACCTTAACCATTGGTGTGTGTGTGTGTGTGTGTGTGTGTGTGTCTCGTGATGGGTAGGTGAGCGTCAGGAGGCTCTATTGGGACTCTATATCTTCTTTATCAAGCCCCAAAATGTCCATTAAATTTCTCCTTATAACTGGGTTTTTTTCTTTTTTTAATGGGAGGAAATTAATAGGGTGTTTTAAGGTCCCATAAAGTGAGTAATGTGTAGGGAGGCGGAGGAGGCTGTAGTAGGAAGGCCCTGAGACGTGTTTTTGGTGACCTCTCTCTCTCTCTCTCTCTCTCTCTCTCTCTCTCTCTCTCTCTCTCTCTCTCTCTCTCTCTCTCTCTCTCTCGTGAATCTGTGGTGTAACATGGTGACAATAGACGCCATAAACACACTATATTTCATTATAATTTCGACTTTACGAATCACCATTGTATTTTTATTATAGCTTTATATTGATATAACCGTGAGTCTGTGATCTTGGTGTGTTTGGTGAATAAATGTGATAAATTAGAAAGATGATGTCACTATTTTATATTATCTCACCGTATTTACCATTAACTTTCATAGAACATCATTAACAGTATATAATTAACATGGGTAAAGGTCATCACGTGAAATATAATTGTGTTTTTAGGAATTTTTTCGTTTTATTTTGTGGGGAAAAATTTACATGCGTTGATTATTCCATTAAAATGACAACATAACGGAGGTGAATTGTGTGTTAGTTGTAAAGGTGCATAAGAATACACGTGGGGTACTTGTTGACACATTCCTGGGTGTTGATTAGACAGGTGAGGCAAGGTGAGCTGTGGGCGGGCGAGCAGCTGTCGTGGTGTTGTGTAGATCTGAGGGTAATGGTTATCCTTTGTTCTGCGCTCTAAGGTCATCCTCAAGGGTAAGTCATCCTCTAGGCTAGGTCATCCTTAAGGGTAAGTCATCCTCAAGGCTAGGTCATCCTCAAGGCTAGGTCATCCTCAAGGCTAGGTCATCCTCAAGGCTAAGTCATGCTCAAGGCTAGGTCATGCTCAGGGCTAGGTCATTCTCAAGGCTAGGTCATGCTCAGGGCTAGGTCATTCTCAAGGCTAGGTCATCCTTAACGCTAGGTCATCCTTAACGCTAAGTTCAATCTTATGACAAGGCCAAACTCAAGGCCCCGGTTACCCTCAAGGTCAGTTGAATTTCCAAGCCACGCTCCCCCCCCCCCCCCCAAACCTCGCTTTTTGAGGTGAGCAAAGTACGCCACTCATCCACTGCCCCGCCTCAGAGACCACTACTTAATTATTTATTTATTTATTTATTTATTGTAGAGGAGTAGAGGGGGGGGGGTGAAAAAAGATTAGTGAATAAGGAAGAGAGTATTGAATGAGGAAGCTAGAGATGGCGAATGGTAGTAGAAGTAGTTGTTGTTGTAGTAGTAGTAGTAGTAGTAGTAGTAGTAGTAGTAGTAGTAGTAATTTTGTTGTTGATGGGTGGGCTGACCGTCGTGCTGCTAACTTAAGCTGTGAATCTGAGTGTGTAAACAAATCATTATAGTCGTGCTGTACTGTATTCACTACACCACACCACACCACACCACACTACACCACACCACACCACACTACAGCACACTACTCTCTCTCTCTCTCTCTCTCTCTCTCTCTCTCTCTCTCTCTCTCTCTCTCTCTCTGTGGTCGGATCCTGAGGTAGATATCAACACCGTGACGTTATAATAATTCAGCGGTGGAGGCAGGCTGGACTAACACAGTGTGGGCCAATGTGTGTCAGCGCCACCCCAATTACCACCGTGGTTTATGGCCTCAACACCTGTTATTACACCACAATATTTGTCAGATTAAGTAAATAATACCCGCCTCTTTCACCCCCCCCCTCCCTTGGCTTCCTCAACCTCGGCATTAGTAGTGAACAAGAATAATCGACCAGGCCAAAAAAAAAAGGACTTTATTTTCAACCCTGACTGTCTTTATATGTCTGTGTCCGTCCGTCCGTGTGTGTGTGTGTGTGTGTGTGTGTGTGTGTCCAATAACTCGAGAACGGGTTTGTGGATTTGGACCGAACTTAGTATTAGGGTTTGATCAACGTGTGATAAGGTCCACAGGATAAACTTGTGGTGCACATCACACCAACATTGGCTTAAGTCTTGCTGTGGTGATGATAGCGGTGATAAGGTTTATTTTTCCTGCGGGTTAAAGAAAACGATGCCATGAGACTGTCTCCAGCGGTGACTACGGTAATTGAGAGTAACAGCGTCGTGGTTATGGCTAGCGGGTCAGGGTTGGCAGCTGCTCTGATATTTTAATTCGAAAATAATAGAAAAATATATTAATGGGAAACTAGTGTGAGTGGGAATGTATTTTGATGAGTAAATACTTAATAAAAATATACTTTGAAGAGAAACAAACAAGAACAACAACAATAATGGAGAACAATGACATGTGACCATAACTAAATAAATATAAACATTAACAAACAGCATCAATAGTAACAAACCTCCGGTGCTAACAACCACAAACAACAAACAAGCATCAAGTGCCAGAGACGCCGCTTGGCACAGGGTCTCCACCCACCACCAGAGGGAGCCACTCAACACAGACAGGAATGGTCGACGGGGGACAGATTCCCGTCCATTACCTTGTTCCAACTCGCCACCACCATCATGACGGGAATTCTCGGAATGGCAGGAATGGGTGAGGATGGAGAGGAATTGCCGTGCTCACAGGGACCCGATCAGCGTGTTTAGTTGCCCAGTTAGTGACCGTGTCCAGTGGGGCGGAAAACACTGTTACTGATAGGTTTGTATGTATGTATGTATGTATGTATGTATGTATGTATGTATGTACGTTCTTAGGCATTAGGAGACAGGATTTTTTACCAATTCTCTCTCTCTCTCTAGACCAAAGGAAGGGTTCTTGAGGGAGAGGTTGTAAATCCCTCGACTCTGAAGACATTGAAGGTCTAACTTGATCAATCATAGGGAGATATGTTGTGTTGTGTTGTGTTGTGGTGTGTTGTGTTGTGGTGTGTTGTGTTGTGTTGTGTTGTGTATTTGTGGTACATTATTCACCCAAAACTTAATGAATTACCTATATATGAAATTTAAGAATCCGTTTATATAGTTACAGTGGGGGAAGAGGTGATGTAGGTTAGGTTAGGTTAGGTTAGTGAGGGTAGGTTAGGTTAGGTAGGTTAGGTTAGGTTAGGTTAGGTAGGTTAGGTTAGGTTAGGTTAGGTTACGTTAGTGAGGGTAGGTTAGGTTCTGAATGTAACTGGGTTTGGATCTAGGTCACAGGTCACAGTACGAGAATAATGTTCGATTGATTTCAATGGGACTTTAACCTAACCTAACCTAACCATAACCCCGGATAAAGCGACTAATCTCAGCACTACTGGAGCATATATTATGGTTGTAGTGATCAGTGTTATTATAACAGGGTGATTATAACCGGAGTTGTTGTATCTAATGACTTGGTTCTCCTGTTGTAGTTGTTGTTGTTGTTGTTGTTGTTGTTGTAACTGTAATTGTTGTATTTGTAGTTGATGTTGTTTTTGCTGTTACTGTTGTTATTGTTGTTGTTTTTGCTATAATAAGTTTCAAGAAGGTGTTACGTCAGTGCCGGGATCCTTACTTCTGCTGGGGTCCTCACCACTGTTGGGGTCCTTACCACTGCTGGGGTCCTCACTACTGCTGGGGTCCTCAATTCTGCTGGGGTCCTCACCACTGTAGGGGTCCTCACTACTGCTGGGGTCCTCACTACTGCTGGGGTCCAAGGCGGGGGTGACGTGGACGTGAGGATGACAGACCAGGAGCTTCTTGTTAGTGTGTGTGTAATAATAATAATAATAATAATAATAATAATAATAATAATAATAATTAACGGTTTATTGAAAGAGCTTGGCAGCCAGAAGGCTGAAAATATACAGTTACATATTTGGGGAATGGGTTACGAATTACAAATAATTACAAGTAACATAAGTGATACAAATAAGATATATAATAACTAGATGGGGAAAAGCTCAAACTACAGTTCATTTCAACATAGTGACAGTGCAAGAAGTAGTATTTACTGGGAGTGAATACACTGGTTTATTACAAGTTATTGATAATTTTTACAATGGTTGGGACTGGGCTGTTCTTATAGCGATCAGTTCGTGCACGTATGGGCTGGATGCGGTTGTGGTGTCGAACAGCAATTCTCGGGCTAGGGATCTCAGGTGGTAGTGTGTGTGTTTGTGTGTGTGTGTGTGAATACCTCTGTGTATATATCATTGTTCATGTACGTTTTTGACTATATTTGCTCGCATGTGTGTATGTGTGTGCGTGTTTATGTGTATGCGTGTGTCTGTGTTTTATGTACGTTTTTTACATTTATAGTTTTATTACAAGTCGTAAGTCTCTCTCTCGATGTACGTACACACATCGGCACTAAGACCCCCCGTGTACATGATCACGTACACGACCCATGTACGTATAAGACCAAGTGGAGTGATTCGCATTCCGTCCACGTACAGATACTAACACACGAATGATCTAACGTGTATTACCACCACTACTACCACGACTCTTACTACCACCACCACCACCAACACTACTACCACCACCATTACCACTACTACCACCACGACTAACCACCACCACCACTACCACCACCACTACCACCACCACTACTACCACCACGACTATCACTACCACTACCACCACTACCACCACCACCACCACTACTACCACCACCACCACTACTACCACCACCACCACCACCACCACCACCAAACACTCAAGTCATCACCATTTCCTCTACAGCTCTCTCACTTACCTTCTTCCTTCTTCTTCCTTCTTCTTCCTTCTTCCTTCTTCATTCTTCCAAACGCCCATTACTCTCTCACTGTCTTTCTTCCCCTTCCCCCTTCCCCTCCTCCACCCTTCCCTTCTTCTCCTCCCCTCACCCACCTCCCCCTCCCCCCCTCCCCCTCACCACCACCAAAGAGTCAAACATCATCACCCGTTCTAGATCACCCACATAACTCCTCCCTCTCTCCCCCTTAACCCCCAGAGAGGCACCCAAAGAGTCCCCCCCTCCCCCATTACCCCCCAACCTATCACCCTTCCCATCACCCCCAACCCCCCTATCACCCTCCCCCACCCCACATTACTCTACCCTCCCCCCTCACTCTCCCCTCAGGCCCAGCCATCAGTACCACTAGGGGAGGGGAGAGGGGGAGGGAGGGGGGAGGGTTTGTATGGCAGTGATAAATCTTCATTTTTACCAGTTGTTGTTGGCTCAGTGTAATGTTGGGAGCTGTCTGAGGCGTCCACACCCAGCTGAGCCACCGCCCCGCCCTGCCCCACCCCGCCTGCTGACTCGTGTGTGTGTGTGTGTGTTCATATAAATACTAATAATAACTTAGACGCAATATAATCAGCCATATAGCCTAGGTACAGTCCCCTTCACTAGTGCGTTTACAGGGGCTCTCCATATAAACATTCCACAAATTATTACATTGAGATATTTGTTTTAATATTGTTTTAATTTGATTCCATAATATGTTTACTATTGTGAGTTTCCTTCTGTCGAATGTAAACAAACACAGTGCTACCACACTGCACAAAACCTGACGAGCCCCTGTAAACGCACTTGTGAAGGGGACTGTACCTAGGCTATATGACGAGCCCCTGTAAACGCACTAGTGAAGGGGACTGTATCTAGGCTATATGATGAGCCCCTGTAAAGGCGCTAGTGATGGGGACTGTACCTAGGCTATATGAGAAACCCCTGTAAACGCACTAGTGAAGGGGACTGTACCTAGGCTATATGAGAAACCCCTGTAAACGCACTAGTGAAGGGGACTGTACCTAGGCTATATGACGAGCCCCTGTAAAGGCGCTAGTGATGGGGACTGTACCTAGGCTATATGAGAAACCCCTGTAAACGCACTAGTGAAGGGGACTGTACATCTAGACATCAGGCTCCCGAGATGCTCCCAGAATGCCTTGCGGTAAACAAACAGGACAGTATTAGCTCTGACGGCAGCTGTGGTGAGGGTAGCGGCAGTAGGGAAGGGCTTATCGTCTGGTATTCACGATATAGCTGCAGTGTTTATGTTGGTGTCGCATTCATTCCTCTCGTGTAAATCGGTCATCGAGGCAGGGTTGGGTTGGGTTGGGTTGGGTTAGGTTGGGTTGGGTTGGGTTGGGTTGGGTTGGGTTAGATTGGGTTGGGTTGGGTTGGGTTGGGTTGGGTTGGGTTGGGTTGGGTAGGCTATTTAACTAAGTTAACCGCGAAAATTTCATTAAATTTTACCCTGAATCCAACCCAACCCAACCCAACCTAACCCAACGTATACACAATAAGAAACAAAATCTATCCACAGGTATTTTACACATTACCTGTAGCATACATCTACCACCTACCTCGTTAGTGTAAGAACCCAGCACCGACCTTCACACGTCATCTGTGAGGCGAGGCGAGGTGAGGCGAGTGAGGTGAGGTGTGTGTGTGTGTGATCCGTTTGATTGTAAAATATGTTACTCGCTCTTCACCGGACACAGCGGGTGATGGACCCGGTAATGTAGATGAGATGCATCAGTGTTTATGAGTCGTATTGATCGGTAAATTATTATAAATTCCATAGTTGGTGTATAACCTTAGAACGCACACACACACACACACACACACACACACACACACACACACACACACACACACACACACACACACACACACACACACACACACACACACACACACTGGAATTATTTTATTAAGTTAATAATAATGTACCTTAGAGAGAGAGAGAGAGAGAGAGAGAGAGAGAGAGAGAGAGAGAGAGAGAGACCCCGTGAAGGCAGGAACCAGTTGGTCACGGCAGGAGGTACACGCCCTTAGTCCAGCCTGATGGTTCTGTGTCCTCAGTATCATGTCTGTGTTCTCAGTATCATGTCTATGTCCTCGGTATCATGTCTGTGTCCTCTGTATCATGTCTGTGTTGTCTGCGTCTGTACCGCAGCTGTGACATCTTTTACCATAGGGGAGTGAAGATAAAGTCTCAGTAAAGGTGGGAGACAGAAGAGGGGAGGAGATAAGGGAGAAAGGACAGGTGTAGGAGAGAATAAGATTGACGGTGAGAGACAGAAGAGGGGAGGAGATAAGGGATAAAGGACAGGTGTAGGAGAGAATAAGATTGACGGTGGGAGACAGAAGAGGGGAGGAGATAAGAGATTAAAAGATGAAATGTGTTGTTGTGTTGCGGACAGCAGTTTGAGAAATGTCTCTTGTGTTCTATGATGAAACACAACGAGACGTGTAGAGAAACGAGTGAGTTTTTTTCAGAGAAACTGAGTCTGATACTTGACTTAACCTGACCTAACCTGACCTGACTTGACCTGACTTTAACTAACCTAACCTAACCTAACCTTACCTAACCTGACCTGACTTGACCTGACTTTAACTAACCTAACCTAACCTTACCTTACCTAACCTTACCTGACCTGACCTAACCTGCCTGACCTGACCTGACCTAACACCTACAATAACTACAACAGGTGTTCCTCTACAGAATAATGTTAAGTGCAAGATTAACTCTGCCTCAGCCATTGTTACCAGCAGTGTGTGTGTAAACAAATCCTCCAAAACCTGAAGTTGGACCTTGAAGTGTTGAGGGAGGTGTTGGGAGGTGAAGGCGGAAGATAAACAGATAATTAGATATATAAACAAAGACTAGAAGAGGGGGAAGGGGAGGCTACATCAGCTGTCACTTTCTCTACGATGTCTTGTGGTGCAAGTGAATATCTGTAGCCTCCCCAGTGAACACTTTGTATAGCAACATAGAGTAAGAACAACAAGAACAACATAACAACATACGCTAACAACATACAGTATACAACTAGTATAATGGAAGATGGTGCTATTGACTCCCTGTAACCACCATAACCACCACCACCCCCTGCACCACTACCACCACCCCTTGCACCACTACCACCTCTCCCTGCACCACTACCACCTCTCCCTGCACCACTACCACCACCCCTTGCACCACTACCACCACCTCCTGCACCACTACCACCACCCCTTGCACCACTACCACCACCCCTTGCACCACTACCACCACCCCTTGCACCACTACCACCACCCCTTGCACCACTACCACCACCCCTCTCCCTGCACCACTACCCCCCCCCCCCCTTGCACCACTACCACCACCCCTTGCACCACTACCACCACCCCTTGCACCACTACCACCACCCCTTGCACCACTACCCCCCCCCTGCACCACTACCACCACCCCCTGCACCACTACCCCCCCCCTTGCACCACTACCCCCCCCCCTTGTACCACTACCCCCCCCCCCCCCCTTGTCTTGTGTAAGTAGCCAGTGTGTGTGTGAGGAAACAATCTAGGCTGCCTGCACGACCTAACCCACCTCCATTATTTACCCACGGCGTTCAGGGGGGGCAAACTACACTATTTGTTCTGCCTAAACTTAGCGAAATGTGATTTATGATCCTCGTTTCATACTTTCCAGTCGTCCAGGAGGGGAGAGAGACGGGGAGACGGGGGAGGAGAGTGAGAGAGAGACGGGGGAGTGAGAGGAAGAGGGAGGAGAAACGGGGGAGGGGTAGTAGAGGGAGACAGGGGAAGGAGGAGGAGGAGGAGGTAGGATGCCAAGGGGAGACGGAAGGATGGAGGGAGATGGCTGAGGGAAGATAAAGGGAGAAAACTAAGGGAGAGGGAGGTGGTCGAGTGGAGATAGAGGGAAGGGAGAAAGATGACACGAGATTAGTAGAAGTTAGAGGGAAAGGAGGGGAGGGGCGGTAGGGAGGGAAGGAAAGGAAGGGAGGGATGGGATGGAAGGGTAAAGGTGTGGAGGAATGAGAAATACAGAGGCAAAGAGAGAGAGAGAATGAGAGAGAGAGAGAGAGAGAGTTTGCACACACCATAAGCAACACAATATGGGAGAGTGTTCACTGATCAAAACAACGCTCTGCAACACTTGACCGTAACAACACTCTGCAACACTTGACCGTAACAACACACTGCAACACTTGACCGGAACAACACACTGCAACACTTGACCGTAACAACACACTGCAACACTTGACCGTAATAGCACTCTGCAACACTTGACCGGAACAACACACTGCGACACTTGACCGTAACAACACTCTGCAACACTTGACCGTAACAACACACTGCAACACTTGACCGGAACAACACTCTGCAACACTTCACCGGAACAACACTCTGCAACACTTGACCGAAACAACACACTGCAACACTTGACCGAAACAACACTCTGCAACACTTCACCGGAACAACACTCTGCAACACTTGACCGGAACAACACACTGCAACACTTGACCGGAACAACACACTGCAACATTTGACCGAAACAACACACTGCAACACTTGACCGAAACAACACTCTGCAACACTTGACCGAAACAACACACTGCAACACTTGACCGGAACAACACACTGCAACACTTGACCGGAACAACACACTGCAACACTTGACCGGAACAACACTCTGCAACACTTGACCGGAACAATAACAACAAACTAATGAGAGCAACACCACATTATCAACACACCTGGATTGACTGAGACGTTACACTGGCACCTGACTCATGTGAATATTACTCCAGTTAATGTTCAGAGTTGTGTTGCTGTAAAATGTTGATTATTGTTGTGATAAAACATTCCTCCTCCTCCTCTGGGATCACCTTAACTTAACCCTTTGAGGATAAGTGGGTTAAACCATCGTCCTCAAAGGGTTAAACCATCGTCCTCAAAGGATTAAACCATCGTCCTCAAAGGGTTAATGAGAGAGAGAGAGCGCTACCATCGCCTCCAATATCGATATTTCGGCCCTCTTGGACGCCGCCATTTTGTAAATCACACCCCCCCCCCCCCCCCCCGTTCTGCTTGCTCAAACTTTCCTGGTATTGGCCTGCCTTCATAAGAACATAAGAAAATAAGGAGTCTGCAATAGGCCGGTTGGCCTGTGCATGGCAGCTCCTGTCGAGAGTTACTACCACTCTCTATCATCCATGAATCTATCTAGCCTCCTTTTGAAACTTTACAGTGTTCCAGCACTTACTACAAAGTTGCTAAGCTTGTTCCACTCGTCTATCACCCTATTTGTGAACCAGTTTCTTCCTATCTCCCTCCTAAACCTAAACTTATCCAACTTAAATCCGTTGCTACGAGACCTATCCTGCTCGGATATTATAAGAACTTTATCTTTCACAAGTCGACTTGTGAAAGAGACCTAGGGGTACTTGTAAGCCCGGACCTACGGCCTAGAAAACAGTGCGTTAATGTTCGAAATAAGGCAAACAGAGTATTGGGTTTTATATCTAGAAGTGTAAGTAACAAGAGTGCAGAGGTCTTATTGCAACTATATATTGCGCTAGTCAGGCCGCACCTCGATTATGCGGTTCAGTTCTGGTGCCCCTATTATAGAATGGATATAAATTCACTAGAGTCGGTGTAGCGAAGAATGACAAAAATGATTCCGGGACTTAGAAACCTTCCATATCAGGATAGGTTAAAGAAACTAAATTTGCATTTCCTAGAAAGACGAAGAGTGCGGGGAGATATGATAGAAGTATTTAAGTGGGTGAAAGGAATCAATAAAGGGGATATAGATAAAGTTCTTATAATATCCGAGCAGGATAGGACTCGGAGCAACGGATTCAAGTTGGATAAGTTTAGGTTTAGGAGGGAGATTGGAAGAAACTGGTTCACAAATAGGGTGATAGACGAGTGGAACAAGCTTAGCAACTTTGTAGTAAGTGCTGGAACACTGGAAAATTTTAAAAGGAGGCTAGATAGATTCATGGATGATAGAGAGTGGTAGTAACTCTCGACAGGAGCTGCCATGCACAGGCCAACCAGCCTATTGCAGACTCCTATTTTCTTGTGTTCTTATGTCCTTATATCGCCTTTATTGATTCCTTTCACCCACTTAAATACTTCTATCATATCTCCCCGCACTTTTCGTCTTCGTGGAGGTGTTCGTTAAATGTGATGCTTCAATGGGTTATACGGAGTGGAATGTCCGTTATGTCGAGGTGTTCGTTAGATGTGATGCCTCTATTTAATGGACTGTATGGAAAAGAAATCCGTTATATCCAGGTCCATTACAGTTGGTTAGGTTCTGTTCTGTTCTGTCAGGTCAGGTCAGGTCAGGTCAGGTCAGCACAACATAACTTAAGGCAGTCTCCCAGCTTCTGTGAAATAGCTAGCACACACACACACACACACACACACGCACTTTATTTATGCCAACACTCCTTTATTTAACTTTAGCTACACTTGTTATGCACTTGGACGCCTTTAATGTTCACTACAATGCTGAACACCCCTGCACTACGCCCGCCATTTATCATACGCCATTA
>CAUDMG010002672.1:256251-288751 GCA_958450375.1 Homarus gammarus | reverse complement strand
ACCTCTCCTCCTCCCATACACCCCCTGACCTCTCCTCCCTACACCCCCCTACACCCCCCTGACCTCTCCTCCCCCCATACACCCCCTGACCTCTCCTCCCCCCATACACCCCCTGACCTCTCCTCCCTACACCCCCCTGACCTCTCCTCCCCCCTACACCCCCCAGGCCCCACTTCCAGCTCCCGGGTAAGACACACAGTCAGTGGGTGTTCCTCGCTGTGTGTGTGAGGGGGCTGAGCTGGGTTGGGCGTCTTGGCCTGGTTAGTATTCATGAGAAAGCGTACAACCCCAGGTCTCTAGTGGCGAACCTACTACCGCTGTTGCTGCCTCTCCTCCTGTTGGTGGCGTTACTGTTACTTGGCTGTCTTTGCTTTTTATATTGTTGCTTTTTTATGGTGCTGTTGTTTTTTATGTTGCTTCTTTTGTTACTGGTGCTTTAAAATACTGTTGCTACGTACGCTGCTGCTGTTCCTGTTGTTGTTACTGTTTGCTGCTCCTGTTAATACTATTGCTACGTACGCTGCTGCTGCTCCTGTTGGTGTTACTGTTTGCTGCTCCTGTTAATACTATTGCTACGTACGCTGCTGCTGCTCCTGTTGTTGTTACTGTTTGCTGCTCCTGTTAATACTATTGCTACGTACGCTGCTGCTGCTCCTGTTGTTGTTACTGTTTGCTGCTCCTGTTAATACTATTGCTACGTACGCTGCTGCTGCTCCTGTTGGTGTTACTGTTTGCTGCTCCTGTTAATACTATTGCTACGTACGCTGCTGCTGTTCCTGTTGCTGTTACTGTTTGCTGCTCCTGTTAATGTTCCTGTTACGTATGCTGCTGCTGTAACTAATGCTGTTTTTACGTACATTACTCCTGTTACTTTTGCTGCTTCTGTTGTTACTGTTGCTAATGCTGTTCCTTTATTTGTTATTATTTATCTGTTACTTCTGGACTGCTACTGTCTTTATTTATTTTTCTTTATACTGTCTTCTCTGATGCTACTGTTACTTGCTTCCTTGTTGCTGGTACCTTTGATAGTTCTGCTACTGGGGGGGCCTTTCTGCTGTTACTGGTGCTTCCTGCTGTCTCCTGCTGTTAGTGCCCCTGGTAAGATCTAGACCTCCCATGGGTAAGTATCTCTCAGGAAGGGAGAGACGGTAGGTAATAGTGATAGGAAGAGGAAGAGATGGAGAGACGTAACGATGGAAGGGAGAAAGGGAGAGGGTTGATGATAGTGGAACTAGGAGATAGGAGAGGAGGATGGAGGGGGATAATGATGGTAGGAGGAGGAGGGAAGGGGTTGATGATGGTAGGAGTAGAAGGGGGAGGGGTATGGTGCATGGTGTGAGTGATGGTGATGCTGACAGTGAGTGATGAGGGTAGTGCACCAGTGGACAGCCGTAAGACAGGGATTGTTCAGCGTGTATTTGTTTGTGGTGGTGATGATGGTGAAGAGTGATGGTGACGTGGTGGTGGAGAGTGAAAATGATGATGATGGTTGGGATAATTTTGATGGTGAATGACTTGTATAGATAGTGATGACAGCGGTACAGATAGTGATGACAGCGGTACCGATAGTGATGACAGCGGTACAGATAGTGATGACAGCGGTGCAGATAATGATGACAGTGGTACAGGTAGTGATGACAGCGGTATAAATAGTGATGACAGCGGTATAAATAGTGATGACAGCGGTACAGATAGTGATGACAGCGGTACAGATAGTGATGACAGCGGTACAGATAGTGATGACAGCGGTATAAATAGTGATGACAGCGGTACAGATAGTGATGACAGCGGTACAGATAGTGATGACAGCGGTACAGATAGTGATGACAGCGGTACAGATAGTGATGACAGCGGTATAAATAGTGATGACAGCGGTACAGATAGTGATGACAGCGGTACAGATAGTGATGACAGCTGTACGGTTAGTGATGACAGCTGTACGGATAGTGATGACAGCTGTACGGATAATGATGACAGCTGTACGGATAGTGAAAGTGATGAAGGAGAGAATATATACCTGTGAAAATAACTTTATTGTGTTAATTAACGAAGACATTTTACCTTGGCCTCGATATGCAAATTAGCAAAATAAATAATAAAAATAAAAAATGGAAGATAAATGCTAATGACAGACAGCGTTGATGTATGATTAGAGAGAACGAAAGGAATAGAAGATTAATTAGATAAAACTTAATAATTTTGAAGTATTTAATTTTATTAGTAAAATTTGAGTAAGATAGAGATTACTGATCTAGTTAGAGGGATCACCTGAAGAATGATCACCCTAACCAAACGTAACCTAACCTCACCAAAGGAAAAACAAACAACAGAAACAGTGAGAAAAAGGAACGACGACGCCACAAAACGACAAGAAAAAACCCACGTCACCCAAAAGGTTCCTCGCACCTTGTTGTTATTGTTACAAACCACGTCCCCACAGCCATCATGTTATTGCATATTCATTGCATATGTCGCCCCCCTAACCACCGTTCATCCCCATTCCTTCCTCCACCCCTTGCGACCACCCCCTGCCCCACCCCTTGCGACCACCCCTTGCCCCACCCCTTGCGACCACCCCTTGCCCCACCCCTTGCGACCACCCCTTGCGACCACCCCTTGCCCCACCCCTTGCGACCACCCCTTGCCCCACCCCTTGCGACCACCCCTTGCCCCACCCCTTGCGACCACCCCTTGCCCCACCCCTTGCGACCACCCCTTGCCCCACCCCTTGCGACCACCCCTTGCCCCACCCCTTGCCCCACCCCTTGCGACCACCCCCTTCCCCACCCCTTGCGACCACCCCCTTCCCTTCCCCACCCCACCCCCGCGACCCTACCTCCCTCACCCCCCGAGAGACCTTACCTAAAACATGATGTGTCTCCCAGGAAATATATAAGATGGGGAGAATGTATGATAAGACGGTGGCAATCATCCTCAAAATCTGGATAAAAATATTGAGGCGAACATGATGGGGGATTGAATGCCCTCTTGTGGTGGGGGATCTGGAATAGGATCCGCTCGATAAGAGGAGAAGCAGAAGGAGGATGTAGGGGTTATGCTTTATGATCCCCTCTGGTGCTGTCTGTATGTGTGTGTGTTTTGATCTGCTCCTGATATGCTAATTGATGAGACTGTCTGGTGTTATGACGTCAACTCCCAGTGGACGTAGGAGGAGGTGTAGGGGGGGGGGGGGCTCTGTGTGTGTTGGGAGTCTTTTTCTTCCTCTTGCTCCTCCTCCTCCTCCTGCTGTGGTATCCTGAAGGAGGTCCTGAAGCTTGTGGGAAATTTATATCAATTGTGAACTTTGATCTACGTCTTTGAAGATTTTAGTTATGAATACTTGGATGTTTGTTAGAAATTTTAAACTAATATCGTAAATCGGAAACTATGTCAGGACTTTGATAAAAATACCTCGTAAATCGGAAATTGTAAATAGGAAACTGCTGTATGTCAGAACTTTTAAAATAACATCGTAATTCAAAAACTATGAATAATCAACTAGTAAGAGTAAAAAAAATGGTAATCACAAATAAAAAATAAAAAACTGGAAATTCTGGTGAAAAGTGAGATTTTATTCATGGAAGTGAGGGCCCGTTCGTACCTCATCACAGCTGGGTCGACTGGGGGCCCCTTACACTGAGTGACAGGGCGCGGAACTCTCAACTGGCGGCCCCTTATACAGAGTGACAGGGCGCGGAACTCTCAACTGGCGGCTGCTGGGTTAAGAAGACGAGTGCTGGGTTAAGAGGACGCGTGCTGGGTTAAGAGGACTAGTGCTGAGTTAAGAGGACGAGTGCTGGGTTAACTTAGTACGTTAATGAAAGAATTATACACTGATGGCTGTGATATGTTTTATTCATGTGAGTCTTGTTATTGTTTACAAGTAATGATGATGGTGATACCTTACGGTGATGGTGATTGGATGTTCAGTGAGGAATAAAACTGACGTCATATGGGATAGTGATGGTGATTGGCTGTTAACTGTGGATTAAAACTGACGTCATATGGGATAGTGATGGTGATTGGCTGTTAACTGTGGATTAAAACTGACGTCATATGGGATAATGATGGTGATTGGCTGTTACTGTGGATTAAAACTGACGTCATATGGGATAGTGATGGTGATTGGCTGTTAACTGTGGATTAAAACTGACGTCATATGGGATAGTGATGGTGATTGGCTGTTAACTGTGGATTAAAACTGACGTCATATGGGATAGTGATGGTGATTGGCTGTTAACTGTGGATTAAAACTGACGTCATATGGGATAGTGATGGTGATTGGCTGTTAACTGTGGATTAAATGACGTCATAAATTAGTTACATCAGCGTTACAAACAGCTCTCTCAGCCAATAGCACTCATCACTAGACTGTCATCCTTCACCTAACCTAACCTAACTTAACACTAGCCTAACCTAACCTAACCTAACCTTGTGCGCCTCTTAAGATTCAACACAAGAAGCGCCACAAATTTATTACAAATTGAAATCGTGATAATTTTCCCCACAGCGCCTTAGTGATCTGTCTGGTTCCTTCCATACCTCTCTCTTATCTTGTACCTAGAGACCTTCTGTGTGTGTGTGTGTGTGTGTGTGTGTGTGTTACTTATCTTGCTGGGTCACTGTGAGGACGGGCCAGCGTGGTGCCAACAACATCTCATACTTCAGGAGGTTCTCAACCCCCGCAGACGCAAACATTGACAGGACCCAACCACCGTCGACGTGTACACCAGCACCGTCGACGTGTACACCAGCACCGTCGACGTGTTCACCAGCACCGTCGACGGGTACACCAACACCGTCGACGTGTACACCAACACCGTCGACGTGTACACCACCACCGTTGACGTGTACACCACCACCGTTGACTAAGAAAATTCGACATATCTGGCGTAAAATCTGGCCAAAGGTTCCACGATTTTCTTTCTTTTTCTTTCAGATGTAAATGTTGGTGACGATACATTACCCGAGGGGGGGGGGGGGGGGGACTGGCTGCTGTAACTCCCCCCCCCCCACGACGCCACCCGACCCTACCTGACCCCACCCAACCCCACCCGACCCCATGCAATCCACCCGACCCTATGACGTCACTGCTGCGCGCGCATCTTTCCGCCTGTCACACTTGGTAAATTAGATGTTCGTCTTCCTGGCTGCCTGACGCCACAGCCTCGAGACTGTCCCGTCGTCCCAGATGTGTCAGTGTCAGTCGCGTACCCTGTTTCCTTGATGTTACTCCATCCCTTCTGCTCTCACTCCCACGTACGGTGTGTGTGTGATGGCTCTACTCTCCGTTCACACTTGGGGGGGTCGGAGAGGTCTTTCTTCTGTCTGTTTATCTGTGTTTATCTATGAACAGAAAATTCCGATATTTCCATTACCGATTGACGTTTAAACATACACACACACACTACTACTACTACTACTTTCCTGTCACTCGGAATCGTGTATGACCATCATTCAGCTATGATAAAATGATATGAGTTATTAAGGATGTCACCTAGGTTGGTGAGCTCTGAGGTGACTAAAGAGGCCGATACGGGACCGGCAGGGTCGTCCACAGATGTTGCACATGTGGAGGGCTACATCTAGTGCAGGAGGGATGGCGGCAGCGTCTCTCCGGCGTTGGCGCTTGTCTGCCTCGGTATGCAGTCGGGCTAACTCGAAAGTATTGACACCTTCTCGTGTGGTGCTCCCCCCAAGTGTTGCGGTGTGGAGTAATCGTCTCCCAGGTGAGGGGGTCGATTTGGCTCTTTTTCAGGTTTGTCTTAAGACTATCCTTATACCTTTTCAGTTGCCCGCCAGCGTTACGTTTACTATTCGTTAGGTGACTGTAAAGTAGCTGCTTTGGCAGTCTACTGTCGTCCATGCTGGTAACATGGCCAGTCCAACGTACAGTAGTTGTTCGTGGATAATGGTAGCCTCGAAGCTCCTACAGTTGGTGTCAGTGAGAATACTGGCATTTGTTCTCTTGTCTTCCCAGCGAACTCGGAGGATGGAACGTAGACTACGTTGGTGAAAGTTGTCAAGTGCCTTGAGGTGCCTCCTGTATGTGACCCATGTCTCGCTACCATATAGCAGGGTGGGGAGGACCACTGCTCGATATACGTGTAACTTTGTAGATAATTTCAGCTCCCTACAGCTGAAGACACGGGTACGGAGTCTGCCAAAGGCTTGAGATGCACATCTGATCCGATGTTGAATCTCTTCATCGATGTCCGCGGTGGTGGACAGGTGGGAGCCGAGATACCGAAAGTGGGTAACATTAGAGCGGGTAGTACCGTTAAGCTGGATGGATGGTGGAGGTGTGGCTGAACCAGGGGCAGGTTGGAAGAGAATCTGAGTCTTACGTACATTCACCTCAAGGCCGAAGTGTGCATACGCATCTGCGTAGGTGTTCAGGATCACACACACACACACACACACACACAATGAGAAAGTGTTACGAGAATGAGTCAGAAGATTGGTTTTCCTCATCTCCCAGGAAGTAAATTTACGTGAGCAAGAGGTTTACACAATTTACTTTTCCATTAAGTTTTATCTCTGGGAAGATGTGTGTAGCTCTCAGTATACACACACACCCTCTTGAGTCTTGTTGAGGCAGCCACCAGGTGTGTATTAGAGCACTGTATGATGATGTATTACTGTAGTGACTGTTGGTGTATTAACATAGTGACTGTTGACTGTGTGTTGTAGTGATGATAATTTTCTCGTTATATTTTAATGATCATCTTTTAAAACAACAAATCAAACATCAACACTAGCAATTACAACTTTCTTTCCAAACTTTCTTTTCTGATCAAACATTAAGGATAAAATTTACCAAACCTAACCTAACCCTGAAATACACCCCCCCCCCCCACCTTTTTTTTTTACTAACAATCCAAATTAAAATAATAATTTCCCTCCTAACCTAACCAAACCTCACGTAACTGATAATAATACCAATTAAAATGGATAAAGTTAGAATTTAGAAGTATATATGACAATCCTCGTGTAAATAAAAAGTCTTCCCTTGATATTTAATGCAAGTTAGTGTTTATGTACAGTATATGTTGTTGGGTTGGTACTTATAATTATGACTCGTGAATATATCTTGAGGGCTTTGTGGGTGTTATTGTGGGTGGCGGTATGAAATATGACTCGAATTACCTTGTTATATAGTTAATTATTTGTTTATGTGGCTTGTTATGTCGTTGTTTAATTAGTTGTTTATATAGCTTGTTATATAGTTAATTACTTGTTTATGTGGCTTGTTATGTCGTTGTTTAATTAGTTGTTTATATAGCTTGTTATATAGTTAATTACTTGTTTATGTGGCTTGTTATATCGTTGTTTAATTGATTGTTTACATGGCTTGTTATATCGTTGTTTAATTGATTGTTTACCTGGCTTGTTATATCGTTGTTTAATTACTTGTTTACACAGTTTATATAATTCATTTACGGTATTATATTATTATTTTTTGCTATTTAATATTTCCTAGCCACTGGCAATAATTTTTACAAACAAACAAAAAGTTGAATAAATTCCTTGTTTGTGTGATGTAAATTATTATCATAAATTGTGATTATTTACCAATTTACTCTATTGTAAGTTATAATGGTCAATTTATTTACTGTACCTGTAACTAGCATAAGGAACTGAGAGAGAGAGAGAGAGAGAGAGAGAGAGAGAGAGAGAGAGAGAGAGAGAGAGAGGCGTTAACCCGTTGAAACTATACCTGATGATGACGTCTGTGTGGATGGATGGTGGAGACGGAATGACAACTACATGAAGACGCACACACACACAGACTAGGGCTTGTGTGTGCGTGTGTGTAAGGTGTATGTGTGTAACGTGTGTGTGTGTGTGTGTGTGGTACGTCATCAAGATAAAACACACTCAAGGACTCTTATGTACTTTAGTAATTATCATAATCTGTTTAAGAAAGATGTCTTATACCCGGTCAGAGGCGATGGGCTGAATACTGAACACGTCAAGAAGACAATCAGGAAACATGAATCTCTTCTTAACGCAATACTTTGACTTTTACTTTCAATATATTGTGACTTTTATAATTTACCTCGATACAATATGTTTATGGTTTGTATTTTAACTTAAATTCTCTAAATGTTAAAGTGATGTTAAATTTCTTTCTTACAGTTTTGATGTATTTATATTTTTAAGTCATAGTTGTGTTATTTTTTTGTTTTACGTAAGGTTGTCATCTGATCGTTCCTGTATAGACGATAGGCGGTAAAACAAATAAAAAAATCCTTGAAAGATTTGCATATAACACGAGGCAGTCTTGTTTATGTTGAGTATAAAAAAAAAAAATCCTTTCTTTTTTTCTCCCTTCAAGACCAGATTTCCCAGACGAGATTAAAATACGTATAGGTCTTGGATCAGTTGGGTCTTGTACACCTACGACTTGAGTCTTTGGTAAACATATTTTCTACATTCTTTGAGGCAGTTTACCTTCTTCCTTCTCTTATCTATAAATCACGGCCCCCTTCTCCTCTCCCACCCTCCTCACGCCCCTCCCACGCCCATCTCTCTCTCACATACGCTCCCCTCCCCCTCTCTCACATATCCATCCACCCTCATCAAAAATGCCACTATATAACTAAGCCGTCGTTGGGTGGGCGTGTGTGATGCGTGTTCTAATATCATCTTTATATCAAGTCGGCCCCTGGGCTCACTAAAATCACCGCCACCGCCACCACCACCGCCCGGGAAGGGAAGAAGAGGGACAAAATTATTCGCTTGCGTCTCGTTAGTTTTCGCTCGTTTTTATTTCTCTTTAAATCATTCCATCTCGTTTTTAAGTTTCTCTGCGAGGTCTTTGTTGATTAGAGAATTTATTTGTGTGTTTGTTTGGTTTGTTTGCGTATTTGTTCGAGTTTTAAAGTAAAGGTAAAGTGGTTTGGGTTGACGAAATATTAGTGATCGGAGGAGAATCTCTTGAGAAGGGGAACAATGGTGGCTGGTTGAGTGTGTTGTTTTTATGTAAATTCGAGTCATTGCCTGGATGGAGTCATGACCTGGGGGGGGGGGGGGGGGAGGAGTAGGTTGCTGTAGTGAGTGGTGCAGTGGTGGTATAGTGGTGCAGGGGTGGTATAGGTGTAGTGGTGCAGTGGTGGTATTGTGGTAGTGTTACAGTGTTGCTTAAATTTAATGGTAGGTTTGTGTGACCCATTTATAAAAGACCGGAACTTTTATGTACAAGAAGAAATAGAATAATAGAAAGAAGAATAATAAGAAGAGGAGAAATAAAGGAAGATGTAAATATAGATAATCAGAAAAAGTTAATATAGTATGACATTGAGTAAACAAGATTAAGAGTTCAGGAAGGTGAAGGATTTATAGTCAAGGAGAGGTTAGGTTAGGTTAGGTTCTCGGGGGGAGGGGGGGGGGGGAGTTTATGACCCGGGTGTAGTGGGTCGTGTTATGTTCTTGTGAGAGGAAGGAACCCAGACCTGCTTCAACACCAGTGACCAGGTATGGGTACAAGTCGCTTTGTTGTTATGATGTGACGACTTCTGGTGTTGGGAGATAAACGTTGTTGTCGAGTGTGAGGTGAAGGTGTCTGGTTTCTGCTGCTGGGACGAGTCGTGGGTCTTTGGATGTAGGTTACAGCAAGGTCGAGTTATTTTTTTTTTTTTTTTTTTTTTTACGTTATTTCATATTCTTGTCAGATCTCACCTCCTTTACTTAAAATTTACATATTTTAATTGGCTACACAAGTTATGTATCTTGTTGCTCTCTTGGTAAAAAAAAAATATCCATAACTAAATTGAAAAAAAAAAAGTTTATTTTGAAAAAGTTTACGAAATATTTTTTTCTGGAAATTACTTGGGAATAAATCTCAGCGGGATGGGATATTAGTTTTCGTTTCGCCTAGCAACACGAGGACTACCCCAGCGAGGACTACCCCAGCGAGGAGACCCTAGCGAGGACTACCCTAGCGAGGACGCCGTGGCGAGGACTACCCCAGCGAGGACTACCCCAGCGAGGACTACCCCAGCGAGGACACCCTAGGGAAGGACACCCCCACCGAGCACTACCCCAACGAGGACTACCCCACCGAGGACTACCCCAGCGAGGACACCCTAGGGAAGGACACCCCCACCGAGCACTACCCCACCGAGGACTACCCCACCGAGGACTACCCCACCCACGACACCCCACCGAGGACTACCCCAGCGAGGACTACCCCACCGAGGACATCTCACCGAGGACACCCCCACCGAGGACTACCCCACCGAGGACTACCCCCAACGAGGACTACCCCAGCGAGGACTACCCCACCGAGGACTACCCCAACGAGGACTACCCCAACGAGGACTACCCCACCGAGGACTACCCCACCGAGGACTACCCCAGCGAGGACTACCCCAACAAGGACACCCCACCGAGGACTACCCCACCGAGGACTACCCCACCGAGGACTACCCCACCGAGGACTACCCCAGCGAGGACACCCCACCGAGGACTACCCCAGCGAGGACTACCCCAGCGAGGACACATGATAAATGACTCATGTTGGCCCCAGAAAACAGATCCTGTAGACCAGACCATCATGTTCCGGAGCTTCCATCATGTTGGAGACCTCAACCCCCTACCATACCCTTCTCCCCGTGGCCACCCCTTCTCCCCGTGGCCACCCCTTCTCCCCGTGGCCACCCCTTTCTCCCCGTGGCTACCCCTTTCTCCCCGTGGCCACCCCTTCTCCCCGTGGCCACCCCTTCTCCCCGTGGCCACCCCTTCTCCCCGTGGCCACCCCTTCTCCCCGTGGCCACCCCTTTCTCCCCGTGGCTACCCCTTTCTCCCCGTGGCCATCCCTTCTCCCCGTGGCCACCCCTTCTCCCCGTGGCCACTCCTTCTCCCCGTGGCCACCCCTTCTCCCCGTGGCCTCCCCCTTCCCCTGTCCACCTTCTCCCCCTGTCCACCTCCACCCTCTGTTCACCCCTCACCGTGACCACCCCCTTCCCCAAGACTCCCCCCTTCTACCCCCTTCCCCAACACACCCCCTGACCATCCCTCTCCACCCCCCTGACCACCCCCTCACCCCCACCATCCACGTAGAGAGAGAGAGAGAGAGATCAGGCGGGGTGGGGGGGGGGGGGGGGGTGTGGACCTCACGTACACATAGCGACTATCACCATAAGAATAGGATGTGACCAAGGAGTCCATTTAACGAGGAGTGATAGGGGTGAGGCATCATGATCAGATAGCCGCTTGTTAAGTGATGGTTCCTGCCGAGGTAGTTACCATGGTCTTTATTCATGAGGTGTATGGCATTATACTCTCTCTCTCTCTCTCTCTCTCTCTCTCTCTCTCTCTCTCTCATTCATTGTTTCAGCTGTTTTAGACTTGTTGTTGTTGTTGTTGTTGTTGTTTTAATCTGGGGACGGAGACTGATCTAATCTAATTATGATGATAGTGCTGATGATGATGGTGATTGTGATGATGATGGTGGTGATTGTGATGATGATGGTGGTGATTGTGATGATGATAGAGCAGAAGAGGTGTGTTTGTCTGTATGTTCTTGCCCCTGTGTGTGTGTGTGTGTGTGAGTGAGCTCTTATTTGTTGCACCCTCGTCACGTTACATTGACTCACTTAACATTAATACTTATAAGTGTTAAAAGTAATACCACGTAACATATAAGTATACACAACACTAGTATATAACCCGTAAGAGCATCAAACCCTCTTAACTAAAGGTCGTTATCAAAATTCTTATATTTACTTAGATTTATATATGTTTTTATAGGAGTTATATAAATCTTGTTTATATAACTCCGCTGAGGTCCTGAATGATGATGGTTAAATAGGTCATCACTTTAATGGGTCATCACTTTAATGGGTCATCATTTTAATGGGTCATCACTTTAATGGGTCATCACTTCAATATATAATCACTTTAATAGGTCATCACTTTAATAGGTCATCATTTTAATGGGTCATCACTTTAATGGGTCATCACTTTAATGGGTCATCACTTTAATGGGTCATCACTTTAATGGGTCATCACTTCAATATATAATCACTTTAATAGGTCATCATTTTAATGGACCATCACTTTAATGGGTCATCACTTTAATGGGTCATCACTTTAATGGGTCATCATTTTAATGGGTCATCACTTTAATGGGTCATCACTTCAATATATAATCACTTTAATAGGTCATCACTTTAATAGGTCATCATTTTAATGGATCATCACTTTAATGGGTCATCACTTTAATGGGTCATCACTTTAATGGGTCATCACTTTAATGGGTCATCACTTTAATGGATCATCACTTTAATGGGTCATCACTTTAATGGGTCATCACTTTAATGGGTCATCACTTTAATGGGTCATCACTTTAATGGGTCATCACTCTAATGGGTCATCACTTTAATGGGTCATCACTTTAATGGGTCATCACTTTAATGGGTCATCACTCTAATGGGTCATCACTTTAATGGGTCATCACTTTAATGGGTCATCACTTTAATGGGTCATCACTCTAATGGGTCATCATGGATAAATCTCGTGGTCTACCGTGTAATTGGTGGGTCAGTTGACTACAGAGGCAGGTGTAATATTATTACTTCCTACCTGAGGGCAAGAGAGTTATTGAATACCTTTGGGTGTGTGAGGGGGGGGCGGGGTGAGTGTGTGTGTGTGTGTGTGTGTGGTTGGTGTGTATTTTAACCTAGCCTAACCAGCCACATTATCTGCACTTCATCCAATCAGCAATCAAGACCAACTTTTTTTTTCATCCAGTCACAAATCACCTTAGGGGTAACAGCATCATCCAGGTGTAATTAGATTCCCGAACGGTTCCAAGACAGGTTAATTCTCTCACCTGTACAGGAAGACTCTCGTTCACTACCGTTAACTTCACTGTTGATGAGGTTTCTTGATCAGGCTTGTTACGGTCCGCTAAATAACACAAGGTTAATAAGAGTGTGTAGTAACCTGGTAGTTAAGGTGCTTTAACCAGCACTCAAGGGGGGGGGGGGGGCTATTACCTGAGCAACTGTTAATTTAGACATAGTAAAATAGTGATTCACCTGATGATAGTAATGATGTTGAGGAGATGATAGTGATAATGAGGGTGGTTATGAGTTGATGGTGATGGTGGTGTAATGATGTGAGAGACGTAACAATAGTGATGATGATAATGTGATCTATAATGGTGAGTGGTGGATGGTGAGTGAGGTGGCCACTAGGAGAGAGATATGGCCACTAGGAGAGAAATGTGGCCACTAAGAGACAATAGCATAGACCTGTCCTCACTAAGATGTGCATCGAGAGGTCACACTTGCCACGCTGAGTTATATACACACACCTGTACAGTCAAGGTCAAAAGTTCTCCTACCCAAAGTGAAGCAGCATCGACCCCTATGAGATGAAACAGTTAGGGTAAGTCAGTTCGGAGACTCATTCCCGTGGTTCAGTTTCACCACGATGAGCGAATCTTTCTCCCCTATTCTTCATACTCGATATAATGAAGAATTTTTTAATCTATATTAATTCCCCATTTGGGTATTTGGGGTTTATTGTCAGTTGGTAATTCTGTAATGCGTCTTGATACTTGTTCTATTAACCCAATGACTACCCAAGACGAACACTGCATCTTGTAATTGAGTTAAAGAAAGATTATACACCTTATTCGTTTTCCCCCCAAAAAGTATCTTTACGGAAGTGATCGATAAATTGCATAATGAACACTGTAACTCCTGTTGTCTCTGTAGGGTTGTCAAAATCCTTCGTCCATTGTGTCATATTGTCTCACTTAAAATAGCATAGATCCTTTTTGGAGAGAGTTTTTACATTCATACAAAGGCAAATATTTTTAAGGTATATATAATAAGTAGTTTAGGAAATAAGATGGATAGAACCAGGAAATAAGTAGGAAGATGAAGCATAAATTCTAGGCCAATGGAACAAATGAGAATTAAATGAATATATATACAATTTAATGCTGGGGTAGTGTGTTTAATGGCGAGGTTCGACCGCCGCCCCAGTGTAACCAGCCAGTCTCACTTCTGCTCAATAATGTGGCCAATTCTATCATTTTCACCGTAATATTTTTGTTCATCTTTCTTTGTTTAAATGTTGTGTGTGTGTGTGTGTGTGTGTGTGTGTGTGTGGTAGAGGTCAGTTGTTGAAGGTCATTGAGAGAGAGAGAGAGGAGGTGTTTGACTAACTTAAGGTGTGCCTAATTAGTACCTGGAGAAGGTGAGTTCAAATTCACCTGTGTCCTAAATTAACTCTCCAGTGCTTACAGTATAATATTACCCAAGTATTGAACAACGTATGAACACCAAATGATCGTTGTTTATATTCAAATATTCAAGAAAAACAAGTCGCTTAAGAAAGTTCAAACGCAGTGAATTTTTACTTAAGGAATCAATGTGAAGTTATATCGTAAAATTAGAAAACTGGAAGTAAATAAATCGTCCAGTGTGTGTGTGTGTGTGTGTGTATGTGTGTGTGTGTGTGAATATAGATAGTGTTGAATCATGAGAGTGTGGTAGTAGGTGGTTAGGTTGCTGGCAGTTGTTTATGGCGAACGAAGGAGTCGTGTTCGCTGAGTTGTGGTCACTAGATATTACTGTTGTTGACATGCACACATAATGGAAGTGAGAGGCGGATTACCAGTATATATACATGATAATGAGGGAGGAAGAGAAGAGGGGGAAAGGGAGAAGGGAAGGAAGGGGAGAAGGATGAAGAATGAATTATGGAGATTGTGGGAGAAGAAAGAGAGAAGGATGAAGAGGATGGGAGAAGAGGAATATGAAGAATGAGTTGAGATTGGGGGAGGGAGGAAGGAGCATGGATAGGGGTAAAGGACGAAGAAGGGAATGAAGAGGAAGAAGAAGAGGGGAGAGGAGAAGGATGTAAATAAAAGGAATAAGATGGGGAAATATAGATGAAGAAATAAAAGAAAGAAGGAAGGAAAGAAGATGGAAATAGGTACTAAGAAATGAAGAGAACAAAGGAACAGGAAAGAACACGAAATGAAAGAGAGAATAATAATGAAGAAGAACAGAAAGAATAGGATAGAAAAATGTAAATAAACGTGAAAGATGTTTTAATATGTCGTTAAATCCGTGTTAGTTAAGGCATCATGTGTATCGTCACCTCTCACCACCACCAACCACCACTACTACCACCACCATCAACCACCACTACTACCACCACCAACCACCACTACTACCACCATCATCAACCACCACTACTACCACCATCAATCACCACTACTACCACCACCAACCACCACTACTACCACCATCAATCACCACTACTACCACCACCACCAACCACCACTACTACCACCACCAACCACCACTACTACCACCACCATCAACCACCACTACTACCACCACCAACCACCACTACTACCACCACCAACCACCACTACCACCACCATCATCAACCACCACTACTACCACCATCAACCACCACTACTACCACCATCAATCACCACTACTACCACCACCAACCACCACTACTACCACCATCAATCACCACTACTACCACCACCACCAACCACCACTACTACCACCACCATCAACCACCACTACTACCACCATCAACCACCACTACTACCACCACCAACCACCACTACCACCACCATCATCAACCACCACTACTACCACCATCAACCACCACTACTACCACCATCAATCACCACTACTACCACCATTGTAATCTTTTTTATGATATACTTGCCTCATCGCTTGTCTAGTGACCTGGAAGAGACGGAGGAATTAAAGGCACAAACGACAACATATTATACCTTGGCTTTATCACCGTAATGTCATCCCATCATAGAGGCGAAAATAGATCGAGGTGGTGAGAATAAGGGGGTTAAGGCCATTGGTTCTCGCTACATCATGAGGGAATTATTGATGTTGTTTTATGTTGACGAATAGAGGCGTATGTTACACTTCCTGATTTATGTGAGGGAGGTGATAGAGGCGGGTCTGGGGGTCACTCTAGTGGTGGTGACCTTTTGGACCTGCCTGCCTTGTCTCCTCCCCCCCCCCATCTCTCCCTCCCCTCCCTCCCCCTCTTTCCCCTACCCCTTCCCCCTCCCCTCCTCCTGACTAGCTCACGAATAAATTAATGCGAGTTAGCACGACTTGAGTGTAAACAATAACAATATTAATAAACGCCGCCAGTCCATAAATATGAATAAATAATTGAATAAATGAAGAAGAAAACTAAAGAGAAAGATTAGAGGATATGAATAACAGAGGAGAATGAGAAGAGAGAGAGAGAGGGTGTGGATGTTTGGCAGATAAAATTAGATACACATAAGTAATGATCTTATCGGAATTATCATCAGCTAACAGTTCTCTCTGAATCTCCTCACAAATAATGATGATAATAAACTGCTTTGGTTCTCTTCCTTTATTTTAATGTTTTCAATCACCAGACAGAATGCATATTTTGTTACAGTTCAGTGGGATGGATGAGATTGTTTCCTTTCAGTCAGTCAATTAATTCGAGGTTGAGTCACTGAAAAAGCACATCTCATGTCTGGGTCCACATGTAACCCGTTTCGACTTTTATTCTCTATTTGAAGAAGGTGGAGAAACCTGATTCACATAAGTAGTAGAAAATGGCAAGAGGACTCGAAGTGCGATCTCACTAACTTTTGGGTGTGACTGATACATTGAGCACCAGAATACAGTCATAGATTTGTCTTCATAGAGGCCTCTGGCAGCAGAATCGGTCTGAGATCAAGGAATTCGTCTGAACAGGAACTAGAATCGTGCAGTCTGAGCGAATCCGTTGGAAATGTAAATATCCAAACTGTACCGTATGGGTATTATGATTACTCACAATGACAAAAAATAATTCTCCCCTCACAAGGCAAAGTAACAAAAAAATTGAATCCGAGTTCCTACATTTTCTCCAAACATAAACTACTTACACTAGCATGCCATGGCCCCCCCCTAAAATCTTGCCGTGGCCTCCTTGGGGTATGGCCCCCTGTTTGAGAAACACTGAGCTAGTACTACACACTTAACTGCTAGTACTACACACTTAACTACTAGTACTACACACTTAAAGAACCACCACCACCTCCTCCTCCTGTACCATATATAAAATTAAATAAAAGTTGAACATTGTTAAAAGTGATGAACTTTACGTTTTGGTTCATTAGTTTTTCGAGAACAAGGGGGAGGGGAGGGGGGGAGAGGGGGAGGAAGGGGGAGAGGGAGAGGGGGAGGAAGGGGGAGGGGAGAGGGGGAGGATGTTGATAATTAATTTCATTCTTTTTATTCTTTTAGTTAACCTGTTTTTGTTACCAGGATAGAAGACTATTAATAGATTTATGCCGTTTGTTATTATTTAACTTTGTGAATGACAGATTAACGGTTCGTTTTAATTGTAGGAGTTATTGAAATATAATGTATAGTTTGTAGCAGAAGTTGTAGTTGTAGTGGTGGTGGTGGTAATAATGGTGGTAGTAGTGGTGGTAGTGGTAGTAGGAGTATAAGTAATAGTGGTGGTGGTTATAGTTGTAGTGGGGACGGAGTATAAGTGACTGACAGGTAACACTTAATACACCTGAATCACTACAAGATATTTCCTGTTTACCTTTGTTTATCATCACCTGTTACGTCACACCTGAGAGCGGGGGGAGGGGGGGGAGGGAGGGAGGGGGATTAAAAACCTGATTACCTGTGATGGTGACCGCCTGACTTGACTCGCTGGTGATGGAGGCTGGTGATTGGCCGTTGGCTATCACCCGGGACCACCTGGGGAGCTGATTGGCCGTAATTGGCGGGAAAAGATTTGACTGGCAGTAAATCTTGAGCGCTGCGTTTACCGCCGTCATTCTCGCCTCCTTGATGGTGATTGGTCGAGACCTGGGTTAGGCCATGTGGGGGGGAGGGGGTCAGGCCAGGGGTGTGAAGACCAGGTCAAGATAGGTTAGACCAGACCAGAACAGGTGTGGACCAGGCCAAGGAGAGGGGGGTGGGGGTTCAACCAGGCCAAGGGAGGTGTGAACCAGGCCAGGAGGGGTGTAGATCAGACCAGGGGAAAGTGTGGACCAGTTTAGAGGGGATATGGACCATGCTTAGGGGGGATGTGGACCAGGCCAAAGAGAGGGGGGGGGGTTCAACCAGGCCAAGGGAGGTGTGAACCAGGCCAGGAGGGGTGTAGATCAGACCAGGGGAAAGTGTGGACCAGTTTAGAGGGGATATGGACCATGCTTAGGGGGGATGTGGACCAGGCCAAAGAGAGGGGGGGGGGTTCAACCAGGCCAAGGGAGGTGTGAACCAGGCCAGGAGGGGTGTAGATCAGACCAGGGTGGGGGGAAGTGGGAACCAGGCCAGGGAGGAGGGGGGGGTGTTGATCAGGCCAAGGTGGGGGGAAGTGGGTTGACTACATGAGTTAGAGACAGGCAATGACAAAAATAATTAAGGGCGTCTGAAGAAATCCCACCAGGTGTTTTCTTACCAAGGTTTTAATATTTCTATTATTAGAGATATGCGTCAATATTAATAACTATTATTAACTATTATATTACACTGTTACAAATGGCGGTAATTTCACAGAGTAGGTATTATGTTTTATGAAATCTCCCGTGTCACCGGAAGCAGTGTGTGTGTGTGTGTGTGTGTGTGTGTGTGTGTGTGTGTGTGTGTGTGTCTGTGTGTGTGTGTGTAAGACCCTATCATTACAAGGTTTATATACGAGGATAAAATGCACTGTTTCTCTGGTCTGCAGCTCACCACAGCTCACAATCCTGACGTAAACAACTTCTGGACTAACTGACCCATCCAGGAGATTTGCAAAACGCCTGTTGTAATATTACATAGAGTTTGTAACATGTTTTTGGGAGTCTGAATTCGTTATTTCCTCTCTCTCTCTCTCTCTCTCTCTCTCTCTCTCTCTCTCTCTCTCTCTCTCTCTCTCTCTCTCTCTCCTCATTTTCCCTTCCTTCGTAGTCATTTCTCTTTCTTCCTGTTCCTCGTCCATCTCTCTCTCCCCCCTTCCTCTCTGTCACACCTTCCATCCCATCCCACGCCTCCTCTCCCCTATCCCACACCTTTCCTCCCCTCTTCCTGCCTTCCCTTCCCACCCCACCCCTCCCTTCCCCTCTCTCCCCCCCCCCTTCCCCTCCCCTCTCCCCACTTCACCATTCCGGTTAACGATAACGCTCCCTTACCAGCTTGTTTTATGCGAGGTATTACAGTAATGACTATTTTTAAGTCCTGACTGGGCGCAGATTGTAGCGGGAAGGGGGGGTGAGGGAGCCTGGGGAAGGGGGGGTGAGGGGGAAAGGGGGTAGGGGTGAGGGAGCCTCGGGGTGATGGTGAGAGATGTCGTTACTGATTATTCTCTTCCCATTAAGATATGTAAAGTCGCCCCACTTATTACTGTTCGTGACGTCACTGAGATGACCTTCCTTCCCCCCCTCCCCCCGTGTGATGGCCGACGTCACCCCTCTCCCCCTACCCCCATACCCTCCTACCCCCTACCCTCCTCCCCTACCCTCCTTCCCTACCCTCTTTCCCTACCCTCCTACCCTCCTCCCCTACCCTCCTTCCCTACCCACCTCCCCTACCCCCTACCCTCCCCCTACCCTCCTACCCTCCCCCTACCCTCCTTCCTACCCACCTCCCCTACCCCCCTACCCTCCTCCCCTACCCTCCTACCCTACCCTCCCCACCCTCCTACCCTCCCCACCCTCCTACCCTCCTCCCTACCTTCTCCCTCCTCCCTACCCTTCTCCCTCCTCCTACCCTCCTACCCCCTCCGCCGCCCTCCCCCCTTCGCTCAATTTGTAATGGTGGTTAATTCATGAGGGCGTGGTTGTTATTGTGGGTTGTTGACGTGGAGGAGTGTGACGCCCTCCTCCCACGCCCTCATGGCCATTGTGTGTGTGTGGCGACCTGTGGTGTGATGGTCAGCATGCTCGCCTCGCAAGTGAGTGGACCCGGGTTCGATCCCCGGACAGGGTGAAACCATGGGCAAGTTTCTTTACGCCATTTGCCTCTGTCTACCCAGCAGTAATTGGAAACTTGGATGTTAATCGATTTGTGGATCGTGTTCCGGGGTAATGGTTAGCCAGTGCAGTTGGCCAGTTGTCCGGTCTTCTCGGACTATTCCTGGACACTGTGTCATGCAGCTCGTTAACTCAGGGTGTGGTTGTTGTGTTGGCGACAGCTTCTACACCTTAAACAAATTCACGCCAAGGTGGCCCTTGGGCCGGCCATCCTTGTTAGACGACGGGCAACCATTATTATTATTGTGTGTGTGTGTGTGTGTGTCTGTGTGTGCGTGTGTGTGTGTGTGTGTGTGTGTGTGAGGATGTCGAGAATTTTGCTATTTGTCCGTTGATTTGTGTGATGGTGATGAAGATAGGTGCTGATCTACCTGCTCCTCCTCCTCCTCCTCCTCCCCCCCCCCCTCCTCCTCCTTTCTCTTCTTCTTCCTCCTCCATGCAGGGTCTTCCTCCCCTTGGCCATATCTTCCACCTGTCTCATTTGTGCATTTTTATTTTATTTACTTTTCGTGTTTTATTTTATTAACATTCTTTTCTTTCTTCTGTTTAGTCTATCTTACCTCTTCTCTCTCCATTCAATTTGTTGTTGTTTACTCGTGTTTTTATCTCCATTAGATTTTGTTTTGTTTTCACCTTCTGTTTTTTTCCCATTTATATTTTTCAGTATTTTATCTCTCTCTCTCTCTCTCTCTCTCTCTCTCTCTCTCTCTCTCTCTCTCTCTCTCTCTCTCTCTCTCTCTCTCTCTCTCTCTCTCTCTCCTCATCAACATTTGCTTCCCTCCCTTAGCACCATTTACTCTCCCTCATTATCACCCTCTTCCTCTCCCTCCGTCTTCCTCCCTTTAACACGTCCTCCCTCCCTCTCTCTCTCCCTCCCTCCCTCTTGACAAACGAGCGTGGACGCCTCCCAAGTCATGTCTGGAGTATTGGCAGGGTGAGGGAGAAGGGAAAGGAAGGGAGGGAGAGGGGAGAAGGAAGGGAAGGAGTGGGGAGAAGGAAGGGAGAGGGGAAAGGAAGGGTGAAAGGAAGAGGGAGAGAGAAAGGAGGGGGTAGAGGAGAGGGAAGGGAGAAGGTAGAAGGAAGGGACAAAGGGGGGAGGGAGAAGGGAGATGGAAGGAGGGGGAGAGTGAGAGTTCCTTTCCCCCTCAGCCATCTCTCCCCTTGTTCCCCTCGGCCATCTCTCCCCTTGTTCCCCCTCTGACAGTACCAGGGCGCAGCAGTATGGAGGACAAATTACCCTTTAACAAATCCTGACGATGTGTGGGAACCTTGGCCAGAGGAAAGTGTTTATTTTCGTCAGTAGTAAGCGGCTGTCACTGGTGGTGGTAGTTGGTGGTTGGGGTGTGGTGGTTGGGGTGTGGTGGTTGGTGGTGGTAGGGGTAGTAGTTGATGGTGGTGGTTGGGGTGTGGTGGATGGTGGTGGTTGATGGTGGTGGTTAGGGTGTGGTGGTTGTTGGTGGTAGGGGTGGTAGTTGATGGTGGTGGTTGGGGTGTGGTGGTTGGTGGATGGTGGTGGTTGATGGTGGTGGTTGGGGTGTGGTGGTTGGTGGATGGTGGTGGTTGATGGTGGTGGTTAGGGTGTGGTGGTTGGTGGGGCTATGTAGTGGTAGTTGAGGAGGTAGTGGTGGTGATGGTAGTGGTGGTAGGAGGTGGTGGTTAGGGGTGGATGATGGTAGGTAGTGGTGGTAGTAGGTGGTTGGGGGTGGATGATGGACATGATGGTTGTAGGAAGTGTGTAGGTGGTTGTAGTAGGTAATGGTGGTTGTGGCGGTGATGGTGGTGGCGATAAGTCTTCATAAGTGTTGACAGCATCCGTCTCATCTCCTACACACACACACACACACACACACACGTTAACCACTCGTATCTACCCTGGCATCGCCCCCTCCCCCCCTCTCCCTTTCTCTCTCTCCATAAGCGTATTATAGAAAGCTTCTGGCGTAAGCTTACCATATATCAAAGCTTAAACCCTGAGTGTCTTTCTGGTGTGTGTGTGTGTGTGTGTGTGTGTGTGTGTGTGGTTTATTACTTCCGTAGGTGGCCGCTCACTGACGCATCTTCAAAGTGGGGGATGACAACTTGACGGCATCCGAGTGTGATCATATGGTTGTGTGGGGGGGGGGGGGTGTATGTGTGGGGGGTTGGGGTATGTGTGTGTGTGTGTGTCCTTGCATATATGTCTGTTAGTTATTCCTCTTCTAGTTAGCATTAGTATTATTATTTCTATGACGTCAGTGAGCCAAGCGCCAACACTTGAAAATATATTGTCATCACTAAGTATAACTGAATATAACTAAGCTGGCTAGTATACTGTGTGTGTGTGCGTGTAATAATAATAGTAAGAATAATAATAATAATTAATGGTTTATTGAAAAAGTTCTGCAGCCCGAAGGCTGAAAATATACATTAGATAAAAATGCCTTATTACGTACAAAGACATGGGGTGGGTGGGTCGTTTAACAAAAGCTTTCATTACTGGAAGGAGGAACAATGATTGAACATACAAATTATTATAGTTTACAGCTGATGGCCCGGGCCTGGGCTGGTCATGGAGACACCGGGTGGTGTGGTGTAGTAACTCGTCCTCGGGTGTTGATATGAAGGACCTCACGTGGTCATGGGGACACCGGGTGGTGTGGTGTAGTAACTCGTCCTCGGGTGTTGATATGAAGGACCTCACGTGGTCATGGGGACACCGGGTGGTGTGGTGTAGTAACTCGTCCTCGGGTGTTGATATGAAGGACCTCACGTGGTCATGGAGACACCGGGTGGTGTGGTGTAGTAACTCGTCCTCGGGTGTTGATATGTAGGACCTCACGTGGTCATGGGGACACCGGGTGGTGTGGTGTAGTAACTCGTCCTCGGGTGTTGATATGAAGGACCTCACGTGGTCATGGGGACACCGGGTGGTGTGGTGTAGTAACTCGTCCTCGGGTGTTGATATGAAGGACCTCACGTGGTCATGGGGACACCGGGTGGTGTGGTGTGGTGTCACAGTACCTCACCCTGCTGGGTGGTGTTGTGTTATCTCGTAGTCAGGTGCATAGCCGGCCTGCCCTCTGTTGTTCCCAGGGTGGACGGATTAACACCTCCTGGTCAGAGGATGGTTCCCAGGGGTGCTTATCTCACTGGTGGGTCACGGCTCTCACTGGTACTGTCTAGTGCTGAATTCACTGGCTTAAACACTGTTCATCACTGTTCATCACTGTTCCCACTTCTTTCCGAAACGAAATTGTCACTTTTGATTATGTTGATATCCCGGTGGTGAGGATGGGTCGGGGAGAGGGACTTGGGGAGTGGGGCGAACACGGCCAAGGGGGGCGATGGTCAGCAGTGCCTGGTAGGTCTTGACCCTCTGGTGGTCAAGGAGGTGTGTGTGTGTGTGTGTGTGTGTGTGTGTGATATACGAACGTTGAGTTATATGTTGTCAATAGATAAAGTGAACACAAGTAAACATGACAGGAGGCGTTTTAACATGATGTGGGGTGAAATTTTGACATGATGTGGCGGGGGGGGGGAGGGGGTTAGTTCCTACCACCCCTAACATGTGGTAGTCTAAAAGCAGGTAACCTCTCCTTGTTAGGGTCGGTAGGGTCTTTCTTATTTACCCAATCCTAACCTAACCTAACCTAACCTAACCTAACCCTAACCTAACCCTAACTTAACTTAACCTAGTGTTGTTGTTACTACCAGGAATAGTAGGGATAGGAAGTTGTCTCCCCCGTGTTTTTATGTCTTTCCTCCCCACCTCCTCCCTCATTCCTTCTTCCCTTTCCTCCCCACCTTCTCCTCCTCCTCTCTTCCATTTCCTCTTTCCCTAATTTCTTTCTCCCTTTTCCCCTCCCTTCGCTACCCCCTTTCCTCCCCACCCCCTCTCCTCCCCACCACCTCTCCTCCTCACCCCCTCTCCCCCCCATCTCCCCCCCCCCTCATCTGCAGTAATCAGCATCGCCACAGTACACCCCCTTCCCCCTCCTGGCAACACTGCAATGCACCCGCTGGCAACACTGAGTTAATTACTGGCATCTGAGTGGGAAAAACTTGGTGATGGTGGCGTCCTATTGGTCGAGTTGGGCTGAGAGGGAGGGAGAGGGAAGGAGGGGGGGAGAGGGAGGGGGGAGTGGGAGGGCGATGGTGGGAAAGAAGGAGGGAGGGAAGGAAATAGAAGAAGGAAGGAAGAAGCAAGTGGTGCAAGGAAGTATTAGTAACATAAAACACCAGCAAGTTGCGTCAAGTAACACCAAGGAGCATCATGTAACACCAAGGAGCATCATGTAACACCAAGGAGCATCAAGTAACACCAAGGAGCATCAAGTAACACCAAGGAACAGCAAGTAACACCAAGGAGCATCAAGCAACACCAAGGAGCATCAAGTAACACCAAGGAGCATCAAGTAACACCAAGGAGCATCAAGCAACACCAAGGAGCATCAAGTAACACCAAGGAGCATCAAGTAACACCAAGGAGCATCAAGTAACACCAAGAAGCATCAAACAACGCCTTCAAATAACACCAAGCAACAGCACGGAGCATCAAGTAACACCAAGTAACATCAAGTAACAGTAAAGAGGATATTATATCTTGTGGTCTTAATATCCGCCCCTCATCCCACACTCCCTCCCTCCCTCCCTCCCCTCTCCTACCTACCTGGTCATATACCGCCACCACCACCACCACCTACTACTACAACCACCACCACCACCTACCACCACCACCGCCACCACCACCACCTCTACATGTGAGGTGCTCTACATAGCTCCTTGTTATATAGTTTATGTAGTTAGTGTTGGATCATTAGGACAGTACAGTGATTAATTTTACTGATGACGTGAAGAGTTGGGAGGCTGTTGAGTGGTGAGGGTTAACAGCATGATAGTGTGTGTGTGTGTGTGTGTGTGTGTGTGTCTGTGTGTGTGTGTCGAGGCTGTTACCCTACATGTAATCAATCTTTCCTCTAACGCTTTGGTAATGGATCTTTGACGGTCTGTTTGTGTGTGTGTGTGTGTCTGTGTGTGTGTGTGTGTGTGTGTGTGTCTGTCGGTGTTTATTTATGTTTGTGTTAAGGATGGCGACCTGTGGTGTAATGGTCAGGATGGTCATCTTGCAAGCGAGTGGACCCGGGTCCGATCCCCGGACAGGGTGAAACTATGGCCAAGTTTCTTTACGCCATTTGCCTCTGTCTACCCAGCAGTAATTAGGAACCTGGATGTTAATCGATTTGTGGATCGTATTCTGGGGTAATGGTTAGCCAGTGCAGTTGGCGAGTTGTCCGGTCTTCTCGGATTACTCCTTGACACTGGGTCATGCAGCTCATTAACTCAGGGTGTGGTTGTTGTGTTGGCGACAGCTTCTACACCTTAAATAAATTCACACCTAGGTGGCTCTTGGGCCGGCCATCTTTTAAACACGAGGGGCGACCATTATTACTATGTTAAGTTACGGTGAATTGCTACTGTACTGACTCTTCTTGCACCGCCCTGCCCCTACTCTCCACCTAACCCCCACTCTGCCAGACCACCCCTCCCCCCCCCCCCACCCTTCTCCCCCCCCCCCCCGCTTACACAGGATAATATACATAAATAACATTAAATACATAAATATAATAATAATAATAATATAGTGATTCTCCTTTTACCTTTACAACGTTTATTTATTTATTTATTTATTTATTTATTTATTTATTCGTTTTTCTTTTCTTTACAGGTATGTGTATAAGGTGGGCGCCCAGGTGTTCCAGCCAGGTGGGTGGGTAGTGTTCCCTGCCTCCGTGTTACTTGTCAGGAAACGGGAACATTATCTTATACAGTGCTTAGATTACGCCATGCTACCGGTCGTGTTACTTGTTAGGGAACATTATCATTGGTCGTGTTACTTGTTAGGGAACAGTATCATTGGTCATGTTACTTGCTCGGAAACAGAATCATTACTCGTGTTACTTGCTCGGAAACAGAATCATAGCTCGTGTTACTTGTTAGGGAACAGTATCATTGGTCATGTTACTTGCTCGGAAACAGAATCATAGCTCGTGTTACTTGTTAGGGAACAGTATCTTTGGTCGTGTTACTTACTCGGAAACAGAATCATTACTCGTGTTACTTGCTCGGAAACAGAATCATAGCTCGTGTTACTTGCTCGGAAACAGAATCATAGCTCATGTTACTTGTTACGGAACAGTATCATTATTATAAAGGAGTGACAAGGTACAGCGTATAATTTAGGTTCATACCAAGTTAAAAAAAATAATCATCCAATGGTGAATAATTATACATAGGCCTAAAAACATATACCCACTACATAATCATACCTCTGAAATACCACTGTAGGGGAAGATACAAAATACAAAAGGTATAATCACTTGTATTTCCAATCGTTACCTATACAGTATATACAGTTTTGTGTATCATGGTGTATAGGTGAGAGAGAGAGAGAGAGAGAGAGAGAGAGAGAGAGAGAGAGAGAGAGAGAGAGAGAGAGAGACTCACCTGGCCGCTATACTCTGTCGTAATTGGATGTGTCGTTGAGGTTTTTATTAACTAACACAACAGTTAATATGAGTAGCTATACAGTATCGATCATACACACACACACACACACACACACACACACACACGCACACACACACACACACACACACACACACACCTCCCCCAAACACCTCCCCCACACACCCACACACCTCCCCCAAACACCTCCCCCACACACCCACACCTCCCCCACACACCTCCCCCACACACCCACAGTAAGAATCCTTTTCCCTCGGAGGAATGAAAATTATAATCGATTTACTCTCTTCCGCCGACAACTTTCACAGCATCTTGTCCTAACTTTCTCCCGTCACCGGGTGGATTGTCAAACTTGATCAGATTTCCAGTAGCTTGGCAGAGTTGATTCACTATTCTTGTTGATTTGATGGATTTTGCCAACTTTTCAACTTAGAGATTACAAAGAGAGAGAGAGAGAGAGAGAGAGAGAGAGAGTTTATGTCAGATGTAGTCTAGGGGAGAAAAACAAACGCATATTAAGTCTTTGTTTGTCTGTCAATATAAACTGATTTATTTGTTGACCTCACAAATACGAGTGTGTGCGTGTGTGTGTGTGTGTGTGTGTGCTCTCTGATATTTATGTTAGTATAATTCAACGAAGTGTATGTATGTATGTATGTATGTATGTATGTATGTGCAGTATGTATGTATGTGCAGTATGTATGTATGTATGTATGTATGTATGTATGTATTTCAAATAACTCAGCTCTCACATGTAGTAAAAACAGTAAAATATGGCGCATAAATAAATTAAATTATCATTACTCTTTATTACCCCAAAAGTTGCCTGCACCTTTAATTAACGCCACAAGACACCTGCATTAAATTAAAATGAAGCATAAAGACGTAGGTTGCTCTATGGTAGTGTTGAGACCCTTTGTAATTTTTTTTTTTACATAATTACAAAGTTGAAATAGTGTTGAGTATATGTGTTTTTCTGTCTGTGTCTGTGTCTGTCTGTCTGTTTATCTCTACTCATATCTCTTGGCAGTAATATAACTTTCAAACGTATACTAATGTAGTTTTTACTGAAGCACGTGTCTGTGTGTGTGTTAGGTCTGGCGGTACACTGCATGTAATAATTTAATTACCTTGAGAGATGAACGAACAGAGGTAGGGAGACGTGAGGGAGGAATTGGTTGGTAGTACTTACAGAGTTGAATTAAATACTTATACCATTAACCTAACCTAACTTAAAACCTAACCTAACTTAACCTAACCTAACTTAACCTAACCTAACAAAACCTAACCTAACTTAACCTAACCTAACAAAACCTAACCCAACAAAACCTAACCTAACTTAACCTAACCTAACAAAACCTAACCTAACTTAACCTAACCTAACAAAACCTAACCTAACTTAACCTAACCTAACAAAACCTAACCTAACTTAACCTAACCTAACAAAACCTACCCTAACCTAACCCAACGTAACCTAACCTAACCAGACAGTTTTTTGTGAAGTTTGGTGGAGCTTCCCCTGAAAATTAATAGGCTCGGTGTTCCATTTTCTCTAATGATGTTTACTCAGTTCAGCAGCGTGTAGTGGGTGGGTGAGGTCTTGTTGATGTTCCCAGGAAAATATACGTAAATAGCTCAAATTTTATACTTATATAGCTCTAATTATACACAAATAGCACTAATTAAACATAAATGACTCTAATTATACTTAAATAACTTTAATTATACATAAATAACTGTAATTATACAAAAATAGCTCTAATTATACATAAATAGCTCTAATCATATTGAAATAGCTCTAATTATACTAAAATAACTCTAATTATACATAAATAGCTCTAATCATACATAAATAGCTCAAATTACTCAAAAGTAGCTCTAATTATAATACAAAATAGCTCTAATTATACATAAATAACTCTAATTATACATAAATAGCTTTAATTATACATAAATAGCTCAAATTATACATAAATAGCTCTAATTTTACATACAAGTTCACTGAAAAAGGAGAGCTGAGTTTGTAACATATTTATGCAAATTTAAGTAGGCAAATGACGATCGGTGAGCCATTCTTAGTAACAGACAACTACACCTTACAAGGCGGTAGAGATCAGGTTATAAGATGTTTAGTATCTCACGAGTGTGTTACGAGTGTGTTACGAGTGTGTTTGTTATGAAGATGAACATTATAAAGTGTTCATCAGGAGCTTAATTGGGGGAACTGAAGCCCTCAAAATGTTCACTCATGTTAATAATAATTCTCTCTCTCTCTCTCTCTCTCTCTCTCTCTCTCTCTCTCTCTGGCTTAATGAACTCTGCGTGTGTGTGTGTGTGTGTCGGGGCAGCAACATAGAGCCACTCACTCACTCACTCTACGCTGGGATACACACTGTGGTAGAAGCTGAGGCAGATGACAAGATAAAGAGTCCGCGCGCCGACACAAATCCAACCATGTCCTACCATTTATCATTCTGGTTTCAATATTCTTGTTCCCAGCGACCATTTCTCGTGTCCTTGATTGTGTCCGTGTGTCTATCCGTCCGTCCGTAGGTGTGGCTGCTCGACGCGTTATCAGAAGAAGAAGGAGGAGGAGGAGGAGGAGGAAAAAGTAGTAGGAGTGTCCGGTTGTGCAGGAGCTATTTGTTACCCCTGAGTTGAATGTCACCTTAATAACGTCACCTAATTCATCTACAGATTAATTATTAACCACCTTAACGCTATTTGGGGGGGGGGGGGGAGGTTAGGTTAGGCTTGGTTTGGTTTAGGTTAAGTTAGGTTACCAACAGGAGGCAAAACTAATTATGGACTGTGTATTACTGCTGCGGCATGTGACTGTGGACTGCTGGCATGATCCCCGCCTTGCCCCACCCCGCCCGGCCCCGCCCCGCCCCGCTCCTGACGTCTATGAAGGCAGATGTTGGCCGGGATAAATCCAATTACGTGTCTCTTCTGTATGTGACCTGTGGTTGGTGTGTGTGTGTGTGTGTGTGTGTGTGTGTGTGTGTGTGTGTGTGTCGCTTTGCACCTCCATTAATCCGGGGACTTGTCCTATAACCATCACGCCTGGAGACAATTTTAATTAGGAACAGGTCTTAACGCCAATCACCCCCTCCCCCCTCCCCACCTCATCTCTCCCCCTTCTTCCTCCCCTCCTCACTCTTGGAGAAATGGTAGTATGGTAGAGGATGGTAGTATGGTAGAATAGGATGGAATAGAGGGAACTGATAAGTAAAAGAACATATGAAGTGGAAAAGCTAACAGGATAATGGTATGCCGGTTATAACATGATTAACCTAACCTAACCTAAGAGTCGTACCATGTTGTGGGTGTGTACCGTCACGTATGAACATGCATAATAAAATATTAAATATCTCACTTAAACGTAATTTGCACCAGAAATGCCATTGAATAAAAGTGTCTTAGAATTGTCATAGTTGCCGATTACGACTATAAAATTAAAGATATTCGTTTAGTGGCAACAAGTTAAATGATACCGTTATTTTTGCTATTATTGTCGTTGCCTTTGTTCTTGCTGTTAATGTTATTATTGTTATCATAGCTGTCAGTACTGTATCATTGTTATTGCTTTTTGTTTGTGATGTTTTCGTCTTAATTTCACGTTATTATCATTATCAACGTCTAATTACACCAAATCATCCCACTTCGAATCGAAAATTCGTCCTTCACCGCACATGACATCATCTGGCCGGCAGCCCAGTGGTGGTGTGGTCCAAGGTGGGACCTCGGTCACCAGCTGGCCGTCGTGGTGCGAAGGTCTATGACAATGCCTGATAAATACTCAGTGTTTGGATACATATCAAATTACAGACTACATGATAAAAGTTTGAGATTTCATCGATTTCCAAAGAATAAAAAACTTAGAAAAAGGTTGATTTTATTGTACACGCATCAAATATACTGTAGGCTGCAACAGGAGGAAGGGCAGTACCTGAGACCCGTGGGCAGGTTTAAATATAAATTTCCTGAAGTCTAACTCTCGTCTAGGAAACCGGATGTGGAGAGACAAGTACCTATTTGTTGCTTGAAACTGTTGTATAGCCTCGTCATCTGTAATATATCTAGTGGCCATATTAATAATCTGAAAACCTCTACACATATATAGTACTTGTATTACCTGATTTACTGTAATAGCTTGAGGAGAGATAATAATAATAATAATAATAATAATAATAATAATAATAATAATAATAAGAATATCATAAAAATAATGAATACGTGATTAGTTCAAGTGGCTGAATGAAAGATGGTGTGCTAGCGGGTGAGAAAATCAGGATAGCTGGCAAGAATATCCACCTCAGCCATTTACATCACATAATATTCTCCGACCATGCGTGTGGATAGACTTGGTTTATTTAGACTTTGATTATTATTATTATTATTATTATTATTATTATTATTATTATTATTCCTGTTTTTGGTGTCGTTGTCATTATTATTATTGCTCGCAGTATTGCTATCGTTGCTGTCACCGTATATCGTTCTTGTATAGTAAGGTGCTGTTATTGTCCTGTTCCTGTTGAAGCTATCGTCGTCACACCATGGTGGTAAACGACACACACACACACACACACACACACACTCGAGAGGCGTCACTAAACACTAAGATATTCACAGTTTATTCTTAATTGATATTCACATTTCATTACAACCTAACCTAACCTAACCTAACCTAACCTAATTCAGTTTTCTGCGATAAGCTTCATTTGGCTATCAATTTTAACGTGTTTATGAGTTACATTTTGCTAAGCTACGGCGGGTGATGATTTATGCTCTGTGCTTAAGACTCAGTAGATGCAAGAACCTTTGGCAGAGTGGTAGAACCTGTTTGTGTGTGTGTGTGTGTGTGTGTGTGTGTGTGTGTGTGCAAGCCTCTTAAATAATAGTACACCGAGTGGTTTTGTCTCGTCTCACTCTGCCTTACCACCTCTGCATGCACCTTGTAGAAAGCGACACAAAATAGAACTAGGTGATATGGCTGGTCTGTTGCCAAGATCTCCCTGTGCTAAGAAGAAAGGTTAAAGTTTTATAAAAGTTTGCTACATAAAAAGATAATGTAGAAAGATGATGTAGAATTATGTAGAGATGGAGTTTTGTAGTTGTGATTGGTGATTACTTGTGGTGGTTGCAGCTGTTAGTGTATCGATCTGTTCTCATATATGGTAGATAGCTGTTGTTGAACTGGTGGGAAAAAGTGTGGTATTTTTTTTTATTTCTTCTGATAAAAACTAGTATATTTTTGTTTATTTTTTGGGGGGTTTCGTTTTAGATAAGCGAGTCTCTTTTTTTTTTAGCGACGGGAAATTGAGTAAGGCAACATTTAATAATATACACAGTATCGGTGGGTGGGAAATAAATATATAGATATATTGTTTTATATTATATTTGGTATATTTAAATTCGAAGTTTTTAATTAAATAATATAATTTACCATATGTGTGACTCTCATCAACCCTGAATAAGTTCCTGAGGTGTGTGTGATGCAGGTGTGTGTGTGTGTGTAAGCAGGAAGGAGCACTATTAATTCGGCAGGTGTGTGAGGCAGGTGTGTGAGGCATTGGATTAAACATATTTGACATGACGTAAATTTACTTGAATGTTCGTAATGTTTTGTTTTATATTCCAGTGTTTGTTTACATCTGATGGTGATGTGTTTGGCAGTATTGAATGGGTTCCTGCCTAACCTCACCTAACCTAACCTAACCACACTCAACATAACTTACCGTACCTTGCCTTTTCAGTTCATTAGTTGATGTGTGTGTGTGTGTGTGTGTGTGTGTGTGTGTGTGTGTGTGTGTGTTTTCCTGTAAATGGTTTAATCCTTGAAAAAATGCCCATATAAAAAAAAAACACGAAAAATAAAGTCCATATTGAACCAAACACCACACCACACAACACCACACAACACACCACACCACACACACCACACCACACCACACCACACCACACCACACA